>SJYV01010133.1:675440-720114 GCA_006410875.1 Neotragus pygmaeus
AGTACTTTGCCAACCCCTGAATAAGAAAATAGAAAAACTGTATTTTGGCTTATGTTCAAAGAAATGGAATGAAGCTTCAGGAATATCTGAAGGAATATCTTTCTCATTATATTCAGAGAAATAATGATGGGAAAGTACTCTCTCTGGATATGTGGAAGTCCTCAGGAGCTTGGAATATTTGATTTCTCATTTATCACTGTGGGCCGCAGTTTCATTCAGATACAATCAAAAACATGAGCAATGTGTCATATTTCAGAACAGAGCTTTATAATTGCCTACTCCCCACATTTTGTCCCTTTGCAAATATCAACAGATGATGCATAATTGCACTTTCTAAGATAATTGCACCAACTAAAATAATAATCAGACCTCATGTTTACTGATTTCTCATTTTGTGCTGGTCTTTGGAAATTGATTTTTTCTATATAATACATACTCAGAGTTTTCCTTAAATTTTAATTCTTTTCTGATATGAAACCTGGACGTATTTCAAAAATTTTAAAAAGCACAGGAGGATTTAGAAGAAAAAAAAAATTCGTGCATTTCTTTCCCATCCCATTCTTACTCCCCCAAAGGAACCTCATTTAACCCACTTGTTCCTTTTAATACACACACACACACAAATGCTTGCACTGATGTCCTTTGATTATGAATTTTAGACATTAACCACTGACTTCCTGCTGTAACAGATGAGCCTCAGCACCTTGTAGGATCCTTCCCATTAATCATCATGGGAACATCATAGATTTGATCAGGTGGCCTCAGCCTGCAGCAGTTTGGAACAGGGTTTCAGTTCCCGACCAGAGACTGAGGTCAGTTGAGGCGGTGACAGCATCTAGTCCCAGCCACTAGACCAGGGGTCATGGCCCCTTGGCTTTGCAGAAATGAATTCCCATGAAGATGGAGAGTAGTGAAACTAGTAAAATGTTTATTAGGAGGCAAAGAGTACAAGACACGAGTGGACNGGTCAGTTGAGGCGGTGACAGCATCTAGTCCCAGCCACTAGACCAGGGGTCATGGCCCCTTGGCTTTGCAGAAATGAATTCCCATGAAGATGGAGAGTAGTGAAACTAGTAAAATGTTTATTAGGAGGCAAAGAGTACAAGACACGAGTGGACTCAGAGAGGGAGTCTGAGTGCCGTTGAGGTAGTTTCAGTCACTTTTATGGAGCCTTTCTCCTGGGTTTCTTTTGGCAAATCAATTTGCCAGATTCAGAGTCCATATTTGGTGTATCTCAGGATCCTCCCATGTGTGCGTGCACATCTCTCAGCCAAGATGGAATCCACCGAAGAGGCCTATGGGTAGTGAGCATCACTTACTGCGGGGTGGTGCCCCCTCCCTTTCTGACCTCCAGGGAGCCTTTCTGTGCATCCTGTGCACACTAAGGGAGGCCTCTGACTTCAAGAATGAGAAAAATAAGTGGTCTCTTATCTGGAGCCACTTGGACAGTGAGGAGATCAAACCAAGTCAGTCCTAAAGGAAATCAATTCAGTTCAGTTAAGTTGCTCAGTCATGTCCGACTCTTTGCGACCCCATGGACTGCAGCATGCCAGGTCTCCCTGTCCATCGACAACTCCCGGAGTTTACTCAAACTCATGTCCATTGAGTCAGTGATGCCATCCAGCTATTTCCTCCTNCCAGGTGTTCATTGGAAGGACTGATGTTGAAGCTGAAACTCCAATACTTTGGCCACCTAATGCGAAGAGCTGACTCACTGGAAAAGACCCTGAATGTGGGAGGAGAACGGGATGACAGAGGATGAGACGGTTGGATGGCATCATCAACTCAGTGGACATGAATTTGAGTAAACTCCAGGAGTTGGTGATGGACAGTAAGGCCTGGTCGTGCTGCAGTCCGTGGGGTTGCAAGAGTCAGACACCACTGAGCAACTGAACTGAACTGACAGTATTAAGGAAAAGAGATTTCTTCCTTTCCCCTACTACTACTGCTACTACTACTACTGCAGCTACTACTACTACTACTACACACACACACAAACACACACACACACACACAGCACATAGTCAAATAGAGACACATACCTTCATAGGTCAATTCAGTGCAATGTGACATGTGCTGCAATCTACTTTTGAATTTCATCCTGTGATATATTCACTATGAGTACCCCTCCCCATCCAACATTATCAGGCTTAGATAAACCAAATCTATGCACTCATGAACTGGCCATTCAAAACCTAGTTCCCATTTAAGCATTCCTGTTTCCATCATCCCAGTTTCTGTTCCTGCCTTGTATCTGAATATCTTTTTCTTCATCTCTGTGGATTGGCACAAATAGTCAAAAATATCAAGGGATAAAATGCAAATAGATTGCAAACTGAAACTGAAACTTAAAAAAAGAGAGATGCCGTTGTATCATGAAGTTGAGGAGAAATCCTATGATACATACCCACACAAATCCTATGATATATACAAACCCACACAAATGAGGATGTGACAGAATTAGACCTTTAACAGTATCAGGATCACTGCTTCAAAAGAGAATATGAAGCATAAAACTGGTTAATGGAGGATTGTGGTAAAAAAAGAAAATGAAAGCATCTTCAGAAATATTTTTTCAAAAATAACCTTTTTCATCACTGGGGTGTAAAAGTAAAGAATATCATCATATCCCCTTATGATTATACAGTGGAAGTGACAAATAGATTCAAGGGATTAGATCTGATTGAGTGCCTAAAGGACTATGGACAGAGGTTTGTGACATTGTACAGGAGGCAGTGATCAAGACCATCCCCAAGAAAAAGAAATGCAAAAAGGCAAAATGCTTATCTGAGGAGGCCATACAAATAGATGTGAAAAGAAGAGAAGCAAAAGGCAAAGGAGAATAGGAAAGATATACCCATTTGAATGCAAAATTCCAAAGAATGGCAAGGAAAGAAAAGAAAAGAAAGCCTTCCGAAAACAACAGAATGGGAANCTTATCTGAGGAGGCCATACAAATAGATGTGAAAAGAAGAGAAGCAAAAGGCAAAGGAGAATAGGAAAGATATACCCATTTGAATGCAAAATTCCAAAGAATGGCAAGGAAAGAAAAGAAAAGAAAGCCTTCCGAAAACAACAGAATGGGAAAGTCTAGAGATCTCTTCAAGAAAATTAGAGATATACCACAGGAATGTTTCATGCAAAGATAGGCGAAATAAAGGACAGAAATGGCATGGAGAATGGTATAACAGAAGTAGAAAATATTAAGAAGAGGTGGCAAGAATAAACAGAAGAATTATATGAAAAAGATCTTCATGACTCAGAAAACCACGATGGTGTGATCACTCACCTAGAGCCAGACATCCTGGAATGCAAAGTCAAGTGTGCCTTAGAAAGCATCACTATCTCCAAAACTAGTGGAAGTGATTGAATGCCAGTTGAGCTATTTCAAATCCTCAAAGATGATGCTGTGAAAGTGCTGCACTCAATAATGCCAGCAAATTTAGAAAACTCAGCAGAGGCCACAAGACTGGAAAAGGTCAGTTTTCATTCCAATCCCAAAGAAACGTAAAGCCAAAGAATGTTCAAACTACCACACAATTGCACTCATCTCACAAGCTAGGAAAGTAATGCTAAAAATTCTCCAAGCCAGGCTTCAACTGTACATGAACCATGAACTTCCAGATGTTCAAGTTGGATTTAGAAAAAGCAGAGGAACCAGAGATCAAATTGCCAACACCCTTTGGATCACTGAAAAAGCAAGAGAGTTCCAGAAAAACATCTACTTCTGCTTTATTGACTATGTCAAAGCCTTTGACTGTGTGGACCACAACAAACTGTGGAAAATTCTGAAAGAGATGGAAATATCAGATCACCTGACCTGCCTCTTGAGAAATCTGTATGAAGGTCAAGAAGCAACAGTCAGAACTGGACATGGAACAACAGACTGGTTCCAAATCGGGAAAGAAGTATGTCAAGCCTGTATATTGTCACCCTGCTTATTTAAATTACATGCAGAGTACATCATGAGAAAAGCTGGGCTGGATGAAGCACAAGCTGGAATCAAGATTACCAGGAGAAACCTCAGTAACCTCAGACATGCAGATGATACCACACTTATAGCAGAAAGCGGAGAACTAACGAGCCTCTTGAAGAAAGTGAAAGAGGAGACTGAAAAAGTTGACTTAAAGCTCAACATTCAGAAAACTAAGATCATAGCACCTGGTCCCATCACTTCATGGCAAATAGGTGGAGAAACAATGGAAACCGTGACAGACTTTATCTTTTGGGGCTCCAAAATCATTTCAGATGCTGACTGTACCCATGAAATTAAAAGACGCTTGCTCCTTGGAAGAAAAGTTATGACCAACCTAGACAGCATATTAAAGAGCAAAGACATTACTTTGCCAACAAAGGTCTGTCTAGTCAAAGCTATGATTTTTCCAGTAGTCATGTATGGATGTGAGATTTGGACTATAAAGAAAGCTGAGCACCAAGGAGTTGATGCTTTTGAACTGTGATGTTGGAGAAGACTCTTGAGAGCCCCTTGGACTGCAAGGAGGTCCAACTAGTGTATCCTAAATATTCATTGGAAGAACTGATGCTGAAGCTGAAACTGCAATACTTTGGCCACCTGATGCAAAGAACTGATTGATTTGAAAAGACCCTGATGCTGGGAAAGATTGAAGGCAGGAGGAGAAGGGGACGACAGAGGATGAGATGGTTGGATGGCATCACTGACTGAAGGAACATGAGTTTGAGTTTCTCCAGGAGTTGGTGATGGACAGGGAAGCCTGGCGTGCTGCAGTCCATGGGGTCACAGAGAGTTGGACATGACTGAGCGACTGAACTGAACTGAATTTCATCAAAAAAATTACATGCCTTCTTTCCCCAAATCCAACATTCGATTAATTTTTTCATTCTAAGAATTAGGACCTATCTATATTGACTTGTTTTTATAATATTTTATGTTTCTAATTTGAAATTTTAATCAAGTCCTTTAAATATGACCTATTATTCAATGTTGGTCACTGTGTATTTTGATTACCCACTGCCGTGTAACAAACCATCCCCCCAAAACACAGGTTTTAACAGCCATTTGATTATCTCCCATAATCCTAACTGTGTGGGTTAGCCAGACTGTGCTCAGTTGGCTGTAGCTGGGCCAGCAGTCAGGTGGGATCTTACCTGGGTTAGAAGGTTCACGACAACTCATTCATGTGGCACCTTCCAGAGACAGCCACAAGGCTGAGCTCAGTNCGTGTAACAAACCATCCCCCCAAAACACAGGTTTTAAGTAACAGCCATTTGATTATCTCCCATAATCCTAACTGTGTGGGTTAGCCAGACTGTGCTCAGTTGACTGTAGCTGGGCCAGCAGTCAGGTGGGATCTTAGCTGGGTTAGAAGGTTCACGACAACTCATTCATGTGGCACCTTCCAGAGACAGCCACAAGGCTGAGCTCAGTGGGATGATGGGATGGGGATAAGCCCCTTGCACTACACATGTAGTCTCTCCTTCTCCACATGAGAGGGTAGCCAGACTTCTTACATTGTAGCTCAAGATTTCCCAAATCACAAAAGTAAGCTATTTCCAAAAATGTGAGTCCCCAGCTGACATAGCATCATTACCACCGCATTCTGTTGGTTAAAGCCAATCTCAGACCAGCTCAGGTTGAGCCCTAGAAACAGGCTGCACAAGTGTATGAATATTGGAAAACACAGTTTACTGAAAGCCAGCTATGGAGACCAGCTAACACACGGTGTGAAGTGCCTTCATTTAAAGAGGCATTTCTAGGACCAGTTATCCATGGATAATGAGGACCTCCTATAGCTGTAATCACTTCAGTCAGTCATTTCCAAAAGCCCAGTGAGTTGTGATGTCAATTCCAACAGTCAATCTGCTTTTAACAATCATGGGCCTCAAGTGAAGGAATTCCTTTCTAAGCAAATTAGTCTCAGTTTGATTCATCAACTCCAATCTCTTATTGTTAGGGTATTTTTTTTTAGAGAACAAGTTTAGGTTCATTTGCCTAAGGATACTCAGCAACTATTTGGAAAAGATACAGTTGGGCAAATAATAATTCAGGACATTTGTCTGGTGCTTTATAATTTACATAATGCTTTTGGGGACTATCTTATTTGTTTTTCATTTCAAATATTAAGCAGTAGATCAGGCAGATCAACCACAGTTTTCAAGTGAGGAGACCAACATATTAGCTCATTGTAAGCTTTAAAATTTTTCACAATTACACAGGTAGGAAACACTGGAGCCAGAACTTCAAGTTTGGGGTCCTTTCAAATCATCCATCCCTCCTAGCCTCCTGGAGAGTCCTCTTTTAAGCCGAACAGTAGCTGAAACTGAAATTAATTAATTAACTCTCTGTCTCTGACTCTCTCTCATGTATGTAAGTATTCACATGCATATAAAATGTACATTTTTTGGTTTTGGCAACAAAGTTTATGGGCTCTTACTTCCCCAACCAAGGACTGAACCCAGGCCCATGTCAGTGACAAGTCCTAACCTCTGGACTTCCAGGGAACTCCCTAAAAGTACAGCCTTTATTTATAGTGAATGAGTACCACTGATATTTAATGAAGTTCATTCTTTCACTTTCTTATTATATGTATGCATGTATGCATATCTACCCATTCCAGTATTCTTGCCTGGAGAGTCCCATGGACAGAGGAGCCTGGCAGGCTACAGTCCATGGGGTAGTAAAGAGCTGGACAGGGCTGAGTGGCTTTGCACATGCATATCTATATAAAACATACATTTTTTTAAATGTTATAAAATGTTTTTAAAAGTACTATCTTCATGGATAATGATCTCTAGAAAGTCAGTAATATCCACTTCAAGTTCAAGGCTATCACTAAAACATGGATGTCATCTAGAAGTCATCTGGTCAACCCCTTCATTTCACAGATGGGGAAACAGACTCAAGAGTGTGAAGTTTTCTGCCCAAAGTCATACAGCTGTTTAGTGGCAGAGCCAAGAGCTTTGACACTAACTAAACTGTTCTTCCAATTAAACCAAGCCACTTCAAAAACAGCCTCCCAGATGAAATTGTGTAAGGAATAGAGATGTTTTGTGGTTAAGACATTAATTTAATTTGCCAGGAATTAAAAGTAACACAAATTTTAAGACTCTTAATGACTAAATACAGTTAAGGGCCAGCTGTGCAATTTGCTCAAAATATTGCTGTTTCCAAGAGACAACCTAGTGCTGGGAATCCACAGAAGAAAAAAAAATCCTCTATAATAAGCTGAGCACTAACTTCACCTCAGAGATTCGTTACAAAGAAAAAGAAGTTCTAACTATTGCATCCAGTAGCTTGTCCTATGTTTCATTTCCAAGAGTATATGTCAGCAAAATCAAAAAGTTTACATCAAACATTCTCAGCATTGAATGTGGAAACTTCTTCTGAGAATGAGAAGGGCTAAGAAGAGTTAAGATCTTAGTTTTTCAAATGAAAAACACAAAGATCCGTTCAGTTCTGCAGACAGTATTTTGCCAACATTGCACAACTATTACTTATATTACAACAATAAGCAGTAGGCAATATTGTATTTTGGCCTCAGTAGAAAGAAATATTTTTTTCCTCTCTTCCACCCTCTTCCATACACCCCTCCTGTCTCCCTTTCTTTTATTATTTTTGTTGTTGTTCAGATGCTAAGTCGTGTCTAACTCTTTGCAACCCCATGGACTGCAGGACACCAGACTTCCCTGTCCTTCATTCACTATCTCCTGGACTTTGCTCAAACTCATGTCCCTTGAGATGGTGATAGCATACAAATATCTCCTCCTCTGTTGCCCCCTTCTCCTGCTGCCTTCAACCCTTCCCACCATCAGAGTCTCTTCCAGTTGAGGGGAATATATTTTCTATTTGTTGCCTAAACAGTTAATAGATTCAAGAAGCCAGTGGTATGATTTATGATAGCTATAATGTATGTGACTTGAAGAGTTGACCAGTTAGCACATGTCTGACTAAATTAGAATCAATGAAGCTACAGTCTCCATCCCTTTAGTCGAGAGCCCCATGTAACTTCGGGGTTTAATAATCACATGAATGATTTATCAGTTTAAAGGAACTGTTCTCATTAAGGAGCACAGGATTGGGAGGGGCGGAGCCGACCTAGAGGAGGGAACCTTTGCCAAGCACACCCATCTGTGACCAAATTTTTCTAGGAATGTCACACCTTGGGTACATGTCTGCTGCCATCTTCATATTTGTTGTTTGAGATTTGGAAATATCCCCCGTTTGTCTCTTTTACTTTCTTCAGTTCAGTTCAGTCATTCAGTTCAGTCACTCAGTCGTGTCCGACTCTCCGCGACCCCATGAATCGCAGCACACCAGGCCTCCCTGTCCATCACCAACTCCCAGAGTCCACTCAGACTCACATCCATCGAGTCAGTGATGCCATCCAGCCATCTCATTCTCTGTTGTCCCCTTCTCCTCCTGCCCCCAATCCCTCCCACCATCAGNAGATGTGTATAAGAGACAGGTATTGCCCTCTGTGTTCTGTGCTCTCTCTCTATGGCAGAAGGACATTAATAGCCCCTTGCCTGCAGATTAAGAAGAGAACAAGTTCCAGGCTGAAAATAGACCCCTAAGGGCTGCCTCATAGAAACCCCATAGTTTCTGCACAGAAACTATGAAATCTACCTGCATACTTTAATCTCACTAAAACAGGGTTCCTCAACCCCTGGGCCATGGACCTGTACCGGCCGGGTTAGGAACCGGGCCACATATCAGGAGGTGAGCAGTGGGTCAGTAAGTGAAGTTTCTCTGCATTTACAGCCACTCCCCATCGTTCTCATTACGAGTTGAGCTTCACCTCCTGTCAGATTAGCCTGTCAGCATTATACTATGGTAGGAGATCAAACCCTGCTGTGAACTGTGCATGCAAAGCATCTAGGCTGAGGGCTCCTTATGAGAATCTAAGGCCTGATGATCTGATTCTGTGTTATGGTGAGTTATATAATTATTTCATTATGTATCACAATGTAATAGTAACAGAAATAAAGTGCCCAATAAATGTAATGCACTTGAATCATCCCCAAACTATTCCTTCCACATCACCACCCCACCCCTTCGTCCATGGAAAAATTGTCTTCCGAAAAACCAGTCCCTGGTGCCAACAAGGATGGAGATCGCTGCACTGAAAGACACATTCTAGCTTAGAGTGGTGTTGGGTCTACTTTGTTCTTTAATCTTTTCTTATCTTTTAAGTATGGGCTACATTGTATGTGATCATAGGAAGCACCAACTAGTTCTGCCTAAGAGCGTTAGAGGAATTTCCTGGAGGAGATGACATTTCTTAAATGATATTTTTTCACAAAGACTCACAGCTTGTGAGCTTGAAACTTCCAACATTTCTCTTTCAAATCTATATCAATTAAATATGTGGTTCGGCACTTTTCTAGTAAAAGCAATAGTGTTTTGTCAATTTATCCAAGTTTCTGGCCCCTGGAGATACTCCAGGAACACATCTGTAAGATCACCAGCCAGAAGGAGGGAAACAGCCAGTGAACCCATATGGAACATTGAGTCTATTATTAAATGATACTTTGATTCCATCAACTGAAGGAACTAGCTACAGTCACAGGAATAAAGCATTGGACAGTGGGTTCTTGGACATCATCAATGGAAAATATTGCCCTCTGTAGCGACTGGCAGCTACAGAGTGATTCTATAAATAGACAAACATCTTCTGTTACGACCACCATGTGAAATATTTAGCTGTTAGAAGCCTGACTTGTAGAAGAGCACTCTCAATCAAAAATTAATGGCCATGCTAGCCACAAGTCCTAAAGTTCTCTGTCAAACAGTCTAAATCAATCCTTTATGCATTGCACACCAATATATGTCAAACACTTGGATTCCAGATGATTACAGTGGCTTGATATAAAATGCCCCCATAATTCAGTATTCCTCTTTATCTATCTTTATTTTCACCTTGTCTTACATATGCGCTGTACCCATTACAAATTTGTCCTATACCCACTGTGCCCCTAAATGATGACTTTTTTAATCAATCACTTCCTCTAAAAAGGAATAATGCAGGACATATATGAGTTTCCAAAGTCAGCGGTGTGTGCTGGGTACCAGACACTTGGATGGGTTGTTTTACCTGTGCTATATAATTTAATTTCATTCTTATGACAGCCTATGAAATGTGCACTGTTGCTCTAATTTACAGATGGGAAAAGTGATGCTCAGAAAGTCACAAAGGACCGTTCTCAAAGGGATGTGGTTCCCTGGCAAAGGGGGGAAACAGTTTCAGAATTTCATTTAGAGGAACAAAGTGAAAGAACAAATATTTAATGAAATATTTAAAAGAGTTAAACTCATTGGGACAGTCAGTTAGTAGTTATTAGGGTCTTGGGGAAAGAGAAAATGGGGAATTATTGCTTAATGTTTACAGAGGTTTTCTCTGGAACGATGAAAAAGTTTTGAAAACAGATGCTGATGATGGTTGCAAAACATGGTGAGTGTAATTAATGCCACTGTACTGTACATTTAAAAATTATGGTCCAGTGATTAAGAATCCACCTTCCAATGCTGGAGACGTGGGTTCAATCCCTGTTTGGGGAGCTAAGATTGCAACTAAAGAGCTGTAACTAGAGAAGTTTGAGTGCACCGCAACTAGAGAAAAAGCCTACATGCCATAATGAAGACTCCACACAGACCCCCAAAACTGTTAAAATGGCAAATTGTATGCTATATATATTTTGTGCTTCCCAGGTGACTCAAATGGTAAAGAATCTGCCTGCAATGTGGGGGACCTGGGTTTGATCCCTGGGTTGGGAAGATCCCCTAAATGAGGGCTTGGCAACCCACTCCAGTATTCTTGCCTGGAGAATCCCTATGGACAGAGGAACCAGGCGAGCTACAGTCCTTGGGGTCACAAAGAGTCCAACATGACTGAGCAACTAAGCACAGTAAGGGTGGCTCAGTGGTGAAGAATCGCAGGTCAATGTAGGAGACTGGAATTCAATCCCTGGGTCAGGATTATCCCCTGGAGAAGGAAATGGCAACCCACTCCAGTATTCTTGCCTAGGAAGTCCCATGGACGGAGGAGCCTGGTGGGCTATAGTCCATATTTCCTGCAGAAGGAAATAGCAACCCACTCCAGTATTCTTGCCTAGGAAATCCCATGGATGGAGGAGCCTGGTGGGCTGCAGTCCATATGATCGCAAAAGAGTCAGACATGACTTAGCAACTAAACAACAACATATATATTTTACTATAATAAAAAAAGATGGGAGAGGAGGGGGAAAAAGCAACAATGTGAGAGCTTCAAAGGACACTCCGCTTTACTCAGTTCCCAGTAGATTTTCTTCTGCCATCCCTTGGATGTGTCTGGTTGGTGCTCCAGTGGGACACTGTCTCTGGCCGTGGTTTTGTCCTTGACCGTGTACCTTCATCACTTTCAGGATATCCTTTCCCTTTTCCAAGCAAAACCCCTTCATTTATGAAATGAAAAGCTGTGGAATTGGGATCTTTGCTGTCACCAATAGAAACTTGGTGCAGATTTATTTGTGTTACAAATGAAAGTAAACAGAGGATAAACAGAGTGGCATTTATTCTTTTTAGAGACAATAGATTTCCATTTTAGAATGCACAGTTGTTTCCATTAAGCCTAAGAATTTTCGCTTTTAAGATTTTTGAAGTGTATTTCTGACTGTGTGCTCTAGACAAAATAAAACACCTAGAATGGAGAGGTTTGTTTGTTTTTGTTTGTTCATTATTAGGCCTAGACATGCTCCTCCTAGCTGTTTTTGGGGGCATAATCTGTGAAATAATCAATTTTGTTGTATTCCTTTTTATATCTCCAGTTTTGACACAGTGGACCTGGCATCATGTGGCTAGTAAATGAGTCATGGAATGATCAGTCATCACATTATATTTAATTTAGCTGAAAAATGACATATGGCTACTGGTCTATGGCTACTTCAGATACAAGTTATTGATTATGAAGTTTTTTTAATGGACATTATTGTTGAATTATCCAAAGAAGCACAGCTCTAATGAGATTAAAATTAACCAAAAGAAAAATGTGAACTGAATATCAAGAAATACTTCCAGTAGACGAGCTTGGGATTAAATCAGAGAAGTCCCAGGGGAAGTGGCTGGGGGACATTTAACACCATGAACGTTACTTCCAGCTGCAGTGAACTTAAACCATTTACAAGCAACAGACTCTGACTTTGGCAGGATGATGAGTGAGATCATATCTCTAGTTTCATTGATTCTCTTACCCTGGTATACATTCACAGCCTCACATCCCCTATGGACAGAATTTATGTGTGTGTTAAATTTTCTGATTATCGTTTTCTTTTTTCCAGAAAACACTCTTTTTAGAGCATCGCCTGGTCCCATCAGAAATGTCTTCCTTAAGTGGGAAAGTTCAAACGGTCCTGGGCCTTGTGGAGCCTGGCACACTGGGTTGTACCCTGACCCACGAACATTTGACAATGACCTTCGACTGCTGTTACTACCCACCTCCTCCAAGCCACGAAGTTATCTCCAAGGAGCCTATTATAATGAAAAATTTATTTTGGATCCATAAAAACCCTTATTCCCATAAAGAGAACCTGCAGCTGAATCAGGAGACGGAAGCCATCAAGGAAGAACTGTTGGATTTTAAAGCCAATGGTGGAGGAGCTTTGGTGGAAAACACAACCACTGGGATCAGCCGAGACGTGCGGACCTTGAAATGGCTTGCGGAAGAGACTGGCGTCCATATCATAGCTGGGGCTGGCTTTTATGTGGATGCAACTCACTCTTCAGAGACCAGAGCCATGTCGGTGGAGCAGGTATCAATAAAAGCCTTCATTTCCTGGACAATTGTTGTTGTTGTTCTTTAGACTCTAAGTCATGTCCAACTCTTTTGCAACCCAATGAACTATATAAACCACCAGGCTCCTCTGTCCATGGGATTTCCCAGGCAAGGATACTGGAGTGGGTTGCCATTTCCTTCTCCAGGGCATCTTCCCGATCCAGGGATCAAACCCTTGTCTCCTGCTTGGCAGGTGGATTCTTTACCACTGAGCCACCAGGGAAGCCCTTCTTGGACAGTATTTGTGTGTAAATTCAGAACAGTCAGCCCTTCAGACCTTGGATCATCCCTACACGTCATCTACATTTGGAAATGTCATTGGCTCAGAGGCATGCTATGGAAATTTGCCAGCTAGCAAAGACATCTGTCACTGGGACCTAAATTAGGAATGTTTCATGTTACAAAGAAACAGTGTCCTGGAAGAAGATCTTAATACATGGGTCACCGAAAAACCCGATATGTTCCTACTTCGATTCCCGTATTTGATATCGGCTCAGTAGTGGTGGCACAGGGTTTGTGTAAATCTCAACTTTCCATTGTAAGCTTCAATTATGCAACCTCAGTTTTCTTTCTGGATTTTATAATGTAACTGGCAATAAAGATTCACTGTAGGGTGAAACTTGGCAGGCAGAGACTTGGCACTTTTGCAAATATGTTTCCTTCTCCTTTTACAAAACAAGATGGGTAGAAGAAAATCCACTCTCCTGTTTTTGTTTAAATAGGATCTTAAGCAAGAATAGGCAGAAGGAAAATTAAATCTTTCAGGGATTAAAGAGAAAGAATAAGCCACAAAGCTTTTTTGCATGTCTAGGTGTGCTCTTTCTCTATATACACATAATACAAATGTATATGTATTTACATGTATATGTATATATTCATGTGTATCTTCCATTATCTGTTTCATAGGCATAGAATGTCAGCTGCAGCCTTTACAAAGAATCAATCTTTGAAATACTTTCTAGTTCAGATTTTTATCTGCATTTTTTCCAGTCAGGCCTTTCCCTTTTTAACTGGTGTCTTATTTATTTATTTATCTTTGGCCACACCGTGCAGCATGCAGGATCCTAGTTCCTTGACCAGAGACTGAATCCAGGCCCCCTCCATTGGGAACACGGACCGCCAGTCTGTGTGTGTGCTCAGTTGTGTCCAACTCTTTGCCAACCCATGAACTGTAGCCTGCCAGGCTCCTCTGTCCATGGGCTTCTCCAGGCAAGGATACTGGAGGAGGTTGCCATTTTCTATTCCAGCAGATTTTCCCAGGAATTGAACCCGAGTCTCTTGTGTCTCCTGCATTGGCAGATGGATTCTTTACCACTGAACCACCAGGGAAGCCCAGGGACATACTCAAATATATATATATTTTTTTAATTGGTCCCTTTATATACACTGATATTATTTGAAGACTATCCTGCTATCAGGGATACACATTCTTCTAACCACACTTAGCAGTAAATATAAATAGGAACTGCCCCCAAATGTCATCTTAGAATTGTGTGCTGTGAATTTGCTTTGCTGCATAATGTAGCTTCCCTGGTGGCTCAGACAGTAAAGAATCTGCCTGACCCAGGTTTGGTCACTGGGTCAGAAGATTTCCTGAAAAAAGGAATGGCAATCTACTCCAGTATTCTTGCCTGGAGAACTCCATGAACAGAGAAACCTGGAGGACTATAGCCCATGGGGTTGCAAAGAGTCGGACATAACTGAGTGACTACACTTCTTTTTC
The DNA here is from genome assembly GCA_006410875.1 of Neotragus pygmaeus. NCBI lineage: Eukaryota > Metazoa > Chordata > Mammalia > Artiodactyla > Bovidae > Neotragus > Neotragus pygmaeus. The sequence continues at coordinate 689,949 of SJYV01010133.1, forward strand.
ATAGTGTAAAGGGAACTTCCCAGGAGGCTCAGTGGTAAAGAATCCACTTGTCAACGCAGGAGACACTAATTCAAATCCCTGGGTCAGGAAGATCTCCTGGAGAAGGAAATGGCAATCCACTCCAGTATTTTCACCTGGGAAATCCCATGGATAGAGAAGCCTGACAGGCTACATTTCATGGAGTCACAATGAGTCAGATAGAACTTAGCAACTAAACAACAAAAACAGTAGGGCAAAGGACAGAATGAATAATGGAGAATTAAAGAATTACTTGCTACGGTTGACACAGACTCAAAGACAGTCTTTTTACATTCTACATGCCCCTGAGATTAAATTATGGATTTTTATCTCAATGAATGAATGAATGTGCAATGTATGTACTCTTCTTAAGTCACTTTTCCCCATGTAGCTTCCTAAATCCATGAATTTCTTGTAAAATAATCACAGTAAGATACTATTAAATCTTTGATTTCGAATAACTTGTATTTTTTTTTAATTAAAATTTTTTTAAAATTTTTCTTTGGAGTATATTCGGTTATCAATGTTGTGTTAGTTTCAGGTGTCCAACAAAGTGATTCAGTTATACATATACATGTATAACTTTTCAAATTCTTTTTTTTTTTTTGCCACACTGTGCAGCATGTCATCTTTTTTGTTTGTTTTTTATTTGTTTATTTCTTAAATATAAATTTATTTATTTTAATTGGAAGTTAATTACTTTACAATATTGTATTGGTTTTGCCATCTTCATTCCCCAACGAGGGACTGAACCTGGGCCCCCTGCATTGGGAGCACAGAGTTTTAACCACTGGACTACCCTAAAATTCTTTTAGAGTAACTTGTTGAGTTTGAGATTTTGCCAGTAAAATGCCTTTCTCATTTGCCAGTATTAACTGAATGAATGTTGAATACATTTATACATTTTTAAAAGAATGAGTGACTCAATGAAAAAATTCATTCACATACTGTATTGACTCTCCGTTGATAAAATCCAGTCTATAAATTTTCATTCTCTCTTCCTTAGCTTACTGATGTTCTTGTTAATGAAATTCTCTGTGGAGCTGATGGAACCAGTATCAAGTGTGGAGTTATTGGGGAAATTGGTTGCTCCTGGCCTCTGACTGACAGTGAAAGAAAGGTTCTGCAGGCAACAGCTCACGCCCAGACTCAGCTTGGCTGTCCTGTCATTATTCATCCCGGAAGGAATCAAAGTGCACCATTTCAGATTATCCGAGTGTTGCAAGAAGCTGGAGCAGACATCTCCAAAACAGTTATGTCACACCTCGATAGGTAAGCAGAACATCTACCAATTAATGTCAACCATCACATGATTCATGGATAATCAAATAAATAGAATCATCAGATCAATGAAACACTAGAGAAAACTACAAACTATATGTTAGATAGTATTTAGACAGTTTTACCATAAACATTAATAAAAGTCACTGATGCCATTTTTGTGTCCCTACTCTGTATCAGTACCCTAGGTATTTTGCATAAGTCATTTCTTTTAATTTAGTTAATCCTTCATAAGCTTTCAAGGTAGGTATCACTGCTTTGCCTCAAGGTATGATGTCACAGTTGGTGTCAATTCCAACTGCTTAGTATTTACCAGTAGTTAGAGTGATAAACTTATCTGCAAATATAAAGGGAAGACAAATTGGTTTCATTCTGAGAATAAAAACACACACATAAATGTTGAGGTCTGCTGTTGTGACTGATGGTTTGAATCATCTGAATTTTGGAAAACGCAATGCTAAAAAAGTAATAGTAATACGTATATTATTTGTTTGGTGGTATTATATCTTAGTTTCCTATGGTTCTGTAACAAATAAGAAACTAGGAGGCTTCAAACAGTAGAAATGTATTCTCTGACAGCTCTGGAGGCCAGCGGTGTGAAATTAAGGTGTTGGCAAGGCTGTGCTTCCTCCAAGGACCTACAAGGAGGAGCCTTCTTTGCTATTTTCACCATCTGGTGGTTCCAGGCTTTCTTTGGTTTGTAGCCACCTAAATTCAATTACTGCTCTGTCTTCAGATGGCCTCCTCAAGCCCATCTGTGTCTCCCCTCTTGTTTCTTATGAGGACACCTATCATTAGATTTAGTGCCCACCCAGATCATCCAGAATGACCTCATCTCAAAATCGTCAACTTAATTACATCTGAAAAGACCCTCTTTCCAAATAGGGTCACTTTCAAAGATTCAGAGACTTGAAACATGGACATGTCTTTTTGAGGTCCACCACTCAGCCTCCTCATATTATATTAGATGTGTAGGGTCAGTAAAATAACTGACTACATAAACAGACATTAGCTAGTTATCGGAATGAAAAAGTCCAACAAGTTGCAAAGGCTAGACACTGTCCTTATACTGAATTGATGAAGGAATTAACATAGTACCAATGGGGATAATAATACATTACAATTCCTTCTATCTTGCAAAGTGGAATAAAGCCGTGTTAGCAGACTGATAAATCCTGATCATGAGACCTGACAGTCTGCTATTTAATAAATTAATGTTCCTATGGAATGTATTGGCAAAATGCCTCATCTTGATAAAAACACTGTAAAATCCTGTGCAGAAAAAATATTAAACATGTTACAGTTGTGGCAGAACAGAGAAGCCAGTGTTAATGGGAAAACTGAGGGACATCGAGGTAAAGGCAGTTGTTCTGGCAGCTGGTATCCAGATCAATACTAGGCAATCTTCAGGAACCTTCTGGTTGTACTGATAAAATACAAGGATGCTTCTCGATAATGGTCACTGAGGTAGTACATCACAGTGTGAAGAATAGAATCTTTGGACCCAGAGACACCTTCTTTTAAATCTTGCCTCTACCATTTGCTCTGAGGTCTTGGGTAGCTTCATTTGAATTTAAAATAATGTATTTTGTATCATATTTTGTATGCTATGGAATATATGTAGCACCTTTAATCAATAAGATGGTTTTTAATTCTTTTTAAACAGTGTGAAATATATCAGACAGGCAAAAGTATATAGATAATATATATTTTCAAAATTTAAAAATATTTATTAGGTTCTTGAAAACATTGTGTTCTGCTGTTATCATATAAATGCTCTCTATATATCCATTAGACTACAGTTGTTAATGGTGGTGTTCAAATATTCTATATTTCTACTGNCAGGGGAAGGAAAGTCAAGAATCGGTCAAGAGCAGCAGCCCCGGGCCGGGGAAGACGGGTTCTTCCCACACGGTCTTCTGTGGAGACTTCCGGTTTGGGGCAGTTGGTCTCTAGAGGACCTCGTGTCTCTTTTAAAAATGTAATAACTACTTTGACTTTACACTAGGTGTTGCTAGTTGTTTATTGAGCTTTGTATATTTGGACAGTTTCATATAGGGCTTAGAAATTTTAAGGACGAGGAAAAATGAACTTTATCTCCCATGTGAAGTGGTAGTGCTGTGCCTTCCCCCACCCCCCAGATCACGCTTTAACAATTTCTTTTCTGTAGAAACCAAGTTTTCCATTTATGTCAACGCTAAATCCAAAGTCACTTCAGAATTTGTTTTCCACCATGTGGGAATCACATCCTTAATTTCCTTAGAATTTTGACGTGTAATGAAATGTTCAAGTATTACAGCAATATTCAGAAGACCACAGATGTGTTAACCATTTGAGCAGATTCATCTGCCAAACATATGATATATTACTCATACAACTGAACCCTTACAATTGAGTCTTCAGAGTACGTGAAAAAAGATGCCACAGCTAGTTGACTGTGTAACCTAGAAATAATGAGTAATCTGTCATTGGGACAGTAAGATCCAAGTGATACAAATTCAGTATTATTTACAAAGACTCTCGTCTCTGTCCCTTAGAATGGCTTGTCCTGTGAGCAGATGAACGCGTAAGCACAAAGCATCTCCCTTAAAGCACAGAGAAGAGAGATACTACACTGATGCTGCATCTAGAAAACACCCTTAAGGTGCCTTTCCTCTGTAGTGCGTGTCCCAGCAGGCGAGGAGAAGCGTGCAGGGTCTCGGGGTTCCGTGAGGGCGAGGCTCCACAGGCACTCTGCTCGGGGCTGGACTCAGTGTGAGCACGGGAGGGCGGTGTGGAGGACTTGTTTTTGTGATTGGATAAGACGCAGCAGAAACCCAAGAAGGAAGTAGGCTCCTTCTACGAATTGTTTATTCCTCCTCATGCTTAAGATGGATGATTTTGTGAAATAGGCAACATCGTTTAAGAGATCCTTTCGTTAAGATCTCTAATCTGTTCTAAGTTTTTGCAAAATAAGCCAGTTGTAAAACAAGCTTGATTTGTTTAGACTGAAGGATGTTTTCCCAAAATGTTCTACAGAAGTGCTATAATATTTATGAAATTAAATGCCTTCCAGATTGAAGATGGGGGCCACTCATCTCAGAGTCCCTAGGATGGCAGAGCTGCAGGCCAGGCCGCGAGCCGCTGAGCCCAGGGCCCGTGGGCCGATGGGTGAGGCCGCAGAGGCTGTGTGAGTGTCAGGGCCCCAGAGGCGGGCCCTGGGGAGCACCCGGCAGTGCCTGGGCCTGTGCAGACCGCAGACCGCGAGCGAGGAGCATGACCCGTCCTGCTGGACTGTGTTGTAAGCTCCTGTTTGCTTTTCTCATTTATTTCAAGCAGAAGTCAATAAATTCCATAATGATCTGTATTCTCTGAAATGTAAGCTGGTGAGAGGAGGCTGGTTCTGCTGTTCAGGCATTTTCCCACCCCCATCTGACCATCTCCTTTGCTCTGTCCCCTGACTAGTGACCTGTGTGAGCCTCCAAGCTGTTTTCTCTTCACAAATACTAAAGTAACACTAAGAAGGCTTGTACTACTCTTTTTATGAGAGAGGTACTCTGAAATGACGCCTTTGCAGTCTGTCTCACACCAGCGTGTGTACACTACTGTATGATAACCGTTAGCATCGCCCTCTTGTAAACCGGGCTCCTCTGAAGACCCTTTGGTGAGACGAACATGAGGTAAAAACTTCATTCAGCAAAAAGTGCAATCTGTGTGGTACTTTATTTTCGTTTATGCTTTCTTTTTTAAATCCGGGATATTAGTCTCTGCTTTGGGAGAAAAAGCACTAGCTCTGCAGTGTCCAGTTGGGGAAGTGTGTCTCTAGTATTTACGTGCAGCTGATATGCTGGTCCCTGTAAGGCAAACAGAGCACGCACGTTAGCACAGCAGGCGGGGTGGAGGGGCCCCCGAAACGGTGACGTGGACGCCTGCCACCGTCCCCCCCACCTTGCTGCCGCCTTGGGAGCAGAGGGGGAGGAAAGTTCTCCGCCAGCCGTCCTCCAGTCTCCACGTGAGGGGCCCGTCAGGAGGACAAGGAGACGGAGCTGAAGGGCTCCTCCCTCCCCGCGTCAGACCTCGCCTCCAAGGACAGGCAGTCGGCGTCCCTCCCGCCCTCCACGTTGGAGCTGCGACCTGAGCCAGTCTGCGGGGCTGCCCGGAGCCGCTGAGGGACGGGGCGTCCCGCCGGGGAGGCAGCGGCACCCTCTCGTGGCGGCACTGGCGTCTCCTCTCTGCCTGCATGGGTGGGTCTTGGGGAAATGAATTCTGCCTAATTGCCAGAGTTGGGAAGAAGGGTGTGATCACAGCTGAAGCGTGACTGGCTGGCCAACCAGATACGAAAGGAAGATAAGAAGCAGCCGCCTTCGCTCTGGCCGGTCAGAGGTCCAAGTGCGTAGTGGTCAAGAGGAGGGCCTGCTCAGGTGCGGGCAGTTCACACGTGTGGACATGAGGAGGCGAATGCTTTCCCTGGCAGGGTCCTCCGAGCCGCATCAAGCCCCAGGTTAATACTGGGTTCTGTGTTGGGGTCAGAATTTTCCAGCCACGATTGCATTTAAAAGCCTATATGAGGAGTCACTTCAGTTGGCTTGAGAGAAATCTCACTCCAGCTAACTTTTCACATTTGTTCTCCTTTGAGACAATACGTAGGGTCTTTTGACAACACTGGTCCCATGAGCAGTGGCGGAGTCTGTTCGGGGCTGACCTTGGCTGTACCTGGACCCCTAACCTGGGCTGCCTCTGCTGCCTCCTCGGAAGCCACTCGAGCCATTCGGTCTCTTTGTGCCTAGAAATCAAAGGTAAAACCTGGAGAACAGGTAGTAAGTTGGAGTCACTGTACAGATAGGGATCTTTGATCATTTTATTGCTTCTGGAAATTTTTCTAAAACTTGTCTACAGAGTGATGTGTGGAAGACAAGAATGGTGTCATCTGCCTCTCTTTCTAAACTGGGACCAAAAGAACTGAACAAATCCGCGTATCCCTTCTGACAGGTTTGGTAGTTCAGCGCTCCCTGGCCTGTGGTCCCAGGGAGGAGGCTGATGACGGAGCGCTGTCAGCCCGCGGGCCCTGGAAAGCGTGAGACCCAGGCTGGCCTTCCCCAGCACCCTCCAGACCCTGGACCCCGAGACCCTGGCCTCACAGTGCCCCTCCCATCTTTCTTTCACTGCTCCTCCCTGTGAAGGTAGCCTGGCTGATTCCAGGAGACTCGCAGCCACCCCAGTTATACCACCATCTTTCCCACATCTCATATGCGGATTTCAGCACTGGGCAGAGGCGTGCTCCTGCTGTTGCAGAGATTGAGAAAGACGCAGCAGCACTGCCCACAGTCGGGAGGTTTGCTGGCTCCTGCCAGGCGCTCAGCTTGTCTGTCCAAAAGGAGCAGTAGCTACTATCTGCTACTGAATGGGTGGGTCTTAGAGAAATGAATTCTGCCCAGCATTGATTTACCCAGCACTTTCACAAGTGCTCTCTGCTAATTCCTCACAGCAGTACTATGAAATTAGTTCAGCAGTTAGTCTTCATTTTTTACGGCTGAGGAAACCAAAGCTTTGTGAAGACTGACGTCCAAGCCACAGAGCTCAGGAGTAGAGGAGCTGAGGGAGGCTCTTGGGACACTCTTCCCGCAGTAGCAGTCGAGGCATCTCACGAGTAAACAGCTATATAAGCAAAGCCCCCATGTTGGTTAAGCGCTGGATAAACAGGCCATTATCCCCAAAGCCTTATTCCAGATCGACTGCTGCCTGGCGGAAGAGCTGCCCTCCAGGTAACAGCAGTGACGGGTGAGGCCTGGGGAGCCGCAGAGCCCACGGGAGCCGTCTCTCAGTGTCCAGTTAACTGCAGATGCTCAGGCTCATGTCAGAGATGCCACGTTTCTCCGTCTCCCACAATAAAATAATTTCGTGCAGAAGCTGGTAATAGGACACACCCTTTCTTGATGCCAAGGGGTCCAGTTGCACAGCTTTAGCCACCATTGCAGACGAACAGACTCAACCCCAAGAAAGGGTCCTGCTTAGAAAAGAATCAGGAGCTCAGTACAGTCCTGAGGAGGGGGGTGGAGTGTATTTACAGTGAAGGCCCATAGAGTTAAAAAAATAACATACTTTGAATACTTTTGTCTTCAGAGGCAAAGTGGGTGGGTAGGGAGGAGCTTTAAAAATAGAAGTACAAAATAACATCTTGGAAAAATGTGACCCCAGATTGGAATAATATTACATTAGCAAATACAGATAACTGGGCCTTGCTAGGGGCTGTGAGATGCTTATCTGTTCAAGATTTGCTCAGTCAAGGAAATTCACATGGTGATACCATCCCACTATTGATGGCAAAAGAAATCTGCCTCCACCAAAATTTCTGAAGGCAAAAGAACCACAAAGAAAGATGGTTTGCTTCTCTTTGGGGTTTGCAATTTAGGAAACAAAAGTGATAGAGCTATTTGCACTTTGTAGAAAGGGCAAGATTATTTGCTTATTTCTGAAGGGAGGAGGGTGGTCTTTGCCGGATGTTTGGTTTGTGAAAGAGTTGATAAAATTAATCTAATTGTAGTTATTTTTTTCTGTGTGCTTTTTTTTTAATTACTAAGAAAAAATGGTGAGTTCAATAGCTTTGGTATTTTGAGTGCAAATCATAATAGCTCCAATGTGAAAAAAATCAAAATGTAACCTGTCACTCAATGTTAGAAAATTGCTTAAAATACAGTTAATAAATGATCTTTGTATCAAGCGTAATTTAAATGGGGTAATTTTCTGCAAGGAAAATGTACTGTTTCTACCTTTCCAACCCTCTTGAATTAAAATAAAAACAACTTGTTTTCTAAGAGCCCGGGTGATCTGAATGGCAGGCGGGTGAAGCAGGGCCATTCCCTCATCAGGCCTTGGGAGGAATTTTGGAAAGTATGGATGGTGGCTGTGTTCCCTGAGCTCTGGTGCTCATTTCAGGCTGCAGAGGACAGTGGATATGTTCTCACTGACGTCAGCAGGGTAAATAATACCTTGCTCTGAAGTCACCCGAGCACACGTAGTGTTGGAGAACGCTGGCCAGAGCACAGCTGACAGCAGTCTGCACACAGGCTGGGGGGCAGGGGTGCGATGCTGCGCACCACTCGTGGCCTCAGAGAGGGAGCCGGGCGAGGGTCTCTGCAGCGGGAGGGGGAGCTCGTGCTCCCCCCGCCCCAGGACAAGCAAGCTGCAGGGCAAGGGGACACTGGCGCTTACTCAGGATGGCACATCTCTGCAGAACACACACACTGCGGTCCCCCTGCCCATGGGACCAGACGCACACACAGGCTATGGCCTCTCCCGACGGGAACCAGCTCAGTGCCCGCGGAGCTGGAGAAGCCCTTTGCTGAGGCATCTGGGGCACTCTCATTCACTCGGCCCTTGTTCCGGTGCTGGGCCCCAAGTGAAAGAGCAGTATTAAATCCCTTTCTGGGGATTCCCCTGGCCATTCAGTGGCTAAGACTCCATGCAGGGGGCACAGGGTTGATCCTTGGTCAGGAAACTAAGATCCCACTTGTGTGAGGTGTGGCCAAATTAACAGGGAAAAAATATATATCCTACTTTCTGGCAGCAAATTTAGGATTTGGTTTCACTCAGACCATTCCAGTTGAGCCATGCTACAGCACTGAGACAGCTCCCAAACTGAGGGGTNTGAAGAGATCTCTAGTTTTTCCCATTCTATTATTTTCCTCTATTTCTTTGCATTGATCACTGAGGAAGGCATTCTTTTCTCTCCTTGCCATTCTTTGGAATTCTGCGTTCAGATGGGTATGTCTTTTCTTTTTTCCTTTGCCTTTAGCTTCTCTTCTTTTCTCAGCTATTCATAAGGCCTCCTCAGACAACCACTTTACCTTTTTGCATTTCTTTTTCTTGGGGATTGTCTTGATCACTGCCTCCTATGCAATGTCATGAAGTTTTCTGCCCATATTTCTTCAGGCACTCTATCAGATTTAATCTCTTGAATCTGTTTGTCACTTCCACTGTATAATCATAAGAAATTTTTTTAGGTCATACCTGAATGGTCTATTGGTTTTCCCTATTTTCTTCAACTTCAGTCTGAATTTGTCAATAAGGAGTGCATGATCTGAGCCACAATCAGCTCCTGGCCTTGTTTTTGCTGACTGTATAGAGCTTCTCCATCTTTGGCCACAAAGAATATAATCATTCTGATTTCAGTATTAACCATCTGGTGATGTTCATATGTAGAGTCTTCATATGTGTTGTTGGAAGAGGGTGTTTGCTATGACCAGTGCATTCTCTTGGCAAAACTCTATTAGCCTTTGCCCTGCTTAATTTTGTACTCCAAGGCCAAATTTGCCTATTACTTCAGGTATCTCTTGACTTCCTACTGTTGCATTCCCGGGGTTAACTTTATGTATCCTTTCTATCTGTTGGAGTTTAAATTTCTTGAGATAATCTACTCTTGTTCCAGACTTGACTTTTCTGTCTGAAGCCTGCACTTATCCTATAGTTTTCTCCTTTTCTGTTCATTTACATACTCTTACGAAGAGGTGATATTTTTGCTATGATCTTTACTGAAGTAAGAAGATACCCATAAAATTAGCATAAAATAATAAATTCTATTTAAAAAATAAACACACCAGAACATAAATATCTATAGGAGCATTGCCCCTTAAAAAAATTGCACTGATATTCACATAGGCTTTGGGATTAATTTTAGAACCACTTTATGATCATCACCAGAAAATCACCCTGTTGCCTCACCTTGGCTTCATGTTTTATCCAGATCAGTATTACTCACCTAATTCTCCAGTCCTGGCCAAATTTCCTTTTTGATAGTTTTCATAGTTCATATCAGTCCCACTAAGGATTTTCACAAGAATATAGAGCCTACCCTGGAGACAATTCTAGAAAAGAATTACATTGTTTTTGAGATGGCAGCACAATTAAAATGTCTATAGTTGTGAAGTCTTCAGAGGAGAAAACTCCCTTTTGGATGAGAATGTTCCCTAATTTCTGAGCTTTCCTGGTGGCTCAGACAGGGGGGGGGGGAAGAAAACTGCCTGCAATGCAGGAGACCCAGATTCAATCCCTGGGTTGGGAAGATGCCCTGGAGAAGGGAATGGGAACCCATTCCAAGATTCTTGCCTGGAGAATTTCATTGACAGAGGAGTCTGGTGGTCACATTCCATCAGGTCGCAAAAGGCTGGACACAACTGAACAACTAGCACTTTTACTTCACTTTTTCTAATTTCTAGTAACAATTGAACTTAATATTTTATAGTTACTTCCTAAAAGTCAACTCCAAAACTCTTTTACTTGATTTCAACTATATTCCAGTACATAGTAGCTTAACACTTTTAATGTGTATGTGTGGAAAACATGGTCTTGATAGTAACAATATGTCTGTTTTCTTGTCTCTAGGACTATCCTGGATAAGAAGGAACTACTGGAGTTTGCTCAGCTTGGCTGTTACTTGGAATATGATCTCTTTGGTACTGAACTTTTTCATTATCAGTTCAACCCAGATATTGACATGCCCAATGATAATAAAAGAATTAAAAGGTAAATATGATGAAATCTCTCACAGCATTTCCTTTTACCATTTCTTCCGGACTTTCATATCTGTGTAGGAATTAGTAAAGATTCAGGAAACAATAAGCAGGCAGAACCAGAGACTTGCAAGGGAAAATATATCAATGCTGTTTCAGGAAGGCAAATCTCTATATATTATTTCAAGGAGAAAATGAGTCAAGCTAAGTAGGTAAAAGCTTAGCAGAGCCTTAGAAGTTCAGTGCAGATGGGCAGCTGATAAGAAACATAGATAATACTCAATCTCTGCTCTGATAATAAAAGAACAAAAGACATTTCCCTGTTTTTATTCCTAATGAAGTAAGCTGTTTCTTTCTCAGGTTGATCACACCAAAGTCCTAACCTCCTGCAATGAATTTTTGAAATGTTTATTTAAAATATTCACTAAAGAGGTACTTGAAACTGAAAGGCTATCAGGTCAAACATTATATAAAGTCCAACCTCTCAGAATTGTTCAATATTTGTGAGGGAAAACAAATAATTGTACAAGTCATTCTCTGCACTCAAGTGGAAATTTTTGAGAGTCAAGACAAGATGGTTACCTGGTTTGCCTTGGTTACCTGGTGATATGAAGAATGAATGAACCAAGTTAGGGAACCTGGGAGGTGAAATAGATTTGGGATCAGCAGGATGACTTTAGTTTGAGAATATAGTGTTGCTGCTATCCCATGGGGCCATGGGAAAAGGGTGTGAAGCTCAGGACAGAGACTTGGACACGCAGCTAGACATTGTTGGTTTGCATGTGATAGTCAGTAGCGTGGGAATGAATGAGATCACTCCAAGAAGCAAATGAGGACAGAACCCTGGTGACCACCCACATTTAAGGGATGAACTCAGAAACAGCCTCTCAAGGACAGGTTGAGAAATCTTCAAATCATTAAGAATATCAGGGAAATGCATTGTTATGGAAGTTGGTGGAGGAGGATACTTAAAGCAGAAGGGCTTGAACCTTTGTACTAAGTGGCAGATACCAAGAGAGAGAAAGACGGAAAAGTATCCATTGGATTTCACCATCAGGAAGTTTTCATTTCACAGTCAGTAAGTGCAGCCTTGGCAGAAAAGACTTGAGGAAAGACTAGAAGGTGAGCAAGAGGACAGAGAATATGGAAGCGACTCTTTCAAGAAACTTGATAGTAAAGTGAAGCAGGGTAGTATGGCTAGAGCTAGAAGACCAGACAGGGGACTTCCCTAGTGGTCCAGGGTCTAAGACTGCATGCTGTCAATGCAGGGGACCCAGTTCAGTTCCTGGTTGGAGAACTAGATCCCACATGCAACTAAGAATTTGCATGCGACAACTAAGACCCAGCACAGTCAAATAGATAAGTAAATAAATATGAAAAAAAAAAAAAAAGAAGAAGAAGACCAGACAGGGCCAAAGAAAGGGTTTGTTAGGAGACCGAGAGAATGAATCCAGAGACTTGGCGCTTATTCTATAGGGTTGGTATAGAATTTATAAGAAATAAAGCATGCAGTTTTTAGCTGAGTGTCTGGGGTCTACTATGGAAGTGATCAGTCAGTGTTAACTTTAAAAAATTTGGACAGATAAGAGATACAGAGCAAGACTCCTGAGGAGACAAAGAGATGGAATTTGGGCAGCAAATAGAAGGTTCATTAAATCAGCCATAGGCTGATTCATGTTGATGTATGGCAGAAACCAACACAACATTGTAAAGCAACTATCCTTCAATTAAAAATAAACCAACATTTTTAGGAAAGGAGGTATGCTATTTCCACAGAAAGGAGAGGAGGTGAGGCAGGTAATGGAGTGCAGATCAACGTCTTGATGAAAGGGACAGAACACTGAGGACAGATGGTCCCATTTGATCTCGAAAGCACCTGCGAAAGAGACATGGTCATCTCCTGTGAAGGAAGGAATAGATTCAGGGTAGGACCTTGTATAGGAGGATGAAGGCTGGGAGTTGATGGAGAGTGACTGAGAGAGATACTGGCTCAGGACATGTTGTATGGAAGACCCAGTGGAGGCCAGAGATCATTACTGCATGACTATCTATTAGCACCAAGCTGCATAATTTGGTGGTTATTTTCCTAAAAAAAAACTTTGTGCTTTGGTAGCAGGGCCAAAAAATTTTGTGAGTAGAAGTAATAGATGTAAACAGAGAGAAGGTTGGGATTCTGTCTGAAGAACGTGCTTGATATCCAAAGGGGACAAGGGCAGGGTTGACATGAGGGTCATGAGGTCCAAGCTGGAGGGAAGAAAGTATAGAGAGAGATGGAAAGAGATATCTAGCAGTAACATAGCAGGGGTAAATCCCTGGATGCTTTAATGAAGTGAGTGAATACAGAATGTGGAAGAGGGTGAGCAAAAAAGTAGAAAGATGCAACTCGTGTTCAGGTGGAAAACAGAAGGTTGAGCAGAGAATTAGTTCTCCATGATGACAAAAGCAGAAGAGCGTTTTGAGTGTAGAAAACTCGTTGGAATGGGAGTAAGCCAAATTGGAGTAAAGAAGTGATGTCCAGAAAACGTGAGGCTTGAGCAGCGCATGAACTAATATGACCATATGTACATATGTACACTGGGGTATGGGGAAGGTCCAACAGCCAGCTTTAGGGTCTTTCCCCTGGGCAGTTGATCTTTACATGTGTGTCTCCTGCTGTCCCGTGAACTGACATACCTCCTTGATGAGCTGATTAATTAAAATACTTTCCAATTTAATATCATTAGAGAAAGATAGTTGAGTAATGTCACAGTAGTTACAAAAACATGACACTCACTCTACATTTTTAAACTGCCTTGAGTGCCCTGACTAGTATCACTAGGTCTTTTTTTTTTAATCCAACTATTCAAACTAGTTCTTTGATTAACAGATTTATTGTTTGTTTTATAATTTAAATTTACTTGCCCAGAAGTACCATTCAATATTGGCAAACCAAACTAGCTTGAACTCAGAGGTGAATATTCTCTGGAATTTAAGATGAGCCTGTGTGGTAGATCTTTCTCATCTTTCATGATCTCAAAATCATGACTTCCTTATGAATGTCCTAAACACGTATTTTTACAATTCATCTTGGAAATAGGAAGCTTGCTCCCATGGTTCGCTTCCTTTCTCTAAGCCCCCTTGTGGCAGTGAGGTGTATCTTTTCTACCCCTATTCTTTGCATAAAGCTCCTAGACTTTCTGGAATAAAAGAGGGGATCCATAGAGGGAGATCGATGGAGATATGAGCTTTTATTGTGCCAAATGTAAACATTCTAGATGTATAGAACTACATAAAAATTTTATGTATATATATACACATCTGTGTTTGTGTATATCTATGTGTCTGTATAAGTACATATCTTTAATTTTTTGTAAATTATGTCATACAGAGTGAAGTAAGTCAGAAAAACAAATCTCATGTATTAATGCATACATGTGAAATCTAGAAAAATGGTATGCTGCTGCTGCTGCTAAGTCACTTCAGTCGTGTCTGACTCTATGTGACCCCATAGATGGCAGCCCACCAGACTCCCCTGTCCCTGGGATTCTCCAGGCAAGAACACTGGAGTGGGTTGCCATTTCCTTCTGCAATGCATGAAACTGAAAAGTGAAAGTGAAGTCACTCAGTCGTGTTCTACCCTCAGCAACCCCATGGATTGCAGCCTTCCTTCCAGGCAAGAGTACTGGAAAAGTAATCTTATTTGTAAAGCAGAAATAGAGACACAGATGTAGAGAACAAATGTATGAATACCAAGGGGGGAAGGGAGGATGGCATGAAGTGAGAGATTGGGATTGATGTACATACACTACGATGCATAAAATAGATAAATAATGAGACCCTACTGTATAGCACATGGAACTCTACCCAATGCTCTGTGGTGATCTAAAGGGGAAGGAAGTCCAAAAACGAGGGGATAAATGTACAGGCATGGCTGATTTGCTTTGCTGTACAGTAGAAATTAATACATTGTAAAGCAATTATACTCCACCAGAAATTAATTTTTTTTTAAGTCATGCATTAAGTCACTGGACTCCAGTACAGCTCAGGGTGATTATTAAATGACCGTTGGGGGTGTGTACACCCTAGTTTATTTCCTTGTCCCCATCTCTCGGGTACTTGGTTTTCATCACTCATCAGCAGTCCTTCTCTGAGCTTCAGGAATCGTAAAGCTTTGACGTGAACAGAGAAGCATGCTTCTGCCTACCTCTGGTTTTCAGCACCAGAAATTCTGTGTCTAACACCTGTTTTCAATCTTCTACTCCATTTCTCAAATCTTATTATATCTCTGCCTTTTCACACTTTGTAGTCTCTCTCTAATATTTGTTTGCAAAACACTAACTCATTTGTATTTCTATAATTACTGTGATTTTTTGTCTTCTCATCTGTAGTGGTTCCTTCCTTCTGGCAGCCTCTAACTACTGTTCTACACAATGGCACAGCATGTGAGATGATCCCTTATTTTAGGAGCAACCACGCAGCTTTCTTGATAGTCAAGATAAAATTATGTTTCTAGAACCAGAACATTCTCTTTCTCATGAGATAACTAGTCTTTAGTTTCTTGACTTACTGAGTTCTAATGGTTCCCATTTTCAAATGAGTATCTTTCCTTGCTACTGTGAAATTTAGTAACTTTGTTTTCCAGGATATGACTCAGGCCTCTTACAGGTATCTATTTATCTATATGATATGCCTCTGTAATAATAAGATATCATTTTTTCACAGACAAGGAAAAGAGACAAAAATGTTGAGAAACGCTCAGAAAACACACATGGGAAAGTATACCTTAAAATTTCCTGTAATGGGAAATTCCCTTTAAATTGTGGATCAGGGTTTGTCACCCTAAGTTTCAGCATTATGCGTGGATCTGTGAAATATTTCTCTCCCTTCATAAATGATNGGAGTGGGTTGCCATTTCCTTCTGCAATGCATGAAACTGAAAAGTGAAAGTGAAGTCACTCAGTCGTGTTCTACCCTCAGCAACCCCATGGATTGCAGCCTTCCTTCCAGGCAAGAGTACTGGAAAAGTAATCTTATTTGTAAAGCAGAAATAGAGACACAGATGTAGAGAACAAATGTATGAATACCAAGGGGGGAAGGGAGGATGGCATGAAGTGAGAGATTGGGATTGATGTACATACACTACGATGCATAAAATAGATAAATAATGAGACCCTACTGTATAGCACATGGAACTCTACCCAATGCTCTGTGGTGATCTAAAGGGGAAGGAAGTCCAAAAACGAGGGGATAAATGTACAGGCATGGCTGATTTGCTTTGCTGTACAGTAGAAATTAATACATTGTAAAGCAATTATACTCCACCAGAAATTAATTTTTTTTTAAGTCATGCATTAAGTCACTGGACTCCAGTACAGCTCAGGGTGATTATTAAATGACCGTTGGGGGTGTGTACACCCTAGTTTATTTCCTTGTCCCCATCTCTCGGGTACTTGGTTTTCATCACTCATCAGTAGTCCTTCTCTGAGCTTCAGGAATCGTAAAGCTTTGACGTGAACAGAGAAGCATGCTTCTGCCTACCTCTGGTTTTCAGCACCAGAAATTCTGTGTCTAACACCTGTTTTCAATCTTCTACTCCATTTCTCAAATCTTATTATATCTCTGCCTTTTCACACTTTGTAGTCTCTCTCTAATATTTGTTTGCAAAACACTAACTCATTTGTATTTCTATAATTACTGTGATTTTTTGTCTTCTCATCTGTAGTGGTTCCTTCCTTCTGGCAGCCTCTAACTACTGTTCTACACAATGGCACAGCATGTGAGATGATCCCTTATTTTAGGAGCAACCACGCAGCTTTCTTGATAGTCAAGATAAAATTATGTTTCTAGAACCAGAACATTCTCTTTCTCATGAGATAACTAGTCTTTAGTTTCTTGACTTACTGAGTTCTAATGGTTCCCATTTTCAAATGAGTATCTTTCCTTGCTACTGTGAAATTTAGTAACTTTGTTTTCCAGGATATGACTCAGGCCTCTTACAGGTATCTATTTATCTATATGATATGCCTCTGTAATAATAAGATATCATTTTTTCACAGACAAGGAAAAGAGACAAAAATGTTGAGAAACGCTCAGAAAACACACATGGGAAAGTATACCTTAAAATTTCCTGAAATGGGAAATTCCCTTTAAATTGTGGATCAGGGTTTGTCACCCTAAGTTTCAGCATTATGCGTGGATCTGTGAAATATTTCTCTCCCTTCATAAATGATGATAGAGCTGTCTTAGATAATTCCCTTAAAGAGAGGTTGTTCCAAAAGCAACTTTAGATCAGAACTTTTGGACATTATACAAATCTTAAAGACCAACAAACCAGTGTCCTACCCCTATATAGGGGGAGGTAAGAGTACATGGAATACAGAGGTAGGGGATTAAGAGGTACAAACATTAACTATAAAATAAGCTACAAGGATATATTGTATAATGTAAGGAATATAGTCAATATTTTATAGTAACTATACACAGAGTATAACCTTTAAAACTTGTGAATCACTGTACTGTATACCTGGAACTTGCATACCATTGTACATCAACTATCCTTCAATAAAAAATAAAGAAGCAAATAATGATGGTGGCACAGATAACACTCCAAATATTTTTAGGACACACCTGGGGTACATATGGTAGGACTGAAGATTTCTGGACGAAACAGCCAGGTTGGCTCTTTTCTGGCATCCCTTTCAGTGTAGTTTGTTTTAAAATGTATGTTCTCATATAGAATGGGTAACTAATGAGAACCTACAGTGTGGCTCAGGGAACCACACTGAAAGCTCTGTGGTGACTTAAATGGGAAGGAAATCCAGAAAAGAGGGGATATATGTATGCATGCGGCTGATTCACTTTGCTGAACAGCAGAAACTAACACAGCATTGTAAAGCTGCTATACTCCAATAAAAAATCGTAAGAAGAAAATAAAATGCACATTCCCAGAAGGCAAAGCTTTGTGTTCAAGTGTGTCGTTGTGGTGACCCACATTTTGCTTACTGTTGTTGTTTGGTTGTTAAGTCATGTCTGACTCTTTTGAGGCCCAATGGACTCTAGCCTGCCAGTCTCCTGGCATGGAGCCATGGGATTTTCCAATCAAGAATACTAAAGTGAGTTGCCATCTCCTTCTCCAGGGGATCTTCTGAGACCAGGGATCAAACCCCCATCTCCTGTACTAGCAGCCAGATTCTTTACCACTGAGCCACCAGGGAAACCCTTTGCTTACTGTAGTATTTTTAAAATATGACTCATGCACTAGAATGCCAAGAAGCACTATCGAAGCAAAAGGGCTATCTTTCAAATAATTAGCCCTTGGAGGAAAGTGCTGCCCATCTATCTAGATCCATTGGGGGAATTTAGGGGCCAACAAGATAATATAGAAAAGGTCAGAGAACAGCCAGGGTCTCCAAGCTGCATGTCCTGCCCTCAGAGACCCATGGAAGTCACGGCAGACACTGCCCAGCGTCCAGACATCCACAGATGGTGGCTGTCACGAGGGGACTGACTCACACTACGGATTACAGCACTTAACAAAGCAAACAGGATTAGATGTTTAGACAATAGGCAGAAAGCTGTTCTATAGTTCACTGACTATAAATTTAAAGGAACAGTTCATTATTTATAGTAATCTCATCGACATAGAAGGAAGACAGAGTAAATTTTTATTGGTCAGTTTAATCCAACACTCCCACACTACTACTAAGTCAAAAGACCCATCAGCTTCAAATGGACTAACGCAGAGGGACTGAAACTGACCTTTTAAAAATGATGATTGATCTAAAATATGACACGTATGAACTATAGCTATAAAACAGAAACAGACTCACAGACATAGAGAACAGACTTATGGTTGCCAAGGGGGGAAGTGGGGGCCGGGGAGGACCGGGAGTTTGGGATTAGCAGATATGCAAACTTCTAGAAACAGGATGGATAAACAAGGTCTGCTGTGTAACACAGGGAACAATACTCAATATCCTGTGATAAAGCAGCATGGAAAAGAATGTGAAAAAGAATATATATGTATAATGGAGTCATTTTGCTATATACCAGAAATGAACACAAATTGTAAATCAACTCTACTTCAATAAAATCAATTTAGAAAAATGACAACCAAGGGATTTCCCTGGTCCAGTGGCTAAGACTCCGTACTCCCAATGCAGGAGGCCCAGTTTTGATCCCTGGTCAGGAAACTAGATCCCTCATGCCAAAACTAAAGATCCTACATGCGACAATTAAGACCCAGTGCAGCCAAATAAATAATAAAATAAATAAATATTTTTTAAGATGTCTACTGCATCACATGCCCTTCATTTTAAAACCAACCAATTTTAGCTTCAGAACATTTTACTTGTGTGAAAATTCCTATCGTTTTGCTATTTTAATCCCAAATAGTCATTGATTTTACTTGCTAGAAAACAAAAATAGGAGAGACAGAGAGACTGAGATCTGAAGAATGGGTTCACTAAGTGAGGTATTTTAGAATGGAGAGCTGGATACAAATTCAGGATAAAGTTATTTAATGAAATGCTAAAATGGCCATTTATTCAAACTGGCACATCTGATTAGAAGCTATCTTTAATGCAGGCTTGCCAGGCATCATCATAAATATCACAGGCTAGGAATTTCTGTGTGCATGGAATAAAAATCCTCTTCCTAGTACGACAGGATAATATCTTTAGCATCACCACGCAATATTTATTAAGGGTGTTTTCGCAATGGAAGATGGTATCTTTACGACAACACAATAGGTTTATGAATAGGAAAAAGTTTAAAGCATTCTGAATGTTGTAAACGTGAAACCAGTGCCATATAATGAATTACCATTTTTTCACAGGGTGCGACTTCTGGTGGATGAGGGCTATGAGGATCGAATTCTGATGGCACATGACATACATACGAAGAATCGGCTGACGAAATATGGAGGTCACGGCTATTCCCATATCCTCACCAATATTGTTCCTAAAATGTTGCTGAGGGGGATAACTGAGGGTGCACTTAATAAGATACTGATCGATAACCCCAAGCAATGGCTAACTTTCAAATAGGATGGTTGTTACGAATTCACACCTTGAATGTAAAACTTGCCTGGGAACAGAGAGTGATTTCAAACCCACTGTGAGGTATTAATCAGATCCACAAAGGACTAATGACAGAATATTTTCTTTTTATGAGAAGTAGGAGACTTTTGCCTTCTCAGAAACTGGCTATTCCATCTGTACCTTTAGGGAGTTGTGGAGCCTAATTAAGCCCTATTGTTTTTCCTTCACAAAATAAATACAAAAGTAGCCATTTCCAAATGATGATTTACAGTTTAGATCCCCTGAGTAGAGTTTTGCTTCCTTTTGTTTTGTTTTCTTAATCCATCAGAAGCACTCCTTGAGAAAATTTAAACTGTTTTTAGTTAAATTACCCCCGTCTGGAGGAATCTAATGTTTCTTGTAAAATTGATGATTCTACTAATTATCCTGCTGTTCTTTAATTAATGCTTAATGAATAATATCCCACTTTAAAATAGCTTCTGCAGCAAAGGAAGCTAAATTTTGAGACATCTATTTTAAGGATACTGTAATACAATAACCAATTCACAACAGTAAAAATATTGTGGAAGGTTAATTATATCTGTTCACCTATCTTCATATACTTAAATCAGTTTTGTTGCCTGTGCCTTTCTGGTATCCAGTTTTCCTATATTTTCTTGTGATTTGAAAAATTTATATAAGGGGATATGAACACACAGCATAGTATTCTATTATAAAAATTCAATCATAAAAGTCAAAATATATTACATAATATAGTTTAATGAATCATTACATTTATAATAACAAAGGCCACAATTTAATTAATTAATAATATAGAATGCAAAAAAAGAGAAATGTTTGCCGTATATATTCCCTTTATTTTCTTTACCTTTCATTTGTCTTTCCTTGGGCCTGAACAGAAAATAATGCTTATTTATCTGAAGAAAAGGTCAGATCTATTAGAAATGACAGTCTGATTCTAGAGCCAAATTTTAAAAAGGTACCCAGACCTGATGTTTAGTGTAAATAAAACATTTTTTGAAACTCTCAGTTGATGTATACTGCTGTTTATAAGCTAATCTTTTGGTTGAATCCTTCACTATACTATTTGCTACCTAAAAAAGAAAAGTCTCCAAACCCTTACTGCTAATTCCTCTTCGATAGATACGTATTGTTAAATGGAAATAAAATCCACTGCAACTCCTTTATCGTTTATCTTACATATTAGAAAGGCCAAATAGAGTTAGTCATTCGTGTTGATAAAGGGGCTGAGTGTTGCTAATCACGTAAATCATGAGAGTTACTCAGACCAAGGCATTTAAACCAAGCAAACAGCACCTTCAGATGGGAACACCAGGCGTAACTCATTCAGAAAGTTGAGGTTCATGAAATAAAAGATATTTCTGTGGATCAAGGATGATCAAGCTTTCTGTGTATTAGAACAGAAAGCACCCAAAAGGAAGGAGCAAGGAGAACAAACTAATTCCGTTAAATGAAAAAATGCAAATGCCCTTCACCAGTAAAAGAGACAGATTTTTCAGTCTCTGTTTTTGAAATCTAGTTGTCAAAGAATCTTCAAAGGCAACTGAGAGTGGAACAGATTTTTCATTGTAATAGTGGAAGTAGTCTGATAGTTAGGATATATCAACATGCATTTCAAATCTTTTTCTTAGAATAAAGAGATGGCTTTTGGCAGTGTATTTTAAACAGAGAGGAAGGATTTGCACTACTCTCAAAATCTACCTTACTGTCAGCTTCAGGCCACCTGAGGAAAAAAAAAAAATTGATCATTCAAATGCATATGATTCATAAACACTGCAAATGACAGCTACTTCATCTCTGCAGTCCTAACAGTAACAGTCACAGAATGCAGTGAAAGTATTGATTGGCATATGGTAATAAAGAAGCCATAGGCTTAATTTACAGACATGTGATTTCTGGGGCATTTTGACCTGATAAAATTTAATTTTCTGGATCACTCTTAGAAGTCATCTGAATGATTTTGCTACTGCATATATTGTTGTCTTCCAAAATATATTTCAATCCAAAATAAGTCAGGTAATTTATGCACGTTTGTGTTTGTGCCTACATGTACATATTTTTAAATTAAAATTTTGGGTCTATACAGCCACTGTACCTACGGTCTGAAGCCATATATATATTATATTTCATCTAACATATATATATATACATACACATATATATATGTAGCAGGTATTTGTATAAAATATATACACTTTGTTGTCATATTAGTTATATGTGATATGGTTTGTTTTGAAATAACCTCAGGCCAAAACCTGTTGTAACTATTTGAAGGCCTTATTTAGTGTTCCCTCGGTGACGCATGCAGCAGTGCAAATTAAACCTATGTGCATTGGGTTATGAATAATCTTTTGTTTCAAAGAAGGCAAAAGCCTCTGTCTGATTTAACACCAAAGAATAAATTTCTCTGACTTGTCCAAGTAAACCTAAACACATTCTATTGACAAACCGGACACGGGATTTTTCTAAATACCATACATAATTACACGTTTACACACTTAGAGGGTAATCCTATGATACAAGTTCAATCTCTATTTTTAAGGACTATCACCCAAAAAGAAAAGAAGATTCCTAAGTCAAAGGAAATGTGGAAAATGACCATAGGCTTGGGAATTCCCTCAAATCCAGAAAATTCTAGGTTAAGGCTTGAAGTTGAATCATTCCCAGGTCTAAGCTAAAGGTAACAAGAATACAAGGCAAACGATTTCTTTGGGGACAAAGCAGCATTGTGTCAATGAGACCCTCTCCTGCAGGGTAAAAGTCATTCTTCCCCACACTGTAAATGGACCCCGAGTTTCATAATTAGCAGATAAACTCACAGGAACCAAAGCTGATATATGGATAAAAGCAGTGAGATCACAGTACACCAAAGTATCATATATATCGAAGAAATAACTCAGTGTCTTAGATTTTTCTATAAAAATTTGTGATCTATATATAGGACTTCATTCACATGGACACTAACAATAAGGAGTATTTGCTTTGGCGGTAGTGGATCACACATCTGCTTATCTTGATTTTAATATATATTTTTTTTACATCATGTTCTGAGTACACAGATGTGAGTCAGGTAGCATTTGAATTCCCCACATCATGTACACAGCTGAGGTGCCCCGCATCCGGCATCCCCCGGGGTCCTCGGTTCACTGACGTTAGCCACATGAATCCAAGGTCTGAACTCAGAGCAAGAAGCTTAGTTTTTGCACAATCAGTCAGCATAGATAATAAATCCAGAAAATGTGCTGTATTTGTTGTTGTTGCCTCCATGGGCTTTCCCGCCATCTAACTTGATATAGACTTCGTCTCCTGGCTCCAGATGAAGAACCACACTGTTACTCGCATAGTCGTAATTCTGATCCGCATCTTGGGCAATTGCGCTGGCACGCACCTGTATAAAACAGACAAGAATTAGAATCTGCAAGAGAGATTTTCTTTTCTTTTTTTGCCATTCACACAGCACCATAAATAGACTGGCCGTCAGGGCCCTGAATTTAGCACAGCCAAATCCACCTTGGCCTTGGGGCTTTATGACGATATCTTTGCAACGGTTTCAGCTACGCTATTGAAAACAGAAAATAGTGCTTTTCTGATGGTCATTGTAGCAGCCTTTTTTTTTTCAACTATATGTGGTAAACAGTGCATACCAATCTCTTCTCTTCCTAAATCAGAACTTCTCTAATTCCTTGTATCTCTATGCCCAATCATTTCCTGAAATGGCCGTTGTTTTTTGCATTTTGATTTAAACCAAGCAGCAGTATTCTAACCAGTTGTCTATGAGTACAGAAGTTCAAACCAAACTTCAGTCGGTCCCTCTGATGATTAGAAAATTGAGATTCATGGTATGTACAGACTCAGAGAAATCTGACTCCTCTAACTCTACTATACAGAAAGAAGAAAAGAAGAAATCTTTTTGATTTGGGACTTTCAAAATCTAATTCAAGGGAAAGCCTCTGTACCTGAATCAAACATTATTGGTTTAAAAGTTTTCATAGCTCTTAGTTCTATTTGTGCCTTTTTATCACTTACTTGTGTACACTTAAACTATTTAATTTCAATACATCTAAAACTTACAGAAGGAACAACATTCCCATGATTTGATGTCTCTAAA
The DNA here is from genome assembly GCA_006410875.1 of Neotragus pygmaeus. Taxonomy (NCBI): domain Eukaryota; kingdom Metazoa; phylum Chordata; class Mammalia; order Artiodactyla; family Bovidae; genus Neotragus; species Neotragus pygmaeus. The sequence continues at coordinate 713,882 of SJYV01010133.1, forward strand.
ATTTCTAGAATTTTTGAATGATCTCATGGAATACTCTTTTATATTTAGGTGATTCTAAATGTGTGATTTGCTCTGAGGATGGAGCTTTGCTTATACTCCACTCAGGTTGAGCCTTGATCTCATTAGAGAGCTGACAGACACTTGCAAACACTCCAATTCCCCATCATATCAAGTAATATGGACATTCTGTCACATTCTCAACTCCAATTAGGCTTCACATTCATTTAGTTGTATTTTGAGTCTACCTTGGAAAAAAAATTTTTTCAATAGGCAGACCTGTACTTGATTTATTTCAGTAAAACATCTACTTTGTGGCTTGTTTCTATTCCACTGTAATGATATTTCCCCAAATAACACAGTGAGTGATTTAGTGGTTTTGAAAACCTGTACTATGTAATAATGCATGACTTGGGGTGCAATATGTGGGATTTTATCACTTGGCAAAATGAGAGAAATGAGACATAAGTCAAGCATTTCAATTCCTTTCTTTCAAAATTTAAATGATAGGTTTTCAAATTAAATTTTCATGTGGTATGTTCTCACAGTAATGCTGAAATGTTAAAAAAGGAGAAGGCTCTTTGACACTGCTGAACTTGTAATTCGAGTAGTATTTCAAGCATTTCTTTCTGGATATCATATGGCAAAAGGAGAAAAGGGCTTAAAGATTTAGAATCATTTAACACTGTGCTAATTGACACTAATATGGTGAAAGCAATATATAATTATGCTGAGAAGCACTGATTCAAATGTATACACCACTTTAGTGAAGTGATCTGTTTTGAAGATTAATAAAAATATAACTTAATGTCATAATATTTCTTAGGAATTAATCCATTAGATTTTAGGAGTTAGATGCTTTGATTCACTAATTTCATCTAGTCATTACATTCCCAGGAGAAAATAATCTACAAGGAGGACAGCATTCTTAGGACTTGATTTTTTTTTTTTTAATGTGTAGATTTTTAATGAGTGAGAAAAATTAAAATACAAAATAATAGCTAGCCATATTAGTAATATATGAATTATCAATCTATAATAGGTTTCTCTCCTAATAATCAGCCACACATTTTTATTTAGCACTGTAGGCATTTAGTATGAAATTCTATGGGTATTGTGCTTTAACAGTGTTTTCTTCATGAGGGCATTTGAGAACGGGGATGATCAAAATCAGTTGATTTAGAGATTAGAGATAACAATCTTAAACACATACATAATGCAGTTTTTGTTCTATTGCATTATGGGGTCTAACCACAAACCCATGTAAATGTTACCATTTTCATTCAGTAGGTGTTACCACGAAAATCTGCAAATGTATTAGGGTGATCCCACAGACTGGAAGGTTACCCTTACAGTTTTCACTTCCTCTGTTGGATAAAGCCAGTGTGATTGCTTTTTAATGAAAGTGATTCTCTAAGATTTTAACCTGTACTATACCATAATACTCTTCCAATTAAATACGTGCCATATTCTAGTGTACTTTGCCTGATTTTTGTATGCCTGCTCACCTGATCATACTATAAAGGTATAATGGAACTTGAAATTTCAAGCTCTAGTATCCAGCATAGCATCCAGTATCAGTAACTTCCAACAATTCTTCCTTTAAGCCATCAAACTATTGAGGAAAGTGATGTATCTACCCTGGAGACTATTTCCAGGTTCCAAAATGTATACTGATTTCAGCATTTTCTCTGAGAGGTTGATGCATTCTTTTCTTTGCCCCATATACCCATTTCTACCTAAGTGTACTCTAATATCTTTTCATATTATAAGTTAACTATTTAGATTCTGCTGATCTTTAGTGCATGTTTCACAGCCCCTAAAAAGATAATTTGACACTTCATGAATCTTGCTAATAAATTAATACCAGCCCACAAACTGTCCATCATTTCCAATATATCTCATATTTACTGGCTATGACTAATAAATTCTTAGAGTAAAAATGGATCTTTAATTATTTTATAGTTCTTATCTTAAGCCAGGTTTATTTTTTATTACAGTAGCTTATTATTTCTTTCCAGAAAATTAGAGTAGCTTATTACAGTGGTATTATAGTGACTGGATTCAAATAGCTGTATTTTTTATTCAGGTTTCCTGCTAAAAGTATACAAACTTAAAAAAAAAAAATTCCTGTCTCTGTTAAAGCTATCTGAGTCCAACTTTTGCCTTTAATATGCACTGTCATGGGCTTTTAACACATGGCAAGATTAAATTTAGGTTGATGGTTTCATGGGGAATATGAGAATCATGCTCCTTTTAGTTCTCTGTTTGTGAGGCTATAATAGGTTATGTTGCCTTAGCATTATCTTATTAGTGAGGGTTTATCATTAGAGACAATATTTATGGTAACATTTGCTAATTTAATTAATTGCTACTGATGCTCTCATAATTTCATTTTCATTGTACTTCTGTGGAATCATAAACAAAAGGTTAAGTGGTGTATCAGGTTAATTTACTGGCCTTTGATGTTTCCATCTGTGATTCTGCATTCAAACACAAAGCATAAATAAAATGGTTTTCATACGGTTATGGTCCAGAGGCATTCCTCTATCCTAGAGTGAACTGCTTTTTAGTTTAATTTTTTGTGCTTCTCAAATCTGCTTAATCCATAGAACATTACACTGACATGGATCTCTTGAGTTTCTGTTTTATGAAAACAAATTAGGTCAGCTCAGAAGAGGGTACTGCTGTCTAAGAAGTGATCAGACAAGAGTAAAATTGAAAATCAAGGATCAACTCTTTCTTTAATATTAATTAAAAAAAGATTTTGTAAGATTTGTCATCTGTAATGCCTGCAGACCAGACTTTACAAAATAGTTCTATTCTGGAGATAGAATTTCTTAACACTAACATTGTAATAACCATTTTGCAAAACAGTCCTTGCTGAACTCGAAAATATATTGTTTGCTACGGTATTTGTTTCTCTGAATAACTTGTTGCTCACCTTTTATAGAAGCAGCAGCTTAATAATGCCAATGAAAAGCATTATACATTATCAGCTCAGCTGTTTTGCCTTTTTTTTTCCCCTGATCCTCACAGAACGCATATTCTAGGATGATACAAAGAAGACTTCTATACTCCGAACAATGAAATAATTAAAAAAAAAAAAACTGCACATGGACCACATATATGGCATGGTTTTCCTGGAATCTAAATCTGGCCTCAGCGTCAACATTTAACCTAATTTAAATGTACTACTCCCCAGCTTTTCATGCAATTGCAATTTCCAGAGACTTAAAGATGTGTGCTTTTATACTCTGGCTGAAACAACTTGAATCTTTTGTTTTTTAAATTTGAATTAATACCTTTAAAAACAATCTCTTCAGCCTGACAGTATTTGCTAGACTTAATCTTTGAGTCAGAAGGCAGCCAAAATGTAAATAAATGGGTGCCTCATCACTGCCTACTGAGGGGCTGTTCACAAATCATTTTGTTAGGGTGACACAATAGCTCTATTTTGGTTACAATGAGTCATGCCCCTTTTAGCCATTTACCTATAACGAAGCCACTGCTCTGTGAATAATTTTTATTTATCTTAATATTATTTTCATGCATAATAACTGTAATAAACAACCCTGTCAGTGCCTCCTGGTGGCCATTTTTCCTCTTTTTTTGTTCTATCCGACCTTAGGGTACCTTAAGCCATTTACTTCTGAATTACTTTAGAAGTGAGGGGTGATAGGAAAGAGAATGAACAGGATATTCCGCCCTTTCTCTTATTTACTTAGAGCATTTGTGTTTCACTTTGGAAGAATTCTGACACCCTGAATTGTGTGTTTGGAATAAATTCTGGTTTAATGTGGCTTAATAGAAACCAGGGTTATAGCTAGAAAGGTCTCAATTCAAGAGACAAGCAACCTGAAGCCTGAGAATCCTTGTTACATCACAGTTGGCCCTCGCAGGGTCATGGGGAGCCGGGTGGAGAGGGGACTCTGCGCCACCGGAGAAGCAAAGTTAAACCCAAGAACTCAGCCCAGACTGCAGGCTGTAAGGCCTCCCTCAGAGGCTGCTGATTTACCGTGTGCAGAGGGTCTGATTACACTTTGAGGTAGACACAAATATGATTTTCCTCCCCCGACCAAGAGATCAGACACACTTCGGTTTTGCAATGACCGCGAATTTCTCAGGGTATCGGGAAAGTGGCCCCAGCCTAACACCGCAGACCAGTGGCCCTTGGAGCAGCGCGCAACGGCTTGGCTCAGGGGAGCAAGTCGTCTGGCCGAGGGCTAACCTGAGGCTATTTCACAGTCCAGGCCGAGGCCACCTCTGCTTGTGAGGGAAAGGTTGGGTTGGAGAGATCCTCACGAAGGCGCCCTGGGGCTCGCCGGCAGGGAGGCTCATCGCCCCGGGGTTGGGTTGGGCCGCCAGCTTCCTGACCACCCTTCTGTGCCTCCTCCGGCTCCAACCAGTGGAGTTTGAGCTCTGTGTTTGGGTGGCACAAACCCAGAATTCTCAACTTTTCCTTTTGTAGGCAGCACTTATTGCCTCTCCCCCTTCTTCAGCTGAAATCTAAACCAGTTTTGCATCTCGGATTCGACCACTTGTGAGTTTATCCGGGCCTGGCGACCGCGGATCCCGTGGTCCTGCCTTGGCCCGGGGTGCGCCCTTGGCTCGGACTCACTCCTCCGCGCCCCTTCTATTTTCTCCTTTGGGCCCAGGTCTTTCTCCCTCGGGTTTGTCACGCTGGCACGCCCACTTCTGGCTCCCCTAGCCCTTCCAGTTCCCGGCAAACCCTGACAGTGACCCCACGCTGGTGAGCATCCCACAGCCGGCAGTGGGGGTCGCTTTCTCCTCCGGGACTGCCCAAGGTGCACGAACTGTCCCGGGACCGAACCCTGCTTCCTGCTTCTTAAGGTCGCGCGCACCAAGCGCAAGTGCCCGGGCTCGGGAGCCACCCTCGCCAGGCCTCCTGGCGCTCTTCGGCGTACGACCCCCGCCTCCCCAGGGTGGGGACAGCATTCCCCCTCGCCGGGAGCGGGGGTGCCGCGCCCTTCCTCCGCGGGCTCCCACCCCCCATTTCCGGGGTCTCCTCCCTCTCGCCTGCACCTTCCCGCGCGCCCTCCCCGCCCTACGCCTGCTCTCACCTGGTTGTTTTTGCAGAGATCAGCCCACATGCTGGTGCCATCCCCNCTTCCTCCGCGGGCTCCCACCCCCCATTTCCGGGGTCTCCTCCCTCTCGCCTGCACCTTCCCGCGCGCCCTCCCCGCCCTACGCCTGCTCTCACCTGGTTGTTTTTGCAGAGATCAGCCCACATGCTGGTGCCATCCCCTCCTCGCATCAGAACGTGGTAGGTGAAGAAGTAGATACCCGGGATGGAGCAGGTGAACTTGCCCGTGGTGGGATCGTAGTGGTTCCCGAGGTTGGTGACCACGTCGTCGAACTTGAGCACCTCGTAGCCTTCGTGCTGCCGCTTGAGGCCGGCGTAGAAGGCGATCTTGGGCACCGTGCTGTAGGTGGCGGCGCTGATGGCCCCGGCCGCGTTCAGGCCCGGCGCCCCCGGCGGGCCCGGCAGGCCTTGGCGGCCGGGCTCTCCCTTCTCGCCCGGGGGGCCCACGGGGCCCGGCGGCCCGGGCTCACCCGGGGGCCCCCGCGGGCCCGCCTTCCCCGGCCTGCCGGCCTCGCCTTTGGGGCCCTGGATGAAGGTGGGCAGGGACTGCATGAGGCCGCGGTCGGGCGTGGCGGCCGTGCTGGGCGCCTTGGTGCCCCCGTAGGGGTCGCAGACCATGCGGCAGGTGCCCAGCATCTCGTAGTGCGCCGACGTGCCGGCCGAGCTCACCAGCACCGGGATGAGGATCACCAGCAGCAGCACCATCACCACCCCCAGCGCCCCGGCTGCAATCAGGCGCCTCCTGCTGCCCACCAGCCGGCTCAGCGCGGGGCGATCCTCTTGTCTGCTTTTGGACAAAATTTTGAAGGTTGGGCGGGGACCTCCTCAGAGCCGAAAACAACCCCCTGCGAACCCCAAGTCCCCTGGGCGGGCGCGCGCCGGCCGCTCCTCGCGGGCTCTGGCTCTCCCCCCAGCTGAGGCTGCGGCTGGGGAGGGAGCTCGGACGCCAAGTTTTTCCTGTTGCTCTTATTTAATGGAAGGAGAAGTTTTCCATGGATATATACATTTTCTGGTAAATATATTCATATTTGGGCTTCTTGAGTGGCTCATGTGGTCAAGAATCTGCCTGCAATGCAGGAGACCCAGTTTTGGTTCCTGGGTTGGGATGATCCCCTAGAGAAGGGAATGG
>SJYV01010133.1:721250-731325 GCA_006410875.1 Neotragus pygmaeus
GTGGGGGCGGGGGGAGGGGTGCACAGGGCGCCCTCTCGCCTCCCGCGAGCCCCTCGCACCTGTGGCTGCCGGGGCGCCGGCGCCGCCGCCCTGAGTGCAGAGCAGCCGCCGCCTCTCGCGCTCGCCCGGGCGGCTCACACTTTTATGCCGCCGCCTGCGATCGACTTTTCCGTTTTTGCCGACTGCGCCAGTTCGCACCAACTTTCCGTCTGAAGTTGCCTTTTTCTGCCTCCTTCTCTTCTTTCGCTCGCTGGGATCGCCCTTCTCCTGCCTTTTCTTTTTTCTTTTTTTTTTCCCCTCCTCGGCAACCACCAGAACTCTAATAGATGCGCATCCCCAAAACCCCGCGCTCCGGCCGCACGAGCTAGCGCCCGGCGCCCCCCGGGTGAGTGGAGCGGTGGCGCTGGGCACCAGTGGCGGCTCGGAGAGGCTCCAGGCTGGATCGGAGGAGCTGGCGAGCAGTGGCGAGCGCCTCACGGCCGGGAGCGGAGCGAGAGAGAGACTGAACGCAGAATTCTGCCTGGGTACCACCTGCCAGGAGAAGAGGAGGCTGACAAACGCGCGCCGGAGCAATTTATAGGCACCCAAGGCGCAGAGGAAGGGGAGCCGCTTTGGCATCTCATTGCGGCATCTGCTCTGCTCATCCCACTCAAAGAGAGTTTGGCATTACTCTGACAATGTGGGATTTTTTTTCCCCCTCGGCTTCTCTCTCCCTCTCTCTCTTTTTTTCCCCTTCTCTGCACATGGATGAACAGTGAGATCCTGAATACTCCCTTGCTGAACTCAGGCGATGGCAGCGCTCTCCCTGGACATATGGGGGTGGGGGGGGGGCGGAGGTGAGACAGATGTACAGGAGGAGCCTTCAGAACTCAAGGGTCACACCTAAGTCCTCTATTTCCCCACTGCCTGCAGCCCCAGTTGGAAGGTGCAGTTGAAGGTTGAATGGAGGGTGGCTGGGTTGACAGTATTTCTCTAATGGCTCACCCACAATCGGCGCTTCAGGTGTTTTTTTTTTTTTTTTTCCTTTCTCAAAATGCCACTTTTAACATAAGGAGGGCCGTTTAGAATTTTCCAGATGGTAGATGTGATTTTTTTTTTAACCTTATGATTTTCCTCACCAGCCTTCCAAAGTGAAATAAGATGTTACCCAAAAACAGTAAGGTGTGTTTAAAAGCCAAAGGACCTTTCTCAAGGATTTTAAATGAACATGCCCACCACATAAAAGGGGGCAGGGGGGACCCTTTTGACAAATGCTGCAAATGGTGAGTACAGATAGGTACTCTGATTATAGGCTTACAATTCTAGCACTCTTTCAGGAGATTCAGCCATGGACCTAAGTTGCATTTACTTAAAGGTAGTACATGCATGAGAAATAATCACTCGTCAGGATGCCTTCAGAAGTCTTGAGAGAAAGCAGGCAGCATTCACAGAAGTACTGGACAAGATCTTTTCCTAAGACACAGAAAGAGCCTGCAAGTCAAGCACATTTCCTGCATGTGTCTTGGGGGAGGGGGAAAACGGGCAAAATATGAGAAAGAAGAGCTCCTATTTGTGATGGCAAGCAGAAGGACCAACCTGAATTTATAATATTAATGGAAAGCCCCTCCGCAGTAGATATTAGGCAAGTTATCCCACCAAGAAATACATAAGACACACAAGAACGACTTTAAATAAACAAGTAGAATTGATTCGTAAATCATAGTTCTGCATTCAGAAGCAACGGATGTCAATCAAACGTGGGTGACATTTGCTTGTCAATACGGGGATGATGGCTGGGAAGACGGTGACTTATTACATCGGGGCGAGAATTGAAATGAGAAGCAGAAACAAGTAAGACTGCACAACCAGCAAACAATAGCTTCCCAGGTGACCATCAGGGGCCTGTGATCTGGTCTGTGGTTTCCACAGCATGGATGGACATCCTCTCCTCTCTGCTTTCTGCCTACCCCCATCCCACCCGACCAGTTCCGTTCTTTCTCTCCTCCTCCTCTATTTCAGACGAAAATAAGGTCAAATGAGGAGGCAGAAGGAAACAAAGATTCATTGATTCTTCTAAGAGAAATGTCAGCGGCTCGTCAGGTCTTTCCTGGGAGAATCAACATTAAGGCGTTGGGCAGTGGGGGGCATCCTAGCCCAGGTCTCCCTACTCCCCAGAATCACGCCACTGGCTGCTGACATGGCCCCTCCTCCTGCTAGTGGGACACAGTCCTTCTCACTTCTCAAACCTTTCACTTTTGTTTGAAGGGGTTGATTTTATAAACATCTGTCTTTACAGGGGACATAGTTACACATACATTTCACACTGTTTTTGTTCACATAAGCTGCCTTACTTTTTCATACGTTTAAGCCACAAACACATAGTTCTTTCCAGGCAACAGTATCTATTTTCCTAACATCTCTTCTGGGTTGCTTCTCAAAGTTACCTTTCTTTGTGGGGTGGAGGGGAGTGACAGACAAAATGTGGTGTCAGCAGTAGCAGGTAATGTATTAATGAAATAAGTTCTTGCCTGATACACCAAATTATCAGATGTCATCCAAGTTCTTTATTGTGAAGAAGAGTTGAGTAGGGGAATAAAAGCAAAGTTTTTTTTTTAAAAAAGGAAGAATTGTATAAATAAATTCTCATAAAAAAACCTGAATATATTGGGTTTGGTCAAAAAGTTTGGGTTTTTCTGTAACATCTTATGGACCGAAACAAACATTTTGGCCAGTCCAATACATGGCTGAATACTTATCCCATAGAGGAACCCATCAAGGATGAAACAGTAGAGTTGAATGGGACCCTGGAAAGCTGTTTTCTACTTGCTCACTTGGCAGATGGTGAGACTGACCCATAGAAATCCATCCAGTGTTTGCTGGTACACTTTCCTCTGCATGGTAGTATGGACACATTCTGGCCCAGCCCAAGACTTGTGGTACTGTTCCTAGTAATTCAGGCTTTCCCCCTACTTTCTCTAATGCCAAGGCAGAGCTTGATTTTTGCAAATGAGGGCTTTAATATCTCAAAGTTCTGCTGAGATGTGGACTGGTGCTCAACTGTCATTTCATCCTTCATAAGAAGTACACCTTCTCTGAGTTCACACGGCTGACCCTAGTCTTTCCCTTGAGTCACACACCTGGGCAGTGCATAGATATTTGCTTTTTAATGAAGGGAGTTTAAATGCTCCTTCTCTTTCCTTTTCTCTATAAATCATATATCAATACTTAGGGAGAAGCTTCTTTTCTCAAGATTTTCAGGGATACCTGTGTGGTAGATGAACTCATGGCTGATTGCTGCCACTTACCACTGCTTCAATTTTTCAGAAGGTTCTCTGGAAAGTTACTCACGCTTCAGCCCTTATTCTGACAGTTTGAATAAACCATCTGATATAGCATATTACTCATCATCTTTATATGTTTATAATAATAGAAAATGTGTCAATTGAAAAAAAAATATTTGCTTCTTTTCAGTCCTCATCAGAGAATCAAGTTGTATCTCATAATCGATACTAGTTTTGGAAGCAGGCCCTAGAATCTCATTTTCACAGGACTTCCCAGTCATTTCTCAAGAAAACACCAGGCTCCATCTTCCTATTCCTATTGCACCTGGGTCTTTGTAGCCATTAAATAATAAAGTCAAATGCCCATGATCTGGACTGGTGATAATCCTGTGATTTTCACCTTTCCCACATCATTTCTGTCTCTTTTGCAGAACTGAGCAGATCCTCAACCCACGACTCCCACACAGATGTGTGTGGCCATCCATTAATCTTTATTGAGCACTCACTGCCAGCATAGCCCTGCACCAGGCTCATCTGAGGCAGATAAATATTTAGTCATGAGAATAATTTTCAAATCCAGCAGCACTTCAGCAGAAATAGAATTTCTTATAACAGTGGGGAAAAAAAAATAATGAATTCACAAGCCCAAGGGCTAGCTAAAGAAATAGATATTTAAAATGTAAAAAATAATAATAATAATAATTGGGGCTGGATCAGCTATTGATCTTTAATTTATGGGTCTTCATATTGTACTTCACACACTCCTCTGATTGAAGAATTGGAGGTTTCCAGCCAGATAGAGCCTGCTTCAAGTTATACAGGAAGCTCTGGAAACAGAAGGGTCTTAACTTGACTCTTGTGCTGTGCTCAGTCACTTCAGTCGTGTCCCACTCTTTGCAACCCTGTGGACTGTAGCCCATCAGGCTCCTTTGTCCATGGAATTTTCCAGGTAAGAATACTGGAGCAGGCTGCCGTTTCTTACTCCAGGGGATCTTCCCGACCCAGGGATCGAACCCACGTCTTCAGCTCTGACAGGCAGATTCTTTACCACTGAGCCACCTGGGAAGCCCAGTTTGGATCTTAGCTTCCTCATTTAGTAGCTAGGGAAGTTACTTGTAATCTTCCTGAGGCTTAATTTCCTTTTCTAAGAAATACCTAAATCAGGATTGTAGTGAAGATAGAGTTAATGTATCTAATTACAATGATACTCAATGCCCAATGAGAAGTCAGTAAATGTCAATTTTTATCTTAGTATTGGATTGGCCAGAAAGTTCATCTGGGTTTTTCTGTTTCATCTTAGGGAAAAATCCAAATGAACATTTTGACCAACCCAATATACTGTAGGCCTACTGAGGAGTGTGTGTATGTCTATGAATTGGATGTAGAATACAAGGCTCTCAAGGGAGGTAAAGCTAAAGAACCAGACTTCAGAAAAACTGTATCCAACGAGCAATGAGGAATACAGACTTAGATAAAACGAGAAAGAATACAGAAGCTGTCCAGGAGAGCAGCCTTCTATAATATAAAACAAAGCAAGACAAAACTCAAAACAAGCATCACTTTACTCTTCAAAGGAAGAAGAAACTTTATAGCAGTTTGAATTCACTGCAGTTTGTCAGGCCAAGTTTTTACATTTAAAATCTAGGACTTGCCAAGGTGGCTCTAATGGTAAAGAACCTGCTTGCCAGTGCAGGAGACCTAAGAGATGCAGGTTCGATCACTGGGTCAGGAAGATTCCCTGGAGGAGGGCATGGCCATCCATTTCAGTATTCTTGCCTGGAGAATGCCATGGACAGAGGAGCCTGGCGGGCTATGGTCTACAGAGTTGCAAAAGAGTCAGGCATGAATGAAGGGACTTAGCCCAGCACAACACAGCAAGGAAGCATCAGAATATGCTTTTTGTCCCCTGGAAAGTTCTCCAAATCTGAAGTAGCAAGTGTATTTACAAATCACTGAGACAGTTATTTAGGACCTGAGCCTCTGGATGGTGATTCTCAACAATGCAGACAAACTAGAGAGGATGGCTTTGAACAGACAGCCAAAAGAGCCATCCCTCTGCTGCAGACCTAAATCAGAACCACATGCAGGAGAGGATTTCCAACACTCACCTTCCATAGAAGATAGTGAGCTGAACAGCTAGCTTGGCAGATCTACTGTCAGAAAATGATCGAATAGCCAGATGGAGACCGTAACTAACACATTATGTAAGACTCTGTTACAATACATGGTTTCAAGTTGGCCTTGAATTCTTGCTCTGTCCGTCCAGAGAAGGATGAAATCTCTAGTATGGATATGATATTTTCTACTTGCTTGCCTTGGGTCAAATTTTTGGTCCCTATGACTCTATTTAATGTAGAAATGAAGGGAAATATTACAAAGACTGAGATTTAAGAAATTGGCAAGTCTTCCTAAGCTGTGCCCAGGATAACTCAGTCATACAAGGTAGATGGATGAATTCAAGAAAGTAAAAGCACTTATTTACAAAACAGAAACAGACTTATAGATATTGAAAACAGACTTGTGGTTACCAAAAGGGAAATATGGGGGGCATAAATCAGGAACTTGGGATGAACATACACACCCCACTATATATTTAAGATAGATAACTAACCAGGACCTACTGTGTAGCACAGAGAACTCTCCTCAATATTCTGGGATAACCTACATGAGGAAAGAATCTAGGAAAGAATGAATAGATATATATGCATAACTGAATCAGTCTTATATACACCTGAAACTAACAAAACACTGTAAATCAACCATATGTTAAAATATTTGAAATAAAGAAAGAAACTAAAAGTGGGAAACTTCTAGCAGATGTATCCTGGGGACACATTTGAGAAGCTGTGCAACAGACAGATGAACTGACAGGCAGCAATAAGAACTGGGGTGGTCTTGATGTTTTGTTATAAAAAAAAATCTAAAGCATTAGGCATTCTGAGAAGAGAGGTTACAGAGAGCTCCCAAGGGAACCAGACCCAGGCAAGAGCAGCCAATATTCTAGAAGCTAGCTCAGAGAGTAATTAGGCTGCAGGAGGCCAGGGCATCAAGTGACGTGAACGTGGTCCCACTCCCCACTCCCACTCCTCCCAGAGTAACTGACCTTAAGGGAACAATATGTATGTGCTATGATGAACCACTGTGTCCCTTGGGTATTTATACATCAACAGACATATAAGCTTTTCCCTGATGCAGGCAATCTCCTGGGAATAGTCTTAAACAGTGTAAAAATAGATTTAATTTGAAACCAAAATAAATTGTGAAGGTAGTTTAGATTTGTAATAAGCTCAAAGGAAGAAAATCCAAAATAAACCTATCGGGGTAGTAGTATATTCAGTACGAGTGGCAGTATTTGCCAATACTTCCCATTGAAAGAACTTGTCACGATTCATAATTCAGGGAATTACTTTATCTTTGGCTCTGGAAAGTGGAAAAGGTCAGTCAAAGTTGATCCTATACAGACGAGGGTTTTGTGATTTTCTTTTTCCTAGATAGTTCAAGACAGAAGTCATCATCCTTCCACTTGTCAGTATCCACAAAGGTTCTTGGGTTTCACTCGGGGCCCTTCTGACACACATCAGCAGGCAGGAAGATTCTGAGTGTGATGTTAATCATTCTGGGTGTTTTAGCCTTTTATTGCTGCTGCCTGGTTGGGAACATTCCAGCAAGCCGGCAACTTCACAGAGGCGGGAACAGAGACAAGACTGTTCATTTTATTATCAATGGCTGCTGTTGTGAATTTACAGTAAATTTTCATGACAGAAAAATTTTAAATTATTGGCTAACTTAGAAGAATTAACTGAACATGTCTATTATCCAGTACCTGTCACGATGTATTTGTACTTGTATATATACATATAATCCCAATTATATATATTCAATATGGCACATATCATATGTCATCATAACATGTATGTATATTATATATGATCACTATATTGATATGTGTATATCATATATATGATCGCTTTTACACAGTTCAGTTCAGTCGCTCAGTCGTGTCCAATTCTTTGCGACCCTATGGACTGCAGCACACCAGGCCTCACTGCTGCTGCTAAGTCGCTTCATTTATGTCCGACTCTGTGCGACGCCATAGACGGCAGCCCACCCAGCTCCCCCGTCCCTGGGATTCTCCAGGCAAGAACACTGGAGTGGGTTGCCATTTCCTTCTCCAATGCATGAAAGTGAAAAGTGAAAGTGAAGTCGCTTAGTCATGTCCAACTCCTAGCGACCTCATGGACTGCTGCCTACCAGGCTCCGCCATCCATGGGATTTTCCCGGCAAGAATACTGGAGTGGGTTGCCGTTTCCTTCTCTATCCATTACTAACTCCCGGAGTTTACTCAAACTCATGTCCATTGAGTCNTTCATGCATTAGAGCCTTCTTCCTGAGAGTGTTTTCCCATGTTTTGTATATTTAAAAGTTAAGCTGCATTTTTAAGATTTTTTTTCCTGTTACCTATTCCTAGAAATTATACTTTGATACAATTACCTTCTCCAATAAAGACATTTACACTGTGGTCAAATACTTCCTGAAAGACCAACCAGACTAAGGAGAAATGCTGGAGTGCTTTTCCAAAATCAAGGTGTGGAATCTGTTATGTACCAAAAAACTCTGGTAGACCAAATAGCTTTTTACTTCCTAATATACTTGACTCTAATATGTTCTGATTTTCTATGAGGGTAATCAGCTTTAAAATACAAACCCAGTGAAGTGTCTATGGATCTCTGTAGATATGAACGTTTTCAGGAAGAGAGTTGGATGCCTAATGTCAGTTAAACCTGAGAACAGAAGTAACTCTATGAAAGATGGAAACTCTTGAAAAATCTATGTGATTGTTTATCAATAAGTAGTTTTCAAAATTCTGCCAATCAGCTGGAGTTTAATAGTATATGTGCTCCATGACATAGTATTTAGTGGTAACAATTTTTTAAAGTAGTATTTCAAGAGGATAATTATTATACAAAATACAATGTCAAACAATATTTGAGGAAAACTATTTTAACTATTGAATAATTTATTGAAATTTAAGTAACATTGGTATAAACAGTTTAATAAGAAACAGTCTTTTTCAGCTACTTTCTAACTTTAAATTCAACTGAGATTAAATTCTAAGGTTCTATAAAATAAAATAATGAGAAGGTAGAAAGATCATTTCTTAAAGATATAGGTGGAAATTCAGAGTCAACTTTCTTAAAATGACTTAACTTATGAGCAATTTTATTCCTATTCTCATGAATACTAATGTTCACTTTCAAGTTATTAAAATTAATCTGACTCAGTTACATTCAATGGACTGTGTTCAGCTGTACTGATTGATAATAGCAACAAACATTAAGCATGTTTTATCATCTACGACACTGTTGGGCTACTAACAGCAAATAGGAAAACACTAACAGAGTGTCCTTTTCATCCAAAATGCAGGACCCATTAGGAATTAAAGATGACAACGTCATTATTTTATTTGATAAATATGTGTTGAGTATGCCCTTATAAACATGCTTAAGGAAGATATTTATTGAATACCTCAATATATTCCAAGAACTCTGCTAAGCTTTTGCTAAACCTTTTTTATTTACACTTTCACTGCTTTTTTTTTTTTTTAATCTTCATAGAAACCACAAGAGAGTAGATATTATTATTACAGTTTGCAGATAAAAATATATAAATTTATCAAGGCTAAGTAACTTTCTCAAACGCAGGATAAGCAAAAACAGTGCAATTCACATATATTTCTTCTCAAAATTTCAATTATTTTCTTTATACCATGCTCTTAACTACNGATATTATTATTACAGTTTGCAGATAAAAATATATAAATTTATCAAGGCTAAGTAACTTTCTCAAACGCAGGATAAGCAAAAACAGTGCAATTCACATATATTTCTTCTCAAAATTTCAATTATTTTCTTTATACCATGCTCTTAACTACTGGGTGGATTCCAAGAATCATGAGATATATTTTGTTCTTATTGTCAAAAGATTATAGCTTATTTGAAAAGACAAGATATACAAAAGGAACTAGGGCATAAAGTTTTCCAAGGAATGACTACTCCTTTTCAAAGTGTTTTTGAAAATTGGATCAAGTTTAAGGGTTGTCCATAGAAGTGAGTGGAAACTGATAACTTATGATGAACAGTGTCAGATTTGTGATCGGTGAAGAACAAGATTTAGCTTTGGGACCGGGAACCAGGCTTGATCACTCAAGAGCTTCTGTGCAGCAGAGTTTTATTAAAGTAAAAAAGGGACAGAGAAAGTTTCTGATATGAACATCAGAAGGGGGACAGAAAGCCCCCTTTGCTAGTCTTAGCAAGGCCTTGTATACTTTTATCAGACTCACTCCCACAGCACAAACATCTTAAATTAACAAGATTAGAACTAACAATGGAAAAGTCTTAAAAGACTAACTCCCACAGTATACAAGTTGTTTGTTTGTTTTTTTAAGTATACAAGTTTTAAGATAACAAGATTAGTCAGGTTTTTGTTAAGGATAAACACAGCCTTGAGCAAGATAAATTGTTATATTGACTAAGACAAAGCAATGTAGAAAAAAATGTTTGTCCTTTCTTGTCCTTGGGGACCCCATACTTCTTATCGACCTACTTAGGAACTGACTCTCTCAAAACCTAATTTGTATTTTCTAGTTTTGTTACATGCATGTCTATACATATGTCTGTACATATGTATCAGTTCAGTTCACTTCAGTCGCTCAGTCGTGTCCAACTCTTTGCGACCCCATGAATCGCAGCACACCAGGTGACAATATACAGCCTTGACGAACTCCTTTTCCTATTTGGAAACAGTCTGTTGTTCCA
>SJYV01010133.1:744424-762306 GCA_006410875.1 Neotragus pygmaeus
AGCATCATTCCTTCCAAAGAAATCCCAGGGCTGATCTCCTTCAGAATGGACTGGTTGGATCTCCTTGCAGTCCAAGGGACTCTCAAGAGTTTTCTCCAACACCACAATTCAAAAGCATCAATTCTTCTGCACTCAGTCTTCTTCACAGTCCAACTCTCACATACGTACATGACCACAGGAAAAACCATAGACTTGACTAGACAGACCTTAGTTGGCAAAGTAATGTCTCTGCTTTTGAATATACTATCTAGGTTGGTCATAACTTTTCTTTCAAGGAGTAAGCATCTTCTAATTTCATGGCTTTGAACTCTATGCCAGTTGTTATTAAGCTTGCCTCACAATCTAGATTTGTCCATTTTCTCCTGGTTGAATTCAGATTTAAGTCTTGGCAAGAGTACTACATGAGTGATATGTCCCATAACAATGATTGCTGGATTCATATATTGTTGGCACATTGCTATTACTGATGATGCTAAGTTTGATCATTGATTAAAGTAGCATCTTCAGATTTCTCAACTGAAAAAGTGATTTTTTCCCTTTTATAATTAATAGCCTATAAGATGATATTTTAAAACTTATGTGAATATCCTGTTTGTTGGCAAACTTTCAGGAAGTGGTAATCATGGATCATTTTTCTGCCAGTAACTACCCTGGTATGAGAGTTCTTAATTTTATGATTTTTTTCTCCATTTATTAGGTGTCATTCTTCTGTAAAGAAGAGAGTTCCCCTTTGTTTCCAATTTTTGTCTTTCTTCATTCTTTATAAACCACTATGGACTGATGGATTCTTTTTTCATATATGCCATAACCTATTACTATCATTATGCTTTGACTGCCCAGATTTTCCTGAGTTATTACCCAGTGGGAGCCCTTTCAAGCTGGTTCCTGTGTCCTTTTGCTGTCTCNCACTGGTCATAGCAAACACCCTCTTCCAACAACACAAGAGAAGACTCTACACATGGACATCACCAGATGGTCAACACTGAAATCAGATTGATTGTATTCTATGCAGCCAAAGATGGAGAAGCTCTATATAGTCAACAAAAACAAGACCAGGAGCTGACTGTGGCTCAGATCATGAACTGCTTACTACCAAATTCAGACTTAAATTGAAGAAAGTAGAGGAATCCGCTAGACCATTCAGGTATGACCTAAATCAATTCCCTTATGATTATACAGTGGAAATGAGAAATAGATTTAAGGGCCTAGATCTGATAGATAGAGTGCCTGATGAACTATGGAATGAGGTTCGTGACATTGTACAGGAGACAGGGATCAAGATCATCCTCATGGAAAAGAAATGCAAAAAAGCAAAATAGCTATCTGGGGAGGCCTTACAAATAGCTGTTATAGATTACAGCATAGTTATATATTTTTATCTATTTATTTTTAATTGAAGGATAATTGCTTTACAGTATTGCATTGGTTTCTACCAAACATCAACATGAAGGAGACATAGATTTACCCATGTCCCCTCCCAACTGGATATCCCTTCTACCTCCCTCCCTTTTTAACCCCTCTAGGTATTTTCTGAACCCAAGTTTGAGTTCCATGAGTGATTGAGACTTATAAGGGTGATGCATTAAAGGGATATCATGCATCAATGTAATATATTGACCATTTATATAATCTGACAAGATGAGTAGAGAGTCATTGTGACGCATGACAAGATTGAGAAAGGAATGTTTTCTCCCAAGGACACATCTTGCTGGTGCCAAGAGAAATCTGCATTTTGTGTGTATGTGTGAGAGAGAGAGAGCAAGCATTCCTGTGTCTTCTAAGGGTTATCTAAATAATATAGAGTACAAATGTGCAACACAAAAGGGAAGGGACTAGCGTTTCAAAGAGCAAAGAAAACTTCATCTTGAGTTGGTGATGGACAGGGAAGCCTAGAATGCTGCACTCGTAAAGAGTCAGACACAACTGAGCGACTGAACTGAACTGTCCTCTCTTAAAAATAATTTTAATTTATTCCCACTTTTGACCAGTTATCTTTTCATAGAAAACATTGGCTCAATGCCAGCATATTTGCTTTCCTGACCTGCATTTATCATGTCCTTTGGTGTTGAGTCTAAGTTAATAGCCCAGTCCTTTCTCTTTTCTTGAGGTGACAGGGGAACTATATTGCTGGTATGTGTGGCAAGGACTGACAGTCAATTCCAAGCTGTCCAGTAGGACTTATATCAGTTTCACCTTTCATGTGTATTGAGCATGTTCATTAATTTATATATATATTATATATATATAGATGTGATCACTAGTTTCAAGTTCTTTGGATATTATTATGTTATGCAAACTGTAATAAAAATTGTGAACACGGGGATGACCCAGGGAGATGATATGGGGTGGGAGGTGGGAGGGGGGTTCAGGATTGGGAACCCTTGTACATTCGTGACTGATTCATGTCAATATATGGCAAAATCAATAAAGTATTGTAAAGCAAAATAAGGTGAAAATAAAAATTAAAAACAAAAAGAAATGGACACAAGAACAAATAAATAAATAAATATAAACAAAAATTGTGAACAGAGGTTCTAATGTCATTGATAAAGATTTAAGATCCTCCTTAACCAAATTTCCTCACATTTCACCTAAACTAAGAACAGGATCTTTCAGAGTAGAAATTTAACTCTACATGTGTGTCATAAGATGGAGTATATTAGAAGATTCTTTAGATATAAAAATACAACATTCAGATTGTAATGTAGCATGAGTTCCCCTTTGGAAAGTCGTTAGAATATTGAGGGCCATACTTTTCTATAGGACTGCTTTTCTCATCAAAGAAACTTCTGAATTTAGCAAGTTAATGGCTTGTACATGCATGTTAAGTCCCTTTAGTGGTGTCCAACTCTGTGCAACCCTGTGGACTGTAGCCTGCCAGGCTCCTCTGCCCATGGGATCCTCCAGGCAATAATACTGGAATGGATTGCCATTCACTTCTCCAGGAGATCTTCCACACCCAGGGATCAAACCCACAACTCTTACATTTCCTGCATTGGCAGGTAGGTTCTTTACCACTAGTGCTACCTGGGAACCCCTGTTAATGGCTTTGTTACTATCACTCAAATCTTGCTGAATAAATTTTGTTAAAGCCTCTGTATAAGTAATGACACCTTTTATTTCAAGTGAATGAACAAATATAATGGCAAAATGATCATATGTCTGGAAAACTGATTGAACCTAGTATTCCCATATTAAAGGTAGATTGGCAGAGCCTGTTCTTCAAAGCCACCCATAGATGACCTTGAGCTCAAAGGAAATAAATTATGCTTCTTTCTAACAAACCTAAGGAGAGCCAAAGCCATAAATTTGTACCATAAATTCCCTAGGTCCTGCTCAGAACTACCTACTATTATCCCGGGCATCTCAACCAATCAATTCTAAACCAATCTTTGGTCCTCAAAGTGAATGATATATTGACTGAAGGGAATGGCTACCCACTCCAGTATTCTGGCCTGGAGAATTTCATAGGCTGTATAGTCTATGGGGTCACAAAGTGTCAGTCACAACTGAGCTACTTTCACTTAACTTCATAAAGCACTCAGTTCAATTTTCTAGTATTGTTAGGCTAATCATCCTTAGCATGCTTTAACTATTCTCAACATAAGGGCCTTTAAAATTAAATGATGTCAACCTGGTATAGCCATATGTATCTATCCCATAATTGAGGAAAAGTCTCTGCTGACAATTAGGAGATTTAGCCTATTTCTCTGATCTAACTTGTGTAACTTTAAAGAAAATACATATATATGGTCATAATCAGGGAAAGTATGTTTAATTGGCCAAGTAAGAGGGAAATCCATCTAGTAATGCAAATAATGGCCTGATCAAAATCATAACTTCTTTCTTTTAGAATAAATTTCCTAGAAGATATCTAGTTAGAGCTTTGGAGAGAGAAATCCACCAAGGTAACTGGAGTGCTGGACATAGATAATTGGCCACAAGCCAGGAATTTTAATGATTTTTTAAAAAAACGTACTGATAACTGAGCCTGAAAAGAAATACATTTAGCTCATAAGCGAAAGTGTGAATAATCATCAAAGTAATCAGTATACATGCTTCATCCATCATCCTGGGTCAGCTATCAACTTGAGATGCTATCTTCTCATCCTGATAGTACTTGTCTCAGTGAGTCAAAGCAAAATGTCGAAAAGAGGAGTTACAGTCCATTTAGCAGAGGTCTGATATGGCTCCTTTCAACGTGGCTGTAAGGAGTTTTTTATCTGATGTCTTTTCCAATATACATAATTTCCTTGTTGNCAACTTTTTCACTCTCCTCTTTCACTTTCATCAAGAGGCTCTTTAGTTCTTCTTTGCTTTCTGCCATAAGGGTGGTATCATCTGCATATCTGAGGTTATTGATATTTCTCCTGGCAATCTTGATTCCAGCTTGTGCTTCATCCAGCCCAGAGTTTCTCATGATGTACTCTGCATAGAAGTTTAATAAGCAGGGTAACAATATACAGCCTTGACGTACTCCTTTACCTTTTTGGAACCAGTCTGTTGTTCCATGTCCACTTCTAACTGTTGCTTCCTGACCTGCATACAGATTTCTCAAGAGGCAGGTTAGGTGGTCTGGTATTCCCATCTCTTTAAGAATTTTCCACAATTTGTTGTTCTTTTACATATATATACACATAGATTACATACATATATATATATATATATATGATTATTTATATATAATTTCTTTTACATAAACTTGTAAGGATTGTTTTTGTGGGTGGGCAGAAAGTCTTAATGGTCAGATAATGAAAGCCTGTTATGGACCACCCACGGTGCTCTCTCTTTCTCAAAAGCCCCAGACCATGACCTTGACACCCCAGGACATGTGAGCATTAGTCCTGCATTACACAGACCACTGCCTGGTGCTCTTTGCCCATTTCCCTCAGGCTTGAGGGAGGCCTCCACATGGTCCCTTTTCTATAAAGGCCTTGGACAGAAAGGAGAAGGAAAAAAAAAAAAACAGGAGCTAATCAGAAGAAATTTTAGGAGAAGTGTGGTTTTCGGAGGAAAAAGCATGCATTAGGCCTAAACTACATAATTAACTTTTTCCTCAGAAATTCAGAACAAGCTCAGAAGGCCCTAATCTAATGTTTTATCTGGTGTTTGACGGCACTAGTTAGAATGAATTCTCTGGATAAGTCGCTTCTATTATCTTCTCATTAATGTGTTCAATTTAATTCAATTTAATTTAATTGAAAACAGGCAAGAAGAGAGCTGGACTTGGCTGTCTTTTCCTCTGCCTCCAGTCTCTCCCATCTGCAAACTGTCTCTCTCACACAGCATTTGCAGGCACCTTCCTTCACCCGTGGAAGCCACCTCTGTCACCCTGTTTCTCAACAGCTCCCCTCGCCTACCTCCCACCTGACTGCCTCTTTCTTCTCTGGGCCTCCCAAGCTCTGGTGAGTTCCCTTGTCTTATAGCACTGGCAACCCTGGTGGCTCAGATGGTAAAGAATTTGCCAGCAATGCAGGACCCCAATCCCTGGGTTGGGAAGATCCCCTGGAGAAGAGAATGACTACCCGCATCTAGTATTCTTGTCTGGAGAACTCCATGGACAGAGGAGCTCGGCAGGTTACAGTCCATGGGGTCACAAAGAGTCGGACTGAGTGAATAACACTTTCACTTTATAGCCCTAACCTCATTCTGCTTTCCTAAAGGCTCATGTCCTTTCTCCCGTGACAGAGAAAGAAATCCCAAGTCTTTCATCTTTAGCCCCCCACCTACTCCTTCCCCCACCCACATGCACTAGAGACACATTTACTAGGGACTAAATATGTGTTTGTGGATGTGAATCGCTGAACTGGGAATCAGCAGCAGCATTTTCAAAAGAATCTTAAAAAAAAACTGAAGAAATCCAGATGTACTGAACAAAGCTGGACTGGAAATGAGACATTTCCAAGGACTGCTCATTCACTCAGTCATGTTCGACTCTTTGTGACCCCATGGACTGTAACCTGCCAGGCTTCTCTGTCCATGGAATTTTCCAGGCAAGAATACTGGAGTGGGTTGCTATTTCCCACTCCAGGCAATCTTTCCAACCCAGGGATCGAACCCGAATCTCCTGTGTCTCCTGCATTGGCAGGTGGATTCTTTACCACTGAGCCACCTGGGAAGCCCATTTCCAAGGACTGAAAACTCTTTACACTGCCCAGGGACTTCCCTGGTGGTCCAGTGGTTAAGAATCTGCCTGCCAATACCGGGGACATGGGTTAAATTCCTGGTCCGGGAAATCCCACATGTCGTGGAGCAACTAAGCCCCTGTGCCACAACTATTGAGCCTGTGCTCTAGAGCCCAAGAACCACAAATACCGAGCCCTCGTGCCCTAAAGCCCATGCTCTGCAACAAGGGAAACCACTGCAATGAGAAGGCGGTGCACCATACTAGAGAGTACCCTCCACTCACCGCAACTAGAGAAAGCCCACACGCAGCAGCAAAGATCCAGCATTGCCCAAAGTAAATAAATTAATAATCTTAATATAATTAATAAATTATCTTAAAAATACTTTCTTTAAAATAAAAATATGAGAATTGAGCTATGGGATTGAAAGAAAGGCTGGACAAGGGAGAAAAAAAGTTGCATCAGAAGTATTATAGCAAACATGGTAGCTGCTCTATGGAAAATCAAATACTCCTGAGCTCCCCAGGAGCCAAGGCAAAAAGGGAAACATCATGAGTGAACTCTAGCTCATGACTCATTGAAAGAAATATATCCGTCTTTCAGGAGAAAGAGAATTTTTCCTCACACAGAATTGTAAGAAGAGTTTATTAAGTGAGGGGGTATGAACCAATATTATGGATAACAGTCACAGATGGTCTGCAGGAAATAAAAATATATTCCCCACAGAGGAACTAAAGTAGCCCAAGTCTAATTCAGCTTACTAACCCTAGAATGTCTTGAAATTCATTCAAAGAAAGCTGACATATTAGATAACAGGCAAACACAGCCCTCAGAAAATACATAATTAACAAGAACAGAATGATGGGGGTAAAAATAAGAGTGGAGTTCGAAGCAAAAGAGGTGATGACTTATTTTTAAATAAAAATCAAAAGTGCAGTAAATGATATCCCTGGAGTGACAAAACTCAGTGAAAACAAATGCAAATAAATTCCGTATTTCTGTTTCCTTTTTGTGTGTAATTTGAAAAGATCAGTCAAATGTGATTAGCTACAGGAAAAAAAAAACGTTAAACCACTTGGCAGATTTGTTCCCAAGTCTGACTACCATATTTTGACCTGTGAATTATGACTGAGATATAAATGTTAGTTGTCTTATAAAAACAACTTTGAGCTGATAGGAAGTTAACTGAATCCCACCTAAATCTCCAAGTTTGTAAACAGGAAATGAGGCATATACTATTTGACAAGGATATTCATAAACACCGGGAACTACCCATATAAAAAATTAATAACTGTATGTGCCCCTGTGAATTACAAGCACTGATCTACTTACTGCAAATAAAATAAAAATCACTTTTCTCCCTTCACATACAACTGGTCAGTTTTAAGTAAGTATATTGATCTCAACCCCAACAACTCTTTACTTAAGCCTATAGTAACTCATTGGATATTTACTCGCAATCTCTAAAATATGGACAAGTGTATGCAAACTAAAAGCACCCCAGTACTCCTGAGACAGCCAATGAATTTTCTGAAGATTTTTGAGCATGCAGCATTGTGTGAATTTTAATGATTTTTCAGCTCCTCTTAGATCCACACACAAATATAGAAATATGTATTGGCTAATGCAAATGAAATTGAAATGGGTTCAGTGGATGGTAAAGCCTTCTCTGTGCTGAGTGCTTTAATACCCGGAGTTCAGAAACCACTCAGAAGGTAACACTCTCCGCATTAGCAAAAGATAAAAGGCAAACTGCTCTTACAAACCGATAAACAGCGTATAACACAAAGGGGGGAAAATAAATACTCTTTCACAACACAAAAGGGAACAGAGCCAGGGAGATAAAAATGCAAGAATAAATACAGGTGGTTTAAATTAGTAAGGAGAATCTGAATGAGGGAGAAAAATGACTTGCTGGTTTTCCTTCTTGGAGGGCTTTACAAACCGAGCTTTCTTAGAATAACTCAAGTTTCAAATATGGCTGCACATTAAGTTCTGCATTTACCTCTTGTCATGGTCATGGAGAGCTTTGAAGCAGTGCGAGCATTTCTAAAGAATGGAGCCCCTTGGAAATGCAATTACAGTATTTATCAGTGAAATTGGAAATAAGGAAGAGGAAAGAATCAAAGGGAAAGGGAAGATTTGCCACACAAGTGCTGCCATTTCCCTTGACCAACCCCAAATCTGTTGAAGTGCTTAGCCCTCTGGTCTCATGATAAACTGTGATCCCTCATATTCATCAGGGACTTGATAGCTGGGAGTGGGCAACTCCAAATTAAAATCTCCCCTGTTTTGTTGGCCCGGAGATTCATTTTTGCTGTCACCCACTCCACATACTCCTCCCTTTGTTTGCTGATTATTAATTTTGGACTCATTAGTGATTTAATTTTTCAACTCCAAATGCAATCATTTTTAATGATTCATTCATGGAACGTTTTTCAATTTAAAGTAGGAGAGAGTTCAATCTCTACTGAGTTCTCTGAAATGAAGTGGCCTCTTGATGGTAGAGAGCATATTTTGAAGGGGTTTGAAGTCTTTGTGTGGAATTTAGCAGCCGTGATAAAGCTCAGTGTTGCAGGATGGTTGGGGGCTATATATACGCCGACTTAAATAAAACGTACAGGATTCGAGTCAGAAAACTCTTTTTGAGTGAACTATTCATGAAAATGGAAAATTACAGGATTTTTCTCACTCACATGAAATGTTGGGCTCTGGCAAGATGTCACTACAGCTGATCTTGGCAATAAGAGCTAGTGAAAGTAAACGAGGTGGCTGCTTTGGAAAGGAGGGCCTCTGGTTTGAAGGCTGTTTGTTTTGTGTAATGTTTCATACTGATGAAGCCACAAAAGCATAAAAGTACTTCTTCAGGTTGTTAGAGTAAGGGTCCAAAGAAGCCAGAGAAACCAGCCTCTTTTCAGTTCTTAGATGATTCAGTTTTGTACAGAATGAGTTGTATGAAGGAACTAGATGTACTTTTAACACAATATATCCTATTCCCTTTTATATCTCCCAGAGCATCCATACCAACACCTGGGCACCAAGTGAGTCTTCAATAATTGTTTGTCAAAATGGGTAAAGAGAACCATCTTAAAAAAAAAAAAAAAGAGGATAATTGCTTTACGATGTTGTGTTGGTTTCTGCCAACAACAACATACAACAACATGAATCAGCTATGTGTATACATATATTCCCTCTCCCTTCAACCTCCGTCCCACCCACCCCAAATCCTACCCCTCTGTGTCACCAGAGTACCGAGCAGAGCTCCGTGTGCTATACAGCAGGTTTCTGCTACTATTTTACATACAGTACTATATATATATATTTCAATGCTACTGTCTCAATTCATCCCACCCTCTCTTGCCCCAGCTGTGGCCATTCTATTTGCTGCTTGTGACTTACAAAAAGAACAAAACATATACAATGCTAACTATGCAATGGATGGTTCTAGATCAACCACTAAAGAGATACCTTTATCCAGAGCACTGAACCCTAATTGAGGTGGTGTCTCCACTTACACTGACTCCTGGCTCCCTGAGATAACAAGGAAGAAACGTGGATGGACATCACATGACCACTTTGTCCTTAAGGGGCCATCTCTTGACCACCGATGTTTGGCTGAGTAGACCTTCATATCAGAATGGGCCCCTCAGATTCTTCTCTTTCCTGATTTTTGAGATGTGGAATAGAAAGACGTGGACATTGACAGTTCCATGGAAGAAAGGCTCACAAATGCCAATTGCAAAACTCGTTAGGGACTTCCCTGGTGATCCAGTGGCCAAGACTCCCCGCTCCTGATGCATAGGGTTTAAGTTCGATCTCTGGTCAGGGAACTAGATCCCACATACCACAACTAAGAGCCCACATGCCATAACAAAGACCAGTCGTGGCCAAATTAATAAATACATAAATATTGAGAACAACGACAAGTTGTTTGAGCTGTCCCTGGCTCTTTTATCTGTTCTAATCCTGTGGGGTATTTTATATCTTCCAAAGAAGCCGACCATCCTTTTTGGGTGGCTTAAACAATAGACATTTATTGTCTCCCAGTTCTGGAGGCTGGAAGCCCAAGCCTGAGGTGTCAGCAGGGCTGGTTTCTCCTGAGGCCTCTCTCCTTGGCTTGTAGACGGCTGTCTTCTCCCTGTGTCTCCGTTTGGTCTTCCCTCCGTGTGTGTCTATGCCCTGATCTCCTCCACAGGACACCAATACCATTGGACCAGAGCCCAACCACAGCCTTATTTTATCTCTGTGACCCCTTTAAAGGCTTTATCTCCAAATACAGTCATATTCTGAGATATTGGAGGTTAGGACTTGTGGATTCTGCAGAGGGGACACAATTCAGTCCATAACTAATGTCTAGTGTAGATATGCCTGAGAGACAAAGCAACACTGAAAATTCCAATCATTAGCATGGCTGGGAAACTGGTGTCCCTTGAGACTGGAGACCTATTAAGCATTTCCAATCCAACTGTGGCTGCATTTTCTGCATTTTAATTGTGGCAACAGATGAATTACAGACATGGGCATCGCTTGACGCTAGGTTACCATTTCCTAGGAGTTTAATGAGTGTGACTTCTTTCATATAACTATGAGGTTTGAATGTCAATTGTGACTCAGTCGAGTCTTCTTTTGAAATCATCTCTAATTTTGAATTTTTCTTCCTCCAACTGCTATCAAAAGCAGATCTTTATGACCAACACCAGGACCCTCATAATAGCTTCCTGTACCACCCCTGGCTTCCAGTTTGCTCGGTTCTTGTTTGCTGTACATACCAAGCTTAGATTTTTCTTCCCAAGAGACATTGTTCATTGTTTTTTCCATTTCTTGTAACCTTAAAATGACGCTTTCTCAGATTAATCCTACATTCCTAATGTCATGCTAAGTGCATGCTTAGGACTTTAATTTCTATTACTACCAAAAACCCCCAAAAGCCTCTCTTCTGAATCCCTCTAGATCAAGTTCCTCAACTTTCTTCTCACACATTTCATACACATTTCCAAGCCCAAGTCCTTGCTTGTATCACTCCATGTGGAATATCTCAAAAGGTCTCAGCTCTTAGGAGACTTATCATTCTTTAAAAGAAAACTTGGCAGAGAAAGACAAATATCATAAGATATTGTTTATATGCAAAATTTTAAAAATGGTACAAGTGAACTTTTTTTTTATAAAACAGAAACAGAGTCACAGATGTAGAAAATAAACTTACAGCTACCAGTGGGGAATAGGGGAAGGGATAAATTAGGAAATTGGGATTAACATATACACATTACTATATATAAAATAGATAACTAATATGAACCTACTGTAGCACAGGCAACTCTATTCAATACTCTGTAAGGAGCTATACAGGAAAAGAATCCAAAAAACAGGATATATGTATATAGAACTGGAGAAGGGCATGACGACCCACTCCAGTATTCTTGCCTGGAGAATTCCATGGACAGAGGAGACTGGTGGTCTACAGTCCACAGGGTTACGAAGAGTTGGACACGACTAAAGCGACTCAGCATGCACACACACATGCATGGGTACATGTAACTGATTCACTTTGCTGTATACCTGAAACACAACATTGGAAATCAAGTATATGCCAATAAAAATTTAAAAAAAGAAAACTTGTATTCAGATTTTACTTCTTCAGACATGTTTTCCCTGACCATTTTGTCTACAACGATGCCCCATCCACTGACATCCTATCACCCTGCTTTGTTTTTCTTTATGGTGCTATTATTGGCTGAATTATGTTTCCCTCCAAAATTCCTGTGTTGAAGTCTTAACCTCCAGTACCTCCGGATGCAGCTGTATTTGGGGATATGGACATTAAAGGAGTGATAAAGTTAGAATGAGGTCACTAGGGTGGGCCCTAACCCAACGAGACTGATGTCCTTGTAAGAGGGAATCAGGACAGACGCAGAGGGAAGAGCCAATGAAGATACAAGTAGAAGATGCTCATTTATAAGCCAAGGGGAGAAGCTGGGAACAAATCCTCCCTTCGTGGCTCTCAGAAGAAACCACCCCTGCAGACACCTTCATCTCAGACTTCCAGCCTCCACAACTGCAAGAAAATTTGTTTCTGTTGTTGCAGTCATCCAGTCTTCAATACTTTAAGATGGTAGCACAGTACAGGTGTAGACATTACTACCTACTGTTCTTAATCTGTTTCCTGCTATTAGGGACTTTCCAGGTAGTGCTAGTGGTAAAGGTAAAGAACCCACCTGCCAGTGCAGGAAACGTTAAGAGATGCAGGTTTGATCCCTGGGTCAGGAAGATCCCTTGAAGGAGGGCAAGGCAACCCACCAGTATTCTTGCCTGGAGAATCCCATGGACAGAGGAGCCTGGCAGGCTGGTTTGCAAAGAGTCGGACACGACTGAAGTGACTTAGCATACCCTCTACTAGAAAGTCAATTTCAAAAGTGCAGAAACTGAATTTTGTTCACTGCTGTATCTTCATTTTCTAGACCTTAGTGCCTGGTGGATAGTAGGTATTCAAAGAAATGAAGTTTGGAGCCCTTTCTATATGCCCAGCTCCAGCCATCTCTGCCTAATTCTGGGGAAGTCTACTGGCCAGCAGATACCAACTACCCTTCCTCAAAACATAGCTTTTATTGGTAATAACGGTAGTACTTTGGTCTCTGTTTGCTTTATACTATTTCTCAATTGGTCTTAAACCTGGGCAGGGAGGACAGGGTGCTGGTTTCATTACCCTTGCTCCCTAAGATTCTGTAGCATCTTATAAACGCAGGTACTTCGTGAATTTTTATCCCTATGTCCCCTTTACATGGTTCCTGACAACTTCCACATGTATATTTTTATTCCTGGCTAAATTACCAGCTTCTAGAAGGCAGAGATTGTTTTCAGTACCTGCATGTGTCCTTTTATTACCGGAGCAGCTCAGTAAACCACTCATGACCGAATGACTAACGCACATGCAGTGTGGAACCCTGGGGGAGTTATTAGTCCAGTGCCAACGACTCTCCTCAGAAGACTCTTCTCACCTCTCATCTCTCCTCCACAATCAATGTACACGGCATAGAGATGGATAGAGGTGAGTGTGTACCATGGGTCTCTCATGGCCACAGACACTGGACCAGAGATGGATGCTGGCCCACCAGGGTAACTTCTTGGATTGAGACAGAGAGACTCACGCCAGCCTCTTGCAGCTGCCAGACTTATTTCTGCCCATCTAGGTGACAGAAAGCGGGCACCTGAGGCCCACCTTGTGACACAGAGGAAAAGTAGTCCACAGAGAAACTGAAAGCGCAGACAGCCAGGCGAGAGGGAGGGAGACTGGGAGCCCCCTGGAGCCACCGTCCACTTCCACCCATCATTTCCAGGAGACAGCCTTGGGTCTTCGTTACCGATTTCTCCCTCTCTTGTCCCATCTTTACTTAAAGTGGTTTGTTTCTGTGGTATGCAGAACAAAGCAAAACACACAAGGATAAAACAAAAGCAACCCAAACCATGAATGCATTCACTCCATGATAGTTTTTTGAGGTATAGGTGTAATTCCCTTCAGAGAATGAGGACTAAAACTCCCTGAGCCCCTCCTGAACCTCTCAAACCATCCATTAAAGCCCATTTACTTCCAGGTAATTGAGAAGCCAATGCCATGCATCAGTTATTGTACAGTGTTGGACAGTATTTCTTTGCAGTTCTTTCCAAATAGAAGAAAGTACACCTGTGCTCTGAAGTCTACCAGGAACACTCAATGTTTTTAAATCTATCTTTTGCTAAATTGCCTCATAAATTCTGGCTGGTCTCAGGATCACCTTTCTCAACTCTGCCAGCTGAGATCAACTCAGGCGGCTACCTGAAGAGTTCCAAGATGTTAAATTTGAAATGCTAAACAAAGATCTTTTATGGGAAGAAGGGTGTTCATTTTTTTCTTTGTGTTTACAGCTATACTGTTCAAGTGAGAAAGGTGGTGGGGGGAATCCTTTATGAAATTAAATCCAAATTGGACTGAAAGGACACAATTGTGGGCATCACCTCCAAGGACTCCCACCCATCTTCATTTGCATCTTATTGATAGCCAGTTAGGAGGTTGCTATAATAGAGCAGGTCAGAGGGAGGCGTGGACCAGGAGGTCTCACTTATCCCAGGAGATGGTGATAAGTGGTCAGTGAGGGCTCAGTGAGAACAAGAACCCGGGGGGCAGAAAAGGAAGAGACACTTCATAGACACAAGAATATAATGAACCAAACAAGGATATATTTTGTAAAGAAAATAAAAGCAGGGTGATGGGACAGTGCCCTGTGGGCTACCTTAGTAGTACTTACGTAGGACACCTCTGAAGAATTAATAGGTAAACTGAGCCCTGGAATATACAGGAAGGAAAAAAATAACCCAGGTTAAGGAACCCACTAGCAAAACGCCCTCCCTTGTGAACAAGACTGGCCGACTTGAAAACCACAAGAAAGGTCAGTGTGGCTGCAACAGAATAAAATGAGGGGATGAAGAGGTTGGGGGGAGAGGACAGCACCTCAAGATCTCCGGTAATTTTAAAAGTCCTTTTTTGGTTGTGGTCTATAAAACTGGTATTTTAAAGGGAAGTTTTAGTTGTGCAGAAAGTACAGAGTTCCTATATCCCACATCTGCCCTCCTTGCATGGTTATTAATATCTTTGCATTTGTGTGGTGCATTTGTTATAATTGGTGAACCAATACTGATACACTAGTATTAACAGAAGTCTGAGGTTTATATTAGGATTCACTGTTTCATTAAAGGGGTCTTAGCATAGGCAGGGGGATGGGATTGGCATGGTCTGACTTACAATTTTGAAAGAATGTGGTTCACAAAATTGGTGATACTGGTTGTACTGTTTCTCCCCCAAATTCCTATGTTGAAGCCCTAAGCCCCAGTCCATCAGAATGTGACTATACTTGGAAATTGGCTCCTCAGAGATAATAAAGGTAAAATGAGGTCACTGGAGGGGTTTCAGTGCAATATAACTAGTGTCCTCGGGCTCTCCGGTGGCTCAGTGGTAAAGAACCTGCTTGCCAGTGCAGGAGATGCACTTTCGGTCCCTGTGTTGGGAAGATCCCCTGGTGAAGGAAATGGCAACCTACTCCCACATTCTTTCCAGGAGAATCCCATGGCGAGAGAAGCCTGTAGGGCCAGTCATGAAACTGTAAGTTGGACATGACTTAGTGACTAACCAACGATAATTAGTGTCCTTATAAGAAAAGGAGATGATGACACTGATAAAAAGGGAAAAGCACGTGAAGACGGGGGAGAAGACGGCCATCTACAAGCCAAGGAGAAAGACTGAAGAAGAAACAATCCTACCCAAACCTTGATCTTGGACTTCCAGCCTCCTGACCTGAGAGACCATAAATTTCTGTTATTTATGCTTCCCAGTCTGTGCAACTTACCCTAAAAACCAATACGGCTGGGAGGATCTGCTATAAGAAAATCAACTTGATTTCATTCAACCAAGTATTTTCCAACATTTAAAATCAGAGGACCCCCTTTCCACTATAGACTATTGACACTCCACAGACTAGCAGTTTGTAGACGATGCCCTGGGATGCCCTGAACTAGAATATAAGCTCCATGAGGGAGGAGGCCTGGTTCTGGTCACTGCTATGTCCCCAATCCCTGAAATAATGTTTGGAATTCATTAAACGTTTGTTGAATAAGTGAACTACGCACATGGCTTTATGCCGCTCCATGTCCACCAACTTCTTGTCCATCCGGTCTGTCTATTCCCAGTCCCTTTACAAATCTCAGTACCACTTTTCCTCAGGTAAAGGGAAGAACTGCCTCACAGCCTTCCTTTATTTTCTATGAACAATTCACAGGGAATGGGGGTCACCACCATCCAGAAACAGTCCTGTCTACACGCCCATATCTTCCACAGTTTGGAAAAATGCCACACGCTCCCTGCTGTTTCCTTCTCATCGAAATTTTACAGTTTTCCTATTTGTATTTTCTCTGATGTTATTTTTAAAGCACCTAAGCAAAAGGAACAGCCATAAAAAAACAGGTATTCACTTTTTTCCCCTCATCATTCTAACCAGGGAAGTCTCTAGGAGCAGCTGGTTCACTAGGTAGAGTGTACCAGGAACCTACATTCTCTGGAGAACTGTTTACTTGTCTACAGAGGGTTGATATGCAGTGAGATTCTCCAAACAGTCACTGAGTCCACATGGGACTTCCTTCCCTGGTGGTCTACTGGTTAAGACTCTGTGCTCCCAATGCAGGGGGCCCGGGTTTGATCCCTGGTCAGAGAACTAGATCCCACATGTTGCAACTAAGAATTCTCAGGAAGCAGTTAAAGACCTGGTACAGCCAAATAAATAAATAATAAATATTCAAGATGGAAATCAAGACCACATATGGTACCATGTGAAAGTGAAAAGTGGTCATCTTTGTTCTACATAGGTTTAAGAGTACCTTTATAAGATGTTTGAGAATAACAGCAATATCTGTTCTAGGAATTAAACTGAACTATTACTATTTGTAATAGTCTATGGTAGTAGATTCATTGACTCATTGGAAAAGACTGATGCTGGGAAAGATTGAAGGCAGGAGGAAAAGGGGATGGCAGAAGATGAGATGGTTGGATGGCATCATCGACTCGATGTATGTGAGTTTGAGTGAGCTCCAGGAGTTGGTGATAGACAGGGAAGCCTGGTGTGCTGCAGTCCATGGGGTTGCAAAGAGTCGGACACGACTGAGTGACTGAACAGATGGTGGTAGTAGGGCTTCCCTGGTAGCGCAGCTGGTGAAGAATCCTCCTGCAACGCAGGAGATCTCAGTTTGATCCCTGGGTTGCAAAGATGCCCTGGAGAAGAGATAGGCTACCCATCCCAGTATTCTTGGGCTTCCCTGGTGGCTCAGATAAAAAAGAATCTGCCTACAATGCGGGATACCTGGGTTTAATTCCTGGGGTGGGAAGATTCCCCTGGAGGAGGGCATGGCAATACACTCCAGTATTCTTGTCTGGAGAATCCCCATGGACAGAGAAGCTTGATGGGCTACAGTTCACGGGGTCACAAAGAGTCGGACACAACTGAGCGACTAAGCACACACATGGTAGTACTATCTATAGTAGTACCTCTGGTACTGGGATTATTCTGAAAGAAGGAACAGAGGTTCATTCCAGTGACTGAAGCAAAAGGATATGTATAAAAACATCCATGCACTAGAGCAAAACCCATCAGAAAATAAGCTGTTGTTTATGACTGGCTTCAATTTTCTAGTGTCCACGTTCTCTCTGAAGTCTCGCTTCTTGTTTTCTTGATTCTGTGCATGTGGGCTCAGTTCTCCAGGTCCTAACTGATCATTCTTTTGTGTATTCTCAGATTCTGGACAGACCCAGTCTTCTTTGTTTAGTTCATTACTATAGTAACTTTGGGCAGAGTCCTTCATATGAAGAAATCACAGGTCAGTGGACAGGCTGCCCAGGACCATTTCACAGGGCCCTACAATTCTCTGACTCTACAGTGACAGAGACTCTGGGGCTGCCTGTGGGCCAGATCACTGGTCCAGTCAGAGCCCAGGCTTCCAGAAGGAGTAACTGGAGGGCCTGTGACCACGACATTCACTTGAATCTCAGTTGCCACCTAAGTTCTGCTTTAAGGCTCACAGTCTGAAATGGTATAGTAGAGCCTGGCCCTAAAAGCTTAATATGACAATGATGATATCTTTATTGGTTATTTTCATATCTACTAATTGTATTTCATTTATTTGCAAAGTATATTTTCTTTGCCCATGAGCTAGTATATGTAAAACCCAACCTTGTTAAAAAAAAAA
>SJYV01010133.1:762406-817555 GCA_006410875.1 Neotragus pygmaeus
TCTCTCTCTCTCTCTGTCTCTCTCTCTCTCTCTTTTTTTTTTTTTTTTTGGCCAAGATCTCCATAGGAAATGATGAGAGCAGTTTCAAATTGTAGAGAGATTAGTAACAGATGGAAGATATGGATAAAGTTGAATTTTTACTGTATGGCACCATTTTTTGCTTGATGAGAAAAACATGTTTTTAGTGGGGAAGACTTTGAAGAGGGTTTTGTCAGTGATAAAACACCACAAGTTTTGGTACAATATCTCTTTGCATTTATCTATGTCTTTAGGGTTAATATTATTTTTGTTCAGCTGCTGAGTCATGTCTGACTCTTTGTGACCCCATGGACTACAGCGCACCAGGCATCCCTGGCCTTCACTATCTCTCAGATTTAGCTCAAACTCATATCGATCGATTAAGTGATGAGAATATCTAAGTGGTATTCTTGCCTGGAGAATCTCAGGGATGGGGGAGCCTGGTGGCTGCCGCCTATGGGGTCACACAGAGTTGGACACGACTGAAGTGACTTAGCAGCAGCAGCAGAAGCTTTATCATTTTCTTTGGAGTGATTGTTTTGGTTGTGGGTGGGGGTGGTTGCTGTCCACTCCATCACCTGTAAATGTGAAATAACTGGACACATTTTTCTTAAGAGTTTCTTCTCTCAACACTATAAAAAGTAAAGTTTAACTCATTAAATATTCTGACTGTTCTCATAAGCCCACATAATTATATTTCTGGAGATTACCAAGTATGAACAAAACCCAAATTATACAAGTTGAACATATTGCATTGTACTTATATTTTTGTCTAACTTTTATATATTCACTCATTAACTCATGTGATAACTTAATTCATTTAATTATTTATCTATTATGAGCCAGGCTACACACTTGGGAGAAAGTTTCCAAGAACCAGTGAAGAGTTTTGAATACTGTAGTGATATGACTTACTAATAAAACAACTTATTGAGAATCTATTTTGTGATGAACACTGGTGTACTTATTATTGAGTTGTTTTGTCTAAAAATTGTGTCAGTACTTATGATGAATCTGAAGAATGAGAAGATCTTAAGCAGAAGGGTTATGGAGAGCACTTGAGCAGGAGATATAAATAATTGTTAGAGGCAGTGGAGCTATACTGGCAATGGCTTTACAATATATTAATATGGTTAGAGGAGATTACACTTGGTGGACATTTGGATATAGAGGGTAAAAAATACTGTGAGGTAAAGAAGACAGTTTTTCATGGATGACCAGACACCAAAATAGAAAATAGTGGAAGAAAATTAGGCTTTCCAGGTATTTTGGTTTCAACAGATGGATTTGAGGTGTTACTAAAAATTCAGGTAGAATTTTGCAGTGGACAAAATTCAATTTGCAGTTGAATCTATAGTTCTGGAATTCAGGGAGAAGGCCCAGATTAGAAATATATTGATACCTTGGGAGTCACATTAAATTTAGTGGGAATTTGGTTCAGGGCTATTTCTCCTCGGCAAAATGCTTGAATTAGCTTTCTCCTTGCCTTTGCTATTTTGTTCACTGAAAATGAGAAAGCCATTTAATGAAATTTCACTATAGAACACTATAGCTGGTAAAGAATACACTGGAGAATAGTATTACCCATTAGAAGTTTTTCTGATGATAGAAAAATTCCATATTGCCACTCTCAAAACAGAATTCAGAAGTCTTTGACAGTGTGGATCACAACAAATAGTGGGAAAAAAAGAGGTGGGAATACCAGACGGCCTTACCTGCCTCCTGAAAAATCTGTATGCAGATAAAGAAGCAACAGTTAGAACTATACGTGGAACAACAAACTGGTTCCAAATTGGGAAAGGAGTATGGCAAGGCTGTATTTTGCCATCCTGCATATATGCAGAGTACATAATGCAAACTGCCCAGCTGGATGAAGCACAAGCTGGAGTCAAGATTGCCATGAGAAATACCATTAACCTGAGATATGAAGATGACACCACCCTTATGGAAGAAAGCTAATGGAACTAAAGAGACTGTTGATGAAAATGAAACAGGAGAGTGAAAAAGATGGCTTAAAACTCAACATTCAGCAAACTAAGATCATGGCCTCTGGTCCCATCACTTCATGGCAAATAGATGGGGAAACAATGGAAACAGTGACAGACTTTATTTTGGGGGGCTCTAAAATCACTGCAGATGGTGCCTGCAGCCTTGAAATTAAGACATTTTCCCCTTGGAAGAAAAGCTATGACAGCATATTAAAAAGCAGAGACATTACTTTGCCAACAAAGGTCTGTATAATCAAAGCTATGCTTTTTTTCTGTAGTCATGTATGGATGTGAGAGTTGGACCATAAAGAAAGTTGAGTGCCAAAAAACTGATGCTTTTGAACTGTGGTGTTGGAGAAGACCCTTGAGAGTCCCTTGGACTGCATGGAGATCCAGCCAGTCTATCCTAAAGGAAATCGGTCCTGAATATTCATTGGAAGGACTGGTGCTGAAGCTGAAGCTCCAATACTTTGACCACCTGATGCGAAGAGCTGACTCATTGGAAAAGACCCTGATCCTGGGAAAGATTGAGGGCAGGAGGAGAAGGGGACAACAGAGAATGAGATGGTTTGATGGCATCACCGACTCAATGGCCATGAGTTTGAGCAAGCTCCAAGAGTTGGTGATGGACAGGGAAGCCTGGCATGATACAGTCCATGCGGTCTCAGATTTGGACACAGCTGAGTGACTCAACTGATTATGTCTATTGAGCACCTGAGCTGTGGTATATGTGGTCGAGGAAATAAATTTTAAAACTAATTTTAATGAATTTAATCTTTAGTAGCTACATTTTGCCGTATGCATCCAGGAGTCTCCCCGCCTGCCCTCTTTTGTTGTTTTGTTTTTGGCCACGCTGCATAAATGCATGGCTTGCTGAACCTGACCAAGGATTGATCCCAGACCCTCAGCAGTGAAATAGGAGAGTCCTAACCACTAGACTGCTAGGGAATTCCCAACTAGGTGCCTCTTTTTATTGGATTGGCCTCCCTGGTGGCTCAGCTGGTAAAGAATCCACTTGCAATGCAGAAGACCTGTATTCAATCCTGGGTTGGGAAGATTGCCGGGAGAAGGAAACAGTTACCCACTCCAGTGTTCTGGCCTGGAGAATTCCATGGACTATATAGTCCATGAGGTCACAAGTAGTTGGGCACAATTGAGAGACTTTCTTTTTCACTTTCACAACTAGAGAATGGACAGAGAAGAAAAGCAGAATGGATACCCCTGGTGGGTATAGTAAACTAAGAATTAGGCTACAGATGATACATTTTAGTAGGTAGGGGCAAGAAGGTACTAAATAAAATATGCCTTGTGCTCATGCTCAGTTGTGTCCAACTCTTTGCAAGTCATTGGACTGTAGCCTCCATGCTCATCTGCCCATGGGATTTTTCAGGCAGGAATACTGGAATGGGTTGCCATTTTCCGGGGATCTTCCCAACTGATGTATTGAACCTGCATCTCCTGTGTTGCAG
This sequence comes from Neotragus pygmaeus, assembly GCA_006410875.1. Lineage (NCBI taxonomy): Eukaryota > Metazoa > Chordata > Mammalia > Artiodactyla > Bovidae > Neotragus > Neotragus pygmaeus. The sequence continues at coordinate 765,882 of SJYV01010133.1, forward strand.
GCAGATTCTTTACTGCTGAGCCACGGGGAAGCCCCAGAATATGACTACCCATATATTACCAACATTCCCCCATATCAAGAACATGGTAGGTCGGATTGCAAGAGATGGTTTGCCATACATGAAGATAGGGATTTGAAAGTAGGAGAAAATAAAAATAACATTTATTAATATTTTTGTATTAGATAAAGCATTTATATCTTCCAGGTTTAGAATCATGACTCTAAAAATTAGTCTACCTTTATCCTGCTGCTTCACATGGGGCAGAAACTTCCTCTGTATGATATGGTCTAGTAGTTAGAGTTTAAACTATGCCTTCTGGCAGTCAGAGTTCAAAACTCAGTTCTGTACTATATTAGCATAATTACTCTGTGAAACATTCTGTCTTTGTCATTCAACTAAGTATTAGCCAGAGATCAAATTGCCAACATCTGCTGGATCAGCAAAAAAGCAAGAGCTCCAGAAAAACATCTATTTCTGCTTTATTGACTATGCCAAAGCCTTTGACTGTGTGGATCACAATAAACTGTGGACAATTCTGAAAGAGATGGGAATACCAGACCACCTGACCTGCCTCTTAAGAAACCTGTATGCAGGTCAGGAAACAACAGTTAGAACTGGACATGGAACAACAGACTGGTTCCAAATAGGAAAAGGAGTATGTCAAGGCTGTATATTGTCACCCTGCTTATTTAACTTATATGCAGAGTACATCATGAGAAACGCTGGACTGGAAGAAGCACAAATGGGAATCAAGATTGCCAGGAGAAATCTCAATCACCTCAGATATGCAGATGACACCACCCTTATGGCAGAAAGTGAAGAACTAAAGAGCCTCTTGATGAAAGTGAAAGAGGAGAGTGAAAAAGTTGGCTTAAAGCTCAACCTTCAGAAAACTAAGATCACGGCATCCGGCCTCATCACTTCATGGCAAATAGATGAGGAAACAGTGGAACCAGTGGCTGACTTTATTTTTTTGGGCTCCAAAATCACTGCAGATGGTGATTGCAGCCATGAAATTAAAAGACGCTTGTTCCTTGGAAAGAAAGTTATGACCAACCTAGACAGCACATTAAAAAGCAGGGACATTACTTTGCAACCAAAGGTCTGTCTAGTTAGGGATATGGTTTTTCCAGTAGTCATGTATGGATGTGAGAGTTGGACTATGAAGAAAGCTGAGCACCAGAGAATGGATGCTTTTGAAATGTGGTGTTGGAGAAGACTCTTGAGAGTCCCTTGGACTGCAAGGAGATCCAATCAGTCAAACCTAAAGGAGATCAGTCCTGGGTGTTCATTGGAAGGACTGATGTTGAAGCTGAAACTCCAATACGTTGTCCACCTGATATGAAGAGCTGACACATTTGAAAAGACCCTGATGCTGGGAGCAAAGTTGATGAAATGTGTTTAATTGAGACTATTTGGCGGCACTGGTTGTAAAGAACCTGCCTGCCGATCTAAGAGACATGAGTTCATATCCTGGGTCAGGAAAATCCACTGGAGGAGGAGATGGCAACTCACTCCAGTATTCTTGCCTGGAGAATCCCATGGACAGAGAAGCCTGGTGGGATATAGTCCATAGGTTTGCAGAGTCAGACACAACTGAAGTGACTTAGCTTGTATGCATTTAGAAATCTTGGCATCCCTGATAGCTAAGACAGTAAAGAATCTGTCTGCATAGGAGACCTAGGTTCAGTTCCTAGGTCAGAAAGATTCTCTGGAGAAGGAAATGTCGACCCACTCCAGTATTTTTGCCTGGAGTATTCCATGGCAGAGAGCCTCATGGGCTACAGTCCATGGGGTCACAAAGAGTCGGACATGACAGAGGACTAACACAGTTTGAAACCTTAATTAAAAGAGAACATTCTATGGATTGGCCTTACTGATTGATATATCCCTACATTCATTCAATGTTCTTATTTTAGATAGAAATGTTTTATATATAAGATCACCAATTTCTTTTCATTAATATTTTTGAAGAGGGGGAAATATTTTATCAAAAGAAAGTTAAAGTATTTTTATTATTTCTATGGGATAGAATTAGTAGGTTTAGGTAATTTTCTTCTATTTTGCAACTCAATTTTTTTAAAATATCTTTCTCTCTATGATTTCAACTTTTATTCACACCAATTCTTTTTTGTAATTTATTTTTGCTTAGAATGTATAGGACAAAAAATGATAATATGGTTCCAGACTTAGTAAAACAAATGCTATAAAGGAGAAATATAATTTTTAAAAATATTTTCATTAAGATATTTCTTGTCTTTGATTCTCTTTACATTTCAGAGTTTCAAGATTATTCTGCCAAAATATTTTGTCTTCATACATTTAAAAAATAATTGAAAATTTATTAATCAAATATGTGTTTAACAATATGATTCTCCATTTCCCAGTAATCTGAAAATACACATAGGACAATTTTCTCTTTCTTATTCATTTTAACAGCAATTCCTGAATTTGTAACACAAGTCAATGTTGCCTTGGAAGCCTTAAGTAAAAACTCTTTGGATGTGTTTGATGATAGTCAATTTGTGGACGTCTCAAAGAAGATCTATGATACAATTCATGATATCAGATGTTCAGTCATGATGATTCGGGTAAGTCTGCTTTACCTTCTATTGAAATATTGTAGCATTCTTCACCATCTGGAATACCTGGAATGATTGCAAGGAATGTTTTATTTCTGTGCCATAATGTCAATGCTGAAATCCATTAGAACTTTAGAAATGCATATGTATCCCCAAAGTCAGATCTACTGTCACGAACAATGCTTTTACTTATGTATATGGTTATAACTTATGCAAATGAGCACATTTAACTGCCACGTGTGCTGAAACGATAGAATTCATCGTGTACAGGGTTTGCTGAAGTGTCACATAGCATGATCAGAAACCAAAGAATAATACATAAGGTAATTTCTTTCTTTCCTTGAATAGAAGAAGAGGATCTTTCTAATCACTATATTGAAATGTATAGGAAAGTGTATTTAAAACAAGGAACTTCTGTGTCTGCATCCTCTCATGCTAGAACATAGAATCAGTGTTCTGTAAGAAATCTCACTTGGAGCTGCCAGGAACAACAAATGTTTGAGTGTTGTCTGTTTGGGAGAATATATACCATTTTCCCAAATGTGATAGTGAGTCATTTGTTGTGAGCACACTGAATATACGGAAACCAGCAGTATTTGTTCTTCCTTAAAATGTTAATTAGAGGTTTTCTGTGTGTGTACATGTGCACGTTTAATATTTATTTGGCTGTGCTGGGTCTTAGTTGTGACATGTGAGCTCTTATTTGAGGGATGTGAATTCTTAACTGGGGCATGTAGGTTCTAGTTCCCTGACCAGGGAGCGAGTGAACCTGGGCCCCCTGCATTTGGAGTGCTGAGTCTTAGCCACTGGCCCACCAGGGAAGTCTCTCTCTCCCTCTCTCTCTCTCTCTTTTTTTAATTAATGCTATTAAAAACAACAACAACAACAAAAACAGCACAAGTAAATATATGGAGAGAGATTATTTTGGGATTGGTTCACCTGGAGGCAGAGTCAAGTATTTGTGTTATCATTAGTCTATTTCAGAAAAAAATGAGACAGAGAATCAATAAGCTGTAATTATGAGTCACTGCAGGCAACTGGTGACTGAATCTGGAGAACTCTAGCAGAGTCCTATGGAACACATCTCAGAATTATCTTACCTTTGGGGAATAAAATCCAATTTATTTACCTATTCACATTTGGTTAAAGGTCACCTCTCCTCAGAGGCATTACCAGAGCCTCCTACTGTGCCAATCAAGCTCTTGTGGCCAAAAAAAAAGCCACTCTCAGGTGACTCTCTTACCCTGGGTCTAGGTAAGATGAGTTGGTAGAAGTGGTGAGTGCAATTTGTAAACATGAGTAGAGTTCAATTTGATGCCTCTGGCCTTAACTGTTAGTATGGCTATGAGATGGAACTGCATGTGTTGAGAAAATATGGGTGGACATCCATAGTATCTGACAGGTCTGATTGTCATAGTCAGGTTACACAAAGAAGTCTAGAGAACAGGAGACAGTAGAGGACCTTGTAGGGAAAGGGGCCAACAAAAATCAAGGTGCATGCTAGGCCAGATGGACATTTATGGAACAAAGACAAAAGTCTAGAGGTATCAAAACATAGGATCTAGCCCTTAAGGTCTTGGGAAAACCTTCAAGCAAGCCAGATATACATATAAGAGAAACCTCAGAATATATATTTATGAACAAAAATTGCCTGCAATGTAGGAGACCCAGGTTTGATCCCTTGGTCAGGAAGATCTCTGGGGAGAGGGCATGTCCACCCACTCCAGTACTCTTGCCTAGAGAATCCCATTGACAGAGGAGCCTGGCAGGCTACAGTCTGCAGGGTCGCAAAGAGTCAGACACGACTGGAGTGACTAAGCAACAGCGGCAGCAATGGCAGTACTGTATATCTGAACTGCAAAGTACTTTTGCCAAATGTTTTCTTCTAACAAAGATTTTTGTGCTTTACTTGTGTGAACTAGTCGGGTAGTATTAATTCTGAGCTGGGAAGATAGGTAGAACCAGGAAGAAACACACTTCATGTGGAAAGTATGATGAGATCCATGAACTTCAGAAGATAGCTTTACAAGGGTGAAACCTTGACATTTCCAGTATCCCTGGATGGGTATTTGTGAAGTGAGGATAAAGTATATATATATACTTTTTTTTTACTGCAAAAGCTATTTAGGGATAAAAGTCTTATAAACTCTCCCACATGGATATTCTAGTATTTAAATTTTTTCTCATTATAAAAATGGATTACTTATAGTAAATTAAATTATCTGACCATATTTCTATATGTCCCTGATACCTGGCAGTCCTCTTTAAGGCAGAACAATTTAGTATAATTATTAATAGCCTTTGAGCACAGTAATTTGTCCATATAGTCATCTCATTTTCAAGGTAAATACTTCAACTTTTTCTCATAGGAATACTTTAGTATTTTGTGTTCTTCACTAGTCTTTATTTACCTTTTCAATAAACTTTTCAAGTGAGACTATCAAAAGGCATACTCTAATGAGAGCCTGTCCAATGTCAAATAAAGTAGCTTCTTACATTAAAACTGCTATTAATATAGCCAACTATTGTTAACCTATTACTGCCTTCTTAAACACCATGATTATTGGATAGATGATTTTTTTTTTAATACTGTCATTGCCTGTATATCCCTTCTCCATTTCAATTTGATGTGTTTGTTCTTGGCCCCAAATCCTAATGCTAATAAACTTCATCATATTTCTGAATGATTCTTCATGTAATTTATCAGTTTGCTTTTAACTTTGGTTGGTAAACATACCTAAATTAATATTAATTAGAAATATGAGACTATAATCTGAGTTCCTTCGTCTGGATTATTGATAAAAATATTAAATCATATTGGCCCTTAATCCCTGTCAAATTGCTCCATAAGGGCATTAGTGCTAAGATCCCTTAGAATCTGATGTTCCAGTCATTGGGAACATACTGGTAAGTGTATGGTTTGAAATTTTTGTTTTTTTTGAATGTTGAGGTAAACATACTCTTTCTTCAAACACACTTCAAAGCTTAAATAAATAAAAGAGAGAAAGCAGAGCTCCTGTATTTAAACCTTTCAGGATAGTCTAGAGGCCCATCATTTTTATCTTTCCCCTGCCCCTCCCCTTCCCCACCTCCTCTTCTAGACAGCCTCTAAAGGCACCTGGATGCACTTCTGCAGGGATTCTTAACCCATAAACCTTTGTACTTAACTGCTAACTGGAATATAGGATGAAAATAGAAGTCTAACTCAGATGTAATTAATGAAAATCTTTCCCACACACACACTTTGAGGACTGTCCCTTTATCATAGAAGATAATAAAATTGGTCTGGAATATTCTCTTTAAAAAGTCAGGTGAAATGCTGACCAATATCTTGACCTCAGAACTGAAAAACATTTGATGCTTTATTCAGACTATTTAAAGAGTGTCAACATGAAGGCAATACAGGTATAATTATTCATGTTCAGAGAGGGCTAGGCTATGCTCTTGAGAATGTGTGGGAGTGTTACAAAATCCAATCTTAGACCTGAATTTTCAAGAGTGTTCTTTGGTGCTCTTAAGATGATAAAATGCTAGCTTAAGATCAGAGCTTGGTATTTTATAGTTTTACAGATATGATTATACCTGCCTTTACTATTCGGAGAAGGCAATGGTAACACACTCTAGTACTCTTTTGTTTAATATAAATTTATTTATTTTAATTGGAGGTTAATTACTTTACAATATTGTATTGGTTTTGCCATACATCAACATGAATCCGCCACAGGTATACACGTGTTCCTCATCCTGAACCTCCTTCCCTCCTCCCTCCCCGTACCATCCCTCTGGGTCATCCCAGTGCACCAGCCCCAAGCATCCAGTATCATGCATTGAACCTGGACTGGTGATTCGTTTCATATATGATATTATACATGTTTCAATGCCATTCTCCCAAATCATCCCACCCTCTCCAGGACTCTTGCCTGGAAAATCTCATGGGCAGAGGAGCCTGGTAGCCTGCAGTCCATGGGGTCGCGAAGAGTCGGACATGACTGAGCAACTTTACTTTCACTTTTCACTTTCATTGAAGAAGGAAATGGCAACCCACTCCAGTATTCTTGCCTGGAGAATCCCAGGGACAGGGGAGCCTGGTGGGCTGCCATCTATGGGGTCGCACAGAGTTGGACATGACTGAAGCGAATTAGCAGCAGCAGCAGCCTTTACTATTTGTTTTGATGAATAACTATATTTACCATTATTTAGGTTATTTTAAAAATTTCTGAATCAAATACTGTGACATTTACTCTCCTCTCTGGATTCAGTGTGTGGACAGTTGAGGTTGTAGAATCTTGTTCTTAACCTTGGAGAGTAGGGAGTGTTATTTTTTCTATTAGTATGATTTGCCATTTGTTGGTGTTTAATGTGCATGCTAAGCTGCTTCAGTCGTGTCAGACTCTGTGTGACCCTATGGACTGTAGCCCTCCAGGCTCCTCTCTCCATGGGATTCCCTAGGCAAGAATACTGGAGTGGATTGCTATGCCATCCTCCAGTGGATCTTCCCAACCCTAGGATCAAATCCACTTCTCTAACATCTCCTGCATTGGCAGGCAGGTTCTTTACCACTAGCATCACCTGGGGAGCCCTGTTGGTGTTTAATATATATGTGTAAATTTTACAGTGATTAAGAGCTATGTGGTCTGATCACTCAAGATGGTTGTTCTCTTGCTGTCTGTACATCCCCTTGCCAGACTAGTGTCTGCTTCACCTAAATCTTAAGCACATGACTGTCGTTCCTATATACTTGCCCCAGGCCCCAGCTGGTAATTGTTCTTTATCAAAGGGTGGTTAGGGGCATGCCTCTCTGCTGTTTTCCCTGGAAACTGATAAGTCCACCTGACATCAATTCCCAAATAACTGGTAACCTCCCCTTTCCCCTGGCGTGAAGACTGCTGCCATGTCCTGCCAGCTTTCTGCTGCACAGGATGGGGCATCACTCCAGGACCTGACCTCAGATGGGTAAGCTCCCGGGTAAACCATTGATGTCTCTCATATGACTCTGGCCTCTTTATTTGGCCGTGAACCTAGGCAAGCATGGGGCTTGTAGGCATAGGGTGAAGCCCTACAAGAGTTCTTACAGTGGTTAAGACTATGACAAGTAACACATTTCAGTATGCCTCAGAGTCGTCCTTTGTAAAATACACTTGGTTGTATACCTACTTAAAAGATTATTACGCTGATGAAATGAGTTATGATAGAAATGGAATGCTTTGGTAAATGGTAATCTCTTATAAGAAGAATGTTTCTGTTACTATTAGTACTGATCTCAGGTGGCCTTGGCCTTTGGCAGCTTGAGTCAGGATTTTGGTTCCTGGCCAGAGATTGAGGTCAGGCAGTTCCAGGGAAGAGTGCTGAATCCTAACCACTGGGCCACCATAGCTAGTGGCAAGGTCCTGGCCCATGAGCTGTGTAGAAATGAATTTCCACATAGAGACAGAAAGTAGTGAAACAAGTGTTTACTAGGACGAAAAATAGCGCCATACACGTAGATGGACACATGGGCAAGCTCAGTCATGCCCTCCGGGTAGTTTGAATCATGTTTATGGGGCATTTCTTCCGAGTTTCCTTAACCAGTCATCTTGCTTTGCCTGGTTCTGAGCCTGTATTTGGTTTATCTCCGGGTCCTCCCATGTGTGTGTGCCAAGATGGATTCTAGCAAAGAGACCTACAGGTAGCAGCATCACTTACTATGAGGTGATATCCCTCCTCTTTTGACTTCCAAGAAGACTTTCTGTGCATATGTAGTCAGGGAGGTGTCCTTCACTTTGAGAATGAGGAATATGTGGTCTTTTATCTCCCTCTTCAATCATCTGCTTTTATGGAGTTTCTGGTATTATTCTGTCCACAAGGGAAACTATTCAGCATGGGACCCATCTAGCTCCTGCCTCGGTACTGTTGCTGCTGCCTGTTATTTTGTATATCTTGAAGAATGTTAGTTACAGAAGCTACAGAAATATGCTCACAGAGCAACTTGAAGCTGAAACCTGAAAAGTAACTTGAAAGAGTGAAGTTCTAACCAAAAGAATTATGTTTTTTCTCAAAATATTGTTTATAGAAGAGGATATTCTTGTTTATTAATATTGAATACCTGAATTATGGATGATATAAAGCAAAATTTTATTTTGAACACATATTACTTTAAACTGGCATTATAGTTCTGCATATTATTTTTTAATATTTCTTTATTGGCTATGCTAGGTCTTAGTTGCTGTTCAGGGGATCTTTGCTGTGGCATGCAGGCTTCTTAGCTGTGGCATACAACTCTTAGTTGCAGCATGTAGAATCTAGTTCCCTGACCAGGGATCAAACTTGGGCCCCCTGCAATGAGAGCATGGAGTCTTAAAACCACCACACCAAAAGGGAAGGCCTTGTATATTGTATTTTATTAACCTCTTGAAACATACAAGGAGGCTCAATGTATCATCTTTTTGGTAAAGTGTTTTGACCATAAATAGAATAATTTTTAAAAGGATGGCATAATTGAATTGTGAAAGATTAACATGGGTGGCCAGCAATGAAGTACTCTCAAAGAGAGGAAAAGATTCAGCAAAAATTCATACTTTAACAGATATTTAGAATATAGACTTCCATATTTTTGTGTGTGAATTTTCATGTGTGACTTATCAAAGTCAAATGGGAAATATAGAGACACTTCCCATAGACAAATGTGAAGATTTTCAGGACCATCATAAATATATTTTTTCTCTGTTCATTTTCTAACTTTATATTTCAGGGAAAAGCAACATACTTTGGATATCTCACTTGATGGAAATTATTTTTTGAATAAATAAAAATAAAACAGGTTAAAAATGTACATGTCCCAGTTTACATGGACCATTTTACATAAATCATTTAAATGGATTCTAGAAGTAACAAATAATTTAATATACAACTTAAGCTTATATAGCCAGAAAAGCCTTTTGTATCTGATTCTATTGTACCTATAGAGTGGATAGAGTCATAGCTTTCACTAGAATCATATATAGTTTTTTTTTTTTATTTAAATTACTTACACTGTCATGATTTTGTTGAACTTCTTTCATTGTCTTCCATAACTTCTTTATTACCTCAGAATCTATTTTTTCTTTTTATATCTCTGAACAGAGCTGCTATTTTTCTCTTTGAAATCTCACTGAGACTGCCAGAGAGAAAGACCACGATGGTGTCAGTTAGAAGCTAACCAGTGTAAAAGGTTATCTTGTACAATTAGAACTCTGTGTAATTTAGTTTGGAAATTAAGTAATGAAAAGTATATTGTGTAAAATCGAGACATACATTCAAGTCCCTGTATTACATTACCACTTACATTGTTCCTTTGCATGATATCATTAGTTTCTTCACTGTAGAGGGAAATGAAAGCATATCGTTGAATTACTACTTCTATCTAGTAAAGTAGCTTTAAAATTGTACTTAAGAAGGACAAAACATTGTTCCTTAAGATTAGCAACAGAGTGAGAATATCCACGTTCCAAAACAGTGTAGTATTATGGATGTTCTGGCCAGAAGAAAAAATTAATAATGATAATAACATAAAATGTATAATGATTACAAAGGAAAAAGTGAAAATGTCCACATTTAGTAAATTATATGATCAACTACATTGAAAATCCTAAAAAATCAATTTACAACAAAATAACCCATTCTAGCAGAACAGATAAATAAGTTTAGCAAGATCACAGAATACAAATTTAATGTACCAATTTTATAATGCAAGGAAGAGGAAAATAAAGATAAGGGCAAAATTAATGAAATAAGAAATGTGCAATAAAGAAATAAAATGAAACCCAGAGAGTGTATTTCTATAAAGTAGCAACTAACAATTGGAAAATATACTTTTTAAAAGGACATTTCAGCATTAAAAATAACAAAATAAACTTGATAAATTTAATAAAGATGTACAAGATCTAAACTTGGAAAATTGTAAGATATTGTTAAGAATAATTAAAATGATTTAAACATTTGAAGATTTATCATATGATTGGACTGGGAGACTCAATATTGTTAAGATGTCGATTTTCCCTGAATTGATTTATAAATGTAATGCTGCCGCAAACAAATTCTCAGCAAATCTTTATGAGATTAATCCAAGGTGGTTACATGGGTATACAAAGTTGTCAAAACTCAAGAGATTGTACACTTAAAATAATATGTAACTTATAAAGTTAATTTTTAAAAATCGTGTTTTACCCAGTAACTAGCACCTGATCCAACCAGTCCATTCTAAAGGAGATCAGTCCTGGGTGTTCTTTGGAAGGAATGATGTTAAAGCTGAAACTCCAATACTTTGGCCACCTCATGGGAAGAGTTGACTCATTGGAAAAGACTCTGATTCTGGGAAGGATTGGGGGCAGGAGGAGAAGGGGATGACAGAGGATGAGATGGCTGGATGGCATCACCAACTCAATGGACATGAGTTTGAGTGAACTCTGGGAGTTGGTGATGGGAGGCCTGGCGTGCTGCAACTCATGGGGTCACAAAGAGTCGGACAGGACTGAGCAACTGAACTAAACTAAACTGAGCACCTTACAAATACAAGCTACTAGTCCTATGTTAATTAGGACTAGTTAGTAAANTTCAGTGAAGGGTGACCGTGGCACACAGCCCGGAAATCTGTGAAAGGGGACCATGGCACAGAGCCCAGGACTCATCGCTAGCTGACCGTGGAACACAGCCCAGAATTCGGAGCAGGGTGACCGTGTCACACAGCCCGAACATCAGCACAGGGAGACCACGGCACACAGCCTGGAACAAGATGCAGGGCGACCTTGGCACACAGCCTGGACCTCGGCGAATGGGGACCATGGCACCCAGCCATACCTCGGTGCAGGGTGACCACGGCACACAGCCTGGACCTGTGCAGAAGGCTACCATGGCACACAGCCCAGATCTCGGCACAAGGCGACAGTGGCACATAGCATGGACCTCGGTGCAGAGCAACCATGGTACAGAGCCCGGAATTCTTCACAAGCCCCTGAAGAAAACACCCCGATCTCGAGCGAGGGCGACCCTGGCACACAGCATGGACTTTGGCAGATGCCAACCACTGCACACAGCCCGAATATCAGTGATGGGTGGCCACGGCACACAGTCCGGAACTCGTCACTAGCTAACCGCAGAACACACCCCGGACCTCGGCGCAGGGTGACCACAGCACACAGTCCAGACTTCGGCAGATGCCGATCACTGCACACAGCCCAAACCTCGGCACAGGGTGACCTTGGCACACAGGACGGACCTCGGCGACTGGCGACCATGGAACACAGCCCGGATCTCAGCACAGGGTGACCGCAGCACACAGCCCGAATTTCAGTGAAGGGCGACCGTGGCACACAGCCCGGTAATCTGTGAAGGGCGACCGCAGCACAGAGCACGGAAATTTTCACTAGCCGACTGTGGAACACAGCCCGGACCTCAGCACAGGGCGACTGCGGCACACAGCCCGAACTTCAGTGACGGGCAACCGCAGCACACAGCCCGGACATCGGAGTAGGGCGACTGCAGCTCAGAGCCCGGAAATCGGTGCTGGGCGACTGCAGCACACAGCTCGGAATGCAGTGCAGGGAGAACAAGGCACACAGGCCGGAGTTCGGCACAGTGTGACTGCGTAACAGCCCAGACCTCGGCACAGGGTGACCGAGGCACACATCCCAAAACTTTGCAAAGGGCGACCGCGGCACACAGCCCGGAACTCGTCACTAGCCGACCACGGAACACATCCCAGACCTCGGCGCAGTGCGACCGCAGCACACAGGGTGGAACTTGGTGCAGGGCAACCACGGCACACAGCCCAGACTTCGGCCAGGGCGACTTCAGCACACAGTCCAGACCTCTGCAGAAGGCTACCGAGGCACACAGCCCGGATATCGGCACAGGGTGACCGTGGCACACATTATGGTTCTCGGCGCAGAGCGATCGTGGCACAGAGACGGGAACTCGTCTCAAGTCAAGGGAGGCACACATCCCGGAAATCGGCACAGGGAGACCACGGTACACAGCCCGGAACTTGGCACAGGGCAAACGCGGCACACAGCCCGAAATTCAGTGAAGGGCGACCGTGGCACACAGCCTGGAAATCTGTGAAAGGTGACCGTGGCACAGAGCCTGGAACTCATCGCTAGCCAACCGCAGAACTCAGCCCGGAATTTGGCAGAGGGCGACTGTGTCACACAGTCCTAAACTTGGCACAGTGGGACCGCGGGACACAGCCCGGTCCAAGATGCAGGGCGACCACGCCACACAGCCTGGACCTCAGCAAAGGGGGACCACAGCACACTGCCCCATCCCTGGCGCAGTGCAACCGCAGAACACAGGCCAGACCTCAGCGCAGGTGGACTGCGGCACACAGGCCGGATTTTGGTGCAGGGCGACTGTGGTTCAGAGCCCACATCTCGTCACAGGGCGAACAGGCACACAGCCTGGACCTCTGCAGAAGGCTACCATGGCACACAGCCTGGAATTTGGCACATGGGGACCATGGTACACAGTTTGGACCTTGGCACAGGGCGACCGCAGCAGAGAGCCTGGAACTCGTCGCAAGCCGAGAGCTGAACACAGCCCGGACTTCAGTGCAGAGCGACCATGGCACACAGTCCCGACTTCGGTGCAGGGCAACCGCGGCACACAGCCCAGAACTCATGGCTTGCCGACCATGGAACACAGCCTGGACCTCGGCGCAGGGTGACCACGGCACACAGCCCGGACCTCGGTACAGGGCGACTGTNTGCCAGGGGCACCATTTAGCACTTTCCTAGAGCTTTTCTTGAACCCAGCACCTTTTGCTTAATAAACACCTTTCTCAACTCAGATTGTTGACGCTTTGTCCACTTGCTAGCAGCAGAGCAATACTCAGTGGATATGTATAGAGGGGGTTTGCTTGAACTAGAAGAAGTTGGACTTGACCACCTCTGTCACCTCAGTCCCAAGTGATAATTCTCCAGATTCTAAAACAATTGAATAGAGAATAGGTTATAGTCCATTCAAATGTCCTTCCTTGTGTTTGGTTCTATTTGGCATTCTTCTTCTACCAGTGTTTTGTAAGGTGACAGTTGTTTTTTGTTTGTTAAAGAGAAGTTCCTAGTTCCTATAAGGATTATCTGCCTCCAGTGAAAGTGGAATAGTAGCAGTGGAAACTGGTTACTAAGAAAGCGTGTTTTGAGGAATGAGCTACAGTGATTTGAGTACATCTCTGTTGTGGTGATTTAAATAAACATTTCTCCAAAAAAGGTAAACAATGGCCAAGAAACAGATGAAAAGATGCTCAGGAGCTTGAGTTATTAGGAAATTGCAAATTGCAAAAGGTATTGATACAATAAGATACCATTTTATACCCACTCAGTTCAGTTCAGTTCAGTCGCTCATTCGTGTCCCACTCTTTTCGACCCCATGGACTACAGCACACCAGGTCTCCCTGTCTATCACCAACTCCCAGAATTTACTCAAACTCATGCCCATTGAGTCGGTGATGCCACCCAACCATCTCATCCTCTATCCTCCCCTTCTCCTCCCACCTTCAACCTTTCCCAGCATCAGGGTCTTTTCTAATGAGTCAGCTGTTCGCATCAGGTGGCCAAAGTATAGGAGTTTCAGCTTCAATATCAGTCCTTCCAATAAATATTCAGGACTGATTTCCTTTAGGATGGACTGGTGGGATCTCCTTGCAGTCCAAGGGACCATCAAGAGTCTTCTCCAACACACCCACAAGGTGGTTATAATGAAAAAGTAGAAAACAAGAAGTGCTGATGAGGATGTGGAAAACTTGGAACCCTCATTCATTGCTTGTGGGGNCTGGTGGGATCTCCTTGCAGTCCAAGGGACCATCAAGAGTCTTCTCCAACACACCCACAAGGTGGTTATAATGAAAAAGTAGAAAACAAGAAGTGCTGATGAGGATGTGGAAAACTTGGAACCCTCATTCATTGCTTGTGGGGTGTAAAATGGTACAGCCACTGTGGAAACAGTTTGATTTCTTGCAATACTAAACATGGAATTATCATAAAGTAAGTAAGTAAGTGAACGTATTAGTTGCTCAATAGTGCCTGACTCTTTGCAGCTCCACAGACTGTAGTCTGCCAGTCTCCTCTGTCCATGGAATTCTCCAAGCAAGAATACTGGAGTGTGTAGCCATTTCCTTTTCCAAGGGATCTTCCCAACCCAGGGATTGAACCCAGGTCTCCTGCATTGCAGGTAGATTCTTTACCACCTGAGCCACTGGGGAAGTCCAACAGTAGGGAAACAAGCTAAATGACTAGTAAGACCCTGAGTGACTTATATGCACTGGTTCATATAATTTTCTGAACAACATTATGAAAGAGGTACAACTATTCTCATCATACCCATTTTACAGAGGGAAACTGAAGCAGAAACTGTCATGTAATTAATGAGAGGCAGAGGCAGGTTTCAAACTCTAGTCTAATGGACCCCAAATTTCTGTGCTTAATCATCAAGGTGTATAGTACCAGTTGCCCANACCCCATGGACTGCAGCCTACCAGGCTCCTCCGTCCATGGGATTCTCCAGGCAAGAGTACTGCAGTGGGTCGCCACAATACATTATGCTGTTAATATAGTTAAACTAGGTTTCTTTGGTTAGTAATTTTGCTGGAAAGCTTTCCCTTCCTTTTACTTTTGATCTTGCCATATCCTTATGCTTTAGCTATGTCTTTTAAAAATGACACATACCTAGATTTTAAAAACCTAATTTGATCAAACATCTAAGTTTTGTCCATTTATATTTAATACGATTTTGAAATTGGGGCTTTTTTCTATTTTTATATCTTACCTTCTTATTCCTATTTGTCTTGGTTTTTCCATGTTTTTGTCCTCATATGTTGCTTGTTGGGGGCAATATATCATTTTAATCCCTTTTCTCAACCATCTACTGGATAATTTTCTTTCATTTATTGCTAATTATTTGGATTTATGTGCTTTTTAAAATTTTCTTTATTAATTTCCTTTGAGATGTTACCATGACTAAATAACTTACCAAAGTCTAACAAATAATGTCTTAACTTCTGCCAGAACAATAAAGCAGCTTTGAATACTTTCATTCTCCCTGCATTTGTCACAAAATACAATTATGCGAAATAGAATTTTAGCACTATTCTATTTATCGATATTTAGATTTACATGTATGCTGTTATTCTTTAATACTTTTTTTGAAAGACTGATTTCATTTATTTTTGGTCACATAGTGTGGCATGTGGGATCTTAGTTCCCAGACCAGGGATCAAACCTGTACCTCCTGAATTGAAAGTTCAGAGTCTCAACCATTGAACCACTAGGAAAGTCCCCTACTGATGATCTCAGACCATCTACTGGATCATTTTCTTTCTTTTATTACACCCGTTAGAAGTTTACTTTGTACGAGTCTCAAAGTAGTAAGCTCAGCTTATGTTAATACGTACATTTTTCTCACCTTGGCTTCCCTCGTGGCTCAGCTGGTAAAGAATCCAGCTGCAATACAGGAGACCTGGGTTCGATCCCTGGGTTGGGAAGATCCCCTGGAGAAGGAAAAGGCTATCCACTCCAGTATTCTGCCCTGGAGAATTCCATGAACTGCATAGTCCATGGGGTCCCAAAGAGTTGGACATGACTGAGTGACTTTCACTTTTCACCTTTGTTTTTGAAAGACAGTTTTGCTGAGTAAGTTNGGGTTGGGAAGATCCCCTGGAGAAGGAAAAGGCTATCCACTCCAGTATTCTGCCCTGGAGAATTCCATGAACTGCATAGTCCATGGGGTCCCAAAGAGTTGGACATGACTGAGTGACTTTCACTTTTCACCTTTGTTTTTGAAAGACAGTTTTGCTGAGTAAGTTCAAGGATGACAGTCATTCTCTCTCAACACTTTGGAGTTATGTATTATTTCACTGTTTCCTGGTTTTCTTGGTTGAAGAGACTAATATCATTTTCATTTATGCTTTCTTTGTGGGTGATTCAAAAATTTCTCTTTGTTCCTTCTTGAGGTACAATGTGGATTTCTTTTTACTTTTCCTTCTTGAGATACAGTGTGCTTCCTGCTCTCCTTAAGTGATTGGGGTGCTCTTACTGATAGGTGTGAGATTCAGTTTTGGTCAGTTTTCACAAGGGCAGTTTTCAAGAGGTAGGGGCTCCTGATGAAAGTTTGGCAGCTGATAAAAAGAAACAAAGAGAGTATATGCTTCTGGAATCATGGCTGACCTATGCCCTTCCAGTGAAGGTCTACTGATAACTCTACGTAGGAAACACTATATGAAACACTGGTGATCTCATAAGAGGCAAAGGAGTTCTCCAAGAACAACTTCCCTTCCTCCTCTTTGCCCTCAACCATCCCCCAGAAGAGTATAGATTTGAGCTGGAGTCTAAGAAAGCCGTATGGAGTTGGGGCTAAAACAGTGGGCATCCAGGTTAGAAAGAAGAGGAGAATAAATTTCAGTAGGAACAGGGTTTGCTACACAAACACCTGAGTATCCGAGGGAATATATGGAGAAATGAAACTGTAAATGTCTTAGCAGTGAATTTATATGTTTTTGTTTTAATTCCTTCATATTCTTAGGCCACTGAAACTAAATGTCCAGGTAAAACCAAGACACTAGACATCTATAAATTGATTTATTCACTCAAAAGTTTCTGAAAAAAATGCCTGGTTAGGTCTAAAAACTCAGTGGTATTCTTGAGAAGGTATTTCTTCCTGGTATATTTATACATTTTTTCTGCTTAGCATATTCCTCATACGCTAATCTCACGGTAAAAGGATATTTGTGAGAAACAGCTTTGCAGCACCCTTCATAAACCAATTTTAACAAATAAATCTTATTTATTATATCCTAGCCACATAACACAGGCCTAACTGGAGAAGGAAATGGCAACCCACTCCAGTGTTCTTGCCTGGAGAATCCCAGGGACGGGGGAGCCNCACATGTTGCAACTAAGAATTCTCAGGAAGCAGTTAAAGACCTGGTACAGCCAAATAAATAAATAATAAATATTCAAGATGGAAATCAAGACCACATATGGTACCATGTGAAAGTGAAAAGTGGTCATCTTTGTTCTACATAGGTTTAAGAGTACCTTTATAAGATGTTTGAGAATAACAGCAATATCTGTTCTAGGAATTAAACTGAACTATTACTATTTGTAATAGTCTATGGTAGTAGATTCATTGACTCATTGGAAAAGACTGATGCTGGGAAAGATTGAAGGCAGGAGGAAAAGGGGATGGCAGAAGATGAGATGGTTGGATGGCATCATCGACTCGATGTATGTGAGTTTGAGTGAGCTCCAGGAGTTGGTGATAGACAGGGAAGCCTGGTGTGCTGCAGTCCATGGGGTTGCAAAGAGTCGGACACGACTGAGTGACTGAACAGATGGTGGTAGTAGGGCTTCCCTGGTAGCGCAGCTGGTGAAGAATCCTCCTGCAACGCAGGAGATCTCAGTTTGATCCCTGGGTTGCAAAGATGCCCTGGAGAAGAGATAGGCTACCCATCCCAGTATTCTTGGGCTTCCCTGGTGGCTCAGATAAAAAAGAATCTGCCTACAATGCGGGATACCTGGGTTTAATTCCTGGGGTGGGAAGATTCCCCTGGAGGAGGGCATGGCAATACACTCCAGTATTCTTGTCTGGAGAATCCCCATGGACAGAGAAGCTTGATGGGCTACAGTTCACGGGGTCACAAAGAGTCGGACACAACTGAGCGACTAAGCACACACATGGTAGTACTATCTATAGTAGTACCTCTGGTACTGGGATTATTCTGAAAGAAGGAACAGAGGTTCATTCCAGTGACTGAAGCAAAAGGATATGTATAAAAACATCCATGCACTAGAGCAAAACCCATCAGAAAATAAGCTGTTGTTTATGACTGGCTTCAATTTTCTAGTGTCCACGTTCTCTCTGAAGTCTCGCTTCTTGTTTTCTTGATTCTGTGCATGTGGGCTCAGTTCTCCAGGTCCTAACTGATCATTCTTTTGTGTATTCTCAGATTCTGGACAGACCCAGTCTTCTTTGTTTAGTTCATTACTATAGTAACTTTGGGCAGAGTCCTTCATATGAAGAAATCACAGGTCAGTGGACAGGCTGCCCAGGACCATTTCACAGGGCCCTACAATTCTCTGACTCTACAGTGACAGAGACTCTGGGGCTGCCTGTGGGCCAGATCACTGGTCCAGTCAGAGCCCAGGCTTCCAGAAGGAGTAACTGGAGGGCCTGTGACCACGACATTCACTTGAATCTCAGTTGCCACCTAAGTTCTGCTTTAAGGCTCACAGTCTGAAATGGTATAGTAGAGCCTGGCCCTAAAAGCTTAATATGACAATGATGATATCTTTATTGGTTATTTTCATATCTACTAATTGTATTTCATTTATTTGCAAAGTATATTTTCTTTGCCCATGAGCTAGTATATGTAAAACCCAACCTTGTTAAAAAAAAAAAAAAAACCCTTCAGGATGTACCTTGAGTGCAATTATCTTGATAGCAATTTCTCAATATTTATCTTAACTTGTAAACAGAAAGCCTGATAACAAATATAAAATATGATTGCAAATAGATGGTTAAAAATTGTCAAGTAAATGAGATTCTAAGATGCTGACGTTGAGAACTGATGTCTCAGGGTGGGAAGGAGGCACAAGAGGGAGGGGATATATGGATACAGACAGATGATTCACTTTGTTGTACAGTGGAAACGAACACAACACTGCAAAGCAATTATACTCCAGCAAAAAAAATGAAAGAATTTCAGTCTAGATGAAAATTTCCTCTCTATTTCCCTTGCTATGTGGGTGAGACCATGAAGTTGGCCCATGTGACCCAAAATGTAAAGTTTTCAGCAACAGTATGTGTAACTCTCTGCCCTCCTAGCCCTTTTGACTAAAGAAGGACACATTTATTACTACACTTCAGACAAACGTCCTCCTCGCAGCTTCCTGGTTTCATCGGAAGGCAGACAAAGAGTAAAGAGTCTGTCTCCTCAAAAACAAATTCTGAAGGTTCTAATGGTCATCTCAAAGAACTTAATTTGTTTTCTAGCAACTTCTTAAGAATCCAAGGGCTATGTGGACCTCAGTGGGGGGGGAAAAAAAAAAAAGATGTACAAGCCAAAGCATAGGAATAAAAAATGACAAGAACATGTAGCCATTTAAAAAACCCATACACTATAGTGCTTCTTAGATGTACAAACATCTTACATAAAATATTCTCGCTTATTGGAAAAGAAAGAGGTGCCAAACCTGAGAAATGGCAGCTTCCCCGAAAATGCGTGAACAGGGAGGAAAGTCGGTTTATTTCTCACTGTCTTTGGGAATCCTGTTTTCACTGGGAAAAGACTGTCCCGTTTTTCTTTTCACTATATACTTAGCAGCTCTGCAGCCAGATTTCTTTCTGAAGAAGGAGGAAGGCTGGTGAGAAGCACTGTACGAGTTTTCCAGCCACTTGGCTGGCACGATGCATTTTAAAATGGGTCATAATCACTTTGTATTTCCCAAGAACCCCAAATCATTCCAAAAGGAAGATCAAGGTAAAGCTAAAGTGTTTTTTTTTTCCCTCCCCAAAGGATAACAAGTAGTTGTTTACATTTTAATCTTGATCTTTGATAGCTGAATTTTGATCTTAGATGTCCATCTTAAAATTTTTTTAAAACACATGCTATAAACTAGGAGTCACATTTTTGTCTCCTTTTCTGCTGGCAAGCATTTTTCTATTTCCCTTGGCTTGGGTGACAGCATATGCCAACTACCAGGCTTCCTTCCTATTTCCTGGTTGTCAGAAGCCTTGTTGATGGACTGCATCTTTAAGCTTCAGTATTGTTAAGGGATAGGGTTGTTGACTGAAAAAAAAAAAAAAAAAGAGAGAGAGAGAAGCGCCCTCTGCTGGCTGTCTGCTCTCTGCAGAAATAAACACCTCATCCACTTAGAGGCTGGATTGATTCTTTCAAGTCCCAGCCCTGCCAGGAGAGTCTCTCTTACAGTGGAGGTAAGGAGGGTCCATGAACCTGAGACCTTGGATAGCTCAACAGGCAAATCATCGAGCTGATTTCTCTGAGGATGCTCCTTGAAGTTTTACATGCAAAACCTGAGATTTTGGACAGAGTTAAATTCCGACATTTATAACTCTGGAAGGGACAGATGGCAGACCTACCCTGAAATAGCTTTTCTGGAAGAGTAACACATGGTAAATTGCATTAATTGTAATAATTGCTTTTTATGCCTTGATAAAAACTGGCAAAGACCTTCAAAGATCTTTTAATCGTGGCAGATTAATACAGCTCCTCTTAGCAGTGACAGGGCTACAGTGCTCCGGCTTTGAGCCGGTAGGATTAAAAAGAGCATAGGAACCACTGACTCTGGAAAGACCCACAGCTGAAGTCCTGGATATGCACAAGCTAGAGAAGCAGCTAGTCCCATTGGGAGCCAGACGGTAGGTTATTTCTTACAGGTACATGTTTGGTTGATTTCATAGTGACGGCACAAAAGGATTTAGAAAAGCACCTCCCTCACCATATACTGTGGGTGAAGGTTATGTGTGTATCACAGCTTCCTTCCTTTCAAACCCAACAGAATAGAGGAGGGCAAGCTCTCCTACAACATTTCTATATTTTTCTTCTATTAACGAACCATGTAACTCAAGAAGAGCTTCTATTATTTAACAAAAGCTTTGCATTTTTTCCTTTTCTCTTTCTTCTGTGAAGGCTTTTATGTCTTTATTGTCCCTCCTTTAAGTACTCTAAGTCAAACTTTGGCTTTGTGTGTGGAATTTGTCTACAACAGTGGGTATCTTCTCTTAGTTTAAGCCTCTAGGAATATTTATGTTTTTTTCTCTTCATTCACTCAATAAGTGTAAGAAATCTTTATGGAAAAAGGACCACATTTCAGCCATCTAACAATGTGGGGCATTTGAATGGCATGTGAGAGACAAAGATGACTTATAGGTGAACGAGCCCTTTTATAATATCTCATTTAACCCTCATGGCAAGCCTGTGAGATTATATAAACAATAACAATAATATAAACAGCATTCCTCCCATGAGAAACCAGGGAATCTAGACAAATGAAGTAATTTTCTCAAGGTCACACATTTCTTAAGTGGCAGAGATAAAACCTGAAACTAGGCAGTCCACCTCCAGAGCCCAAAGGATTAAGACAAAGATGATGTAGGTGAGCAAATTGGTTAAAAATGCACACAATCTCAGTTCAAGATGGAAAGAGCCCTGCTATATATATGCAGATGTTTTAGGGCAGGGGTCAGCATACTTTCCTGCCAAGTGCCAGACAGTGTGTACTTAGGCTTTGCGGGTCATACAGTCCCTGTTGCAATGACTCAGTTTTACCATCGAAGCAAGAAAGCAGCCACTGACAATATGCAAACAAATGAGGTGGCTGTGTTCAAAAAAAAAAAACAACTTTATTTATAAAAAACAGGTGACAGGCTGGATTTGACCCACAGGACTATAGTTTGCCAACATTTGTGCTCTGTATGAGGGGATTATGAAAAATCAGGCACCAACTCTGTCTACAAGGACGTCTCAAGTAAGTCTTGGCTATTGGGCAACAGAAAAGAATGGCATTTGAAGCAGACAAAAACATATTTGACAATGAGGAAGATTTGATAGAAAATGAATACTTGGGAAAGAAGTGAAGTTGTGTCAAGACATATAAGGTGGTGGCAGAAAAGAAGCCTGGAAAGAAGGATTTGTATCTATGTTAATGAAGAGTTTATTGTGAATAACTGCTTTCTAAGTGTGGTTTATTTATTTCTTGGTGGGCTTTTGCTTTCCTGTGTGAACTTGTTTCTCTTCCCCTGATACAACTTTGATATTTTCCATCTTAATTTGGAGTACGGAACACCTTCATTTGCAATTTTCTCAGCAAAACAGGAAAAAGAAAAATCATAGAGGGTCTACTGTCTACATGGAGATAAACATCATCAAAGAAACATGGTGTTCTAGAGATGCTGGGCTTAGACATTCTAGGAGAATGCTCAGAAGATGAGGACAAATTTTTGTCTTTTGTAAAACCCCGTGGGTTTAATTTTGCCATTAGTCAAGATGGATGTTTCAGTGTTGAGACATGAGAAATCGTTGAAACACCAACGGCATAACAAGAAAGCTGCAGGGAAACGAAGTGGATTCCGTTCCTTTTCTTGGGCTGTAAGTCAACTAAAGTTGCTTATGACAGCTTGCTGATGAAACATGATTTATAATGTTCACAGACACTTGTCCAAGTTATTAAGTTTATTAGAATTACTGCATAGGTCTGAAAGCTGTTGAGGATGAAGTTGGATTCTCAGCTCTAAAAATCAAATGATCTTCCCAGGAGTGTATCTTGGATAGTTTCTCATGATAGTTGAGTCCCTCTCTGGGAGAGAAAAAGGGGGCTGGAAGATAGATCAGTTTCCCTTGAAGCATGGGTATGTCCTCTCTATGCAATCAGGGCATTCCCTTGATTTTAAGATTCCCCATCTGGGGGAAAAAAAGTTTCAGATGAATCACTGAGTTAATTAGATAATATTCCTAAGTCAGGTGCTTGGTCAAGATGCAAGTTTTCTCAAAACAGGAAAATAAAAAGAGTTACGTTTACCTTAAGCTCCTACCCACATATAAGGAATAAAAGGGTGAAAAAGAGAGATTAGTGTGTTTTAAGCTCCACTTCACCACACTCACCTAAGAGTAGGGTGGTGAGACTGTGTCTTGCACTTAAGCCCTAAGCTGCTTCACCTGAAACCCCATGGTTAGAGTGACATGGTGGGGCTCGGTGGACGTGCATCTGGTTCCTACCCCTGAAAGGTGGAAAGCAGGATGGTTAGCTGAAGAAAGGATAGCTGAGCTGGGGATCACCCTGCCTGGGAGAATCTGCAAGAGCAAAGGATCCCGCCAGGGTCTCCTGGAATTGAAGAAGGATCATGTGGGAGAAAGCCAACAAGAGATGGTCTTAGTCTAGTCTAAGATGGCTACATGGCCAGTGAAGGGACTTCAGCACAGAGAGGCTGGAGGTGAATGCAGACTCACAGAGGTGGAGGAAGGTGTCATCAGGGACCAGTGTGAAGAGGGGTTCATCTTCCCTCATTAAGGAAACTGTAGATAGGATAGCTCTGAAGATGTCTCCGTAGAAGCAGCCATAAGGAGAAAGTGTTTGATCCTTGCCAGACCCAGAAAGCCTGAAGCCAACACTGAGAGCCCCAGACATGGCAGGATATCCACGTCCACCTTCCACTTTCAATCTATAGGCTTCTCTCCCCTCTGCTCCAGGGGTGGCAGTGTCAGAACCTGCATCTGGCAACATGTGGAGGAGAAGATGGCAGAGTAAGGAAACACATGTTTACATATGAACTTTTTTCAGTAAAAGAATGAGCCAGTGCAGGTCCAATGGATGACTACTGTTTCCAGAATGCTTTCACACCGATTAATAAACTTTCAAAAAGAAATACATTTGCTGGCACTTAGTAAAATGACATATTGAGAGCTTTCTTAGCCAGATCTTTATTACAATCAGGATTCCCCAGTCTAGCCTTGCTATCTAATCTGTTATATCACACATCTTTGGGTGTCCTTACTCTAGGGTTTCCCGGGTGGCTCAGTGGTAAAAGAATCCGCCCACCAAAGCAGGAAGTGCAGGTTTGATGCCTACATATGGAAGATTTCCTGGAAGAGGAAATATGGCAACCCACTCCAGTATTCTTACCTGGGAAATCCCAGGGACAGAGGAAACTGGTGGGCTACAATCTGTGGGGTCACAAAGAGCTGGACATGGCTGAGTACACACAGTCATGTCTTCTGTACGAGAAGCTGAGTCAGCTGAGAGGACTCTGAAGAAAAATTCTACCTCCTCCCCTTCCCCTATCATCTTCTCATAGCTTCAATATAAGGTTACATCACTGGCCTAAACCCACAAAGCCCAGGATTAGCAAGTGCTGGAAGCAAAGTGTGGTCCCCACAGTGTCCTAGTCATTCAACGATATATTTCATCCATAATAAGACAAGACATTTCGGCAACCCACTCATTTTTGGTCATGCTCATTTTGGCAAATTCTGCTATAAAGTGAAGATACTCTGCCAAAGAGGTAACTTCCTAGACCGTCCAAAAATTTCAACCCTCTTACTCCTTTTGTGGCATACTATTTATGGCTTAAATTCCCCCACACATAAAAACATTAAAAGGAAGAGACACTCACGTAGAAAACAAACTTATGGTTATCAAGGGGAAAAGGAGGTGAGGGATAAATTGGGAGACTGGAATTGATATGTACATACTATTAATACTGTATATAAAATGGATTAATAGTAAGGACGGCACATGGAGCTCCATTCGATCCTCTGTAATGACCAATATGGGAAAAGAATCTAAAAAAGAGTGGATACACGTATGTGTACAACTGATTCACTTTGTTGTAGAGCAGGAATGAACACAACACCATACATCAACCATACTCCAATAATTTATTTTTTTAAAAAAGGAGGAAGAGACACTCAGGTGCAGGCTCAATAGCCCAACAAAAGTGAAGCTGCTGTACCATCTCTTTATTTAACACCCATGTATGTATTAAAGAAGCAGTCAGTGCCTGGACTGTGGATTAGGGCTCCATATGAGTTCTCGATCTTTCATAGAGATAAAGCTATCATAGAAGTGCTGACTCAATCGCTGGACTTAACCAGATGTTTCATCCACAAGCGGCCGACGTCAGCATTAGCAGAGAAGGGGAGAACAATTCAATGCGATCTAATGTGATCTAATTCATAACAGAGGGTCAGGACATGCACCTCCTGATATGCACACTTTATTTTACCCCGGCTGGCTACACACTGCCGCTATGAAGACTCACTCACCCTGGCGTGTCAGTCGGTTCTGTCATTCCCCACCTTCCGCCATTATGGAGACAGCCACAGAGAAGGCGTTTGGTTACATGCCAACAGGCAACGCAGGGTGGTTACCTTTCTGGTTTGTGAAATTCACAACGATGCTGTGTATGGAAACAACAGCAACAATGGGTTCAAAAGTGAGTTGAACGTACAGAATGCTTCTGTTGACTTCTGAAGAATTCCGTGTCTGTAGACAAGCTAAGGCCACCAATGATAAATGAGCGGAGCTCTGAGGTGAAAGCGGGCTGATAGTTTTGTTTACGTTAATGAGTAAGAAAAAGGTGAAACAACAAAGAAGACATGTGTTGGAATTTCACTCATTTGTCAGTGACATGAACCACTTCCTTGCGGAGTCAGGTAATAATTTTTGAATATGAGAATACTGTCTCCACTTTTTGTGGTTTTCTTGGTATAGTAGCTACAAATATAACCAACTATTAAGCTCCATCTGCATGGTTAACATTTTCTCCTTCATTTAATCTTAAGTGTAGAAAACTAAGAGAACAATAAATCAAGCTCAGACTTGCTGTACTTGTCAGTTTCTGTGATGCAAAACTTAGCGTGTAATCCTCAAATGTTAATCACTAAACTGGGAACTCCCTTGGTGGTGCAGTGCCTAAGACTCTGTGCTCCCAATAAAGAGAGCTTGGGTTCAATCCCTGGTCAGGGAATTAGGCCTCACATGCTACAACTAAGACCCGGCACAGCCAAATAAATAAACATTAAAAAAAAAAACAAAGCTTCACTAAGCCTGAAGCTTGAGGGCAAATCTTATATGTTATACTAAATGCTGTGCCCCCAGGACTTGTATAGTTCATGATGCCTGGCAGATGCTCAAGAGATACTGAAAGAATGAGTAAGCTCCCTCTACCTGATTGTGAAATAAATAGAAAATAAGTTTGCTCACCTTTTGGAGTTATCTCATAAAAATCCCTTGTTTTACAGAGTTTCTTGTTACTGTTTATTCCCAATTTATGACTGCATATATTATAATACAGTATATTATATATATTTATGTATTATCTATTATAAAATACACAATGCATATTGTATATATAAATTATATATGTACAAATATCATATATAACATATATTATATATATTTATATCATATATAATTGGATACATAAACATATCAATATCGTATTATATATATTATACCTGTCTCTTATACACATCTGGCATACTATTTATGGCTTAAATTCCCCCACACATAAAAACATTAAAAGGAAGAGACACTCACGTAGAAAACAAACTTATGGTTATCAAGGGGAAAAGGAGGTGAGGGATAAATTGGGAGACTGGAATTGATATGTACATACTATTAATACTGTATATAAAATGGATAAATAGTAAGGACGGCACATGGAGCTCCATTCGATCCTCTGTAATGACCAATATGGGAAAAGAATCTAAAAAAGAGTGGATACACGTATGTGTACAACTGATTCACTTTGTTGTAGAGCAGGAATGAACACAACACCATACATCAACCATACTCCAATAATTTATTTTTTTTAAAAAGGAGGAAGAGACACTCAGGTGCAGGCTCAATAGCCCAACAAAAGTGAAGCTGCTGTACCATCTCTTTATTTAACACCCATGTATGTATTAAAGAAGCAGTCAGTGCCTGGACTGTGGATTAGGGCTCCATATGAGTTCTCGATCTTTCATAGAGATAAAGCTATCATAGAAGTGCTGACTCAATCGCTGGACTTAACCAGATGTTTCATCCACAAGCGGCCGACGTCAGCATTAGCAGAGAAGGGGAGAACAATTCAATGCGATCTAATGTGATCTAATTCATAACAGAGGGTCAGGACATGCACCTCCTGATATGCACACTTTATTTTACCCCGGCTGGCTACACACTGCCGCTATGAAGACTCACTCACCCTGGCGTGTCAGTCGGTTCTGTCATTCCCCACCTTCCGCCATTATGGAGACAGCCACAGAGAAGGCGTTTGGTTACATGCCAACAGGCAACGCAGGGTGGTTACCTTTCTGGTTTGTGAAATTCACAACGATGCTGTGTATGGAAACAACAGCAACAATGGGTTCAAAAGTGAGTTGAACGTACAGAATGCTTCTGTTGACTTCTGAAGAATTCCGTGTCTGTAGACAAGCTAAGGCCACCAATGATAAATGAGCGGAGCTCTGAGGTGAAAGCGGGCTGATAGTTTTGTTTACGTTAATGAGTAAGAAAAAGGTGAAACAACAAAGAAGACATGTGTTGGAATTTCACTCATTTGTCAGTGACATGAACCACTTCCTTGCGGAGTCAGGTAATAATTTTTGAATATGAGAATACTGTCTCCACTTTTTGTGGTTTTCTTGGTATAGTAGCTACAAATATAACCAACTATTAAGCTCCATCTGCATGGTTAACATTTTCTCCTTCATTTAATCTTAAGTGTAGAAAACTAAGAGAACAATAAATCAAGCTCAGACTTGCTGTACTTGTCAGTTTCTGTGATGCAAAACTTAGCGTGTAATCCTCAAATGTTAATCACTAAACTGGGAACTCCCTTGGTGGTGCAGTGCCTAAGACTCTGTGCTCCCAATAAAGAGAGCTTGGGTTCAATCCCTGGTCAGGGAATTAGGCCTCACATGCTACAACTAAGACCCGGCACAGCCAAATAAATAAACATTAAAAAAAAAAACAAAGCTTCACTAAGCCTGAAGCTTGAGGGCAAATCTTATATGTTATACTAAATGCTGTGCCCCCAGGACTTGTATAGTTCATGATGCCTGGCAGATGCTCAAGAGATACTGAAAGAATGAGTAAGCTCCCTCTACCTGATTGTGAAATAAATAGAAAATAAGTTTGCTCACCTTTTGGAGTTATCTCATAAAAATCCCTTGTTTTACAGAGTTTCTTGTTACTGTTTATTCCCAATTTATGACTGCATATATTATAATACAGTATATTATATATATTTATGTATTATCTATTATAAAATACACAATGCATATTGTATATATAAATTATATATGTACAAATATCATATATAACATATATTATATATATTTATATCATATATAATTGGATACATAAACATATCAATATCGTATTATATATATTATACAATTATACTATATATTATTAATTATAATATGATATATTACAATTATTGAAATAAATGTATTTGTACATACATATGTGTATATGAATTATATTTATAATTGNATGACAGAGGATGAGATGGCTGAATGGCATCACTGACTCCATGGACACGAGTTTGGGTTGGTGATGGACAGGGAGGCCTGGCGTGCTGCATTTCATGGGGTCACAAAGAGTCAGACATAACTGAGTGACTGAACTGAACTGATATATATATATATGTGAATATATACAGACATATAAAATATATATTTGTCTATATGTATGTATACATATATATGTATACATATATACACACATATATAGGCACCAGGGAAGCCCTTGTCCATATATATATGTATACATACATATGGAGAAGGGCTTCCCTGGTGGCTCAGAGGTTAAAGCATCTGCCTCCGATGCCAAAGACCTGGGTTCGATTCCTGGGTCAGGAAGATCCCCTGGAGAAGGAAATGGTAACCCACTTCAGTATTCTTGCCTAGAGAATCCCAGGGACAGAGAAGCCTGGTAGGCTACAGTCCATGGGGTCGCAAAGAGTCAGACACGACTGAGCGACTTCACTTTCACTTTCATGGAGAAGGGAATGGTAACACACTCCAGTATTCTTGCCTGGAAAATCCCATGGACCGAGGAGCCTGGTGTGCTACAATCCATGGGGTCTCAAAGAGTCGGACACGACTGAGTGACTTCTGTGTTCTGTGTGTGTGTATACATATAAACAAGGTTTTACATAATGTTGAAAGTGAAGGAAGTTATTTCTTAGTGGTGGGTTAATTTTTTAAAAATTAGATTTTAAACTTCTCTGTATTGCTTGAGTTTATTTCCATTTTATATACTTTTTTATAGAGAAACATAATTGTTACGAAGATGAAGGAAGATGAGGAGAAGAGTAGGAGGAGGGTCAGTTGGAAGGGAGGAAGAGAGTCTGACCCAGGGTGGAGTACTCCAGGCAACAGCCTGCAGTAGGAGGGTCTTAGCCCGAAAAGAAAGGAAGGAACAGAAGGGAGGGCTCATGAGAGAGTAGCTAGAGATGAGCCGAGGATCAGAGATCCTAATTACATAGACCTTGCAGGCTGCTTCAGGGACCGAGAGCTTTATCCAAGTTTGAAGCAGAGAAATACAATAGAATTTCTATAATAAAAAGATCACTCCTTGAAAAATAAAAAAATAAAAATAAAGGATTGAGTAAAAAGAAAAAAAAAAAGATCACTTCTTTAAAAATTTACCCAGGTGGCTGCTGTTAGTTACTGATGCTTAGTGATAGGAATATAATCACTGTGAGTAAACTTAATTTAAAACAGATAACTAATTGGAACCTACTGTATAGCCAGGGAACTCTACTCAGTGCTCTGTAATGACCTCTATGGGAACAGAATCTAAAAAAGGGTAGATATATGCATATGTATAAATGATTCCCTTTACTGTACAGCAGAAAGTAACACAACATTCTAAATCAACTATATTCCAATTAAAATTATTACTCCAATAAAAATAATAGAAGATTTAAAAAACAAAAACACCGCCAAGAAGAACACATCAGACTTTTCACCTGAAACAAGGTGAATTTCTTCTCTCTTACTCATCTCATCTATGTAGTCAGCATTTCCACCCCAGCTGGCATCTGGGGCCCCAAAGTGCATTCTGGGTTTTGCTTTTAGCCCTACCCCAGTCAGGAGATTTTACAGACATAATCAATTGTATGTTTTCCTGCACAACTTGAAAATCGGGCTTTGATTAGTTATAAGAGTTGAGTTCGTCCTTTAGGACAGGCAAGAGAGAAGCGGGGAGAGGAGGAGGGAGGGAGAGAGGAGTGGAAAGAAGACAGAATTGCAAAACAAAGCAGAGCTGAATGGAGCACATATGGAGCTGAAAGCAGAAAAAAAGAAAGAGGAAAAGGAAAAAAGAAAAGCAAAGAGGGACGGGAAGGAGGGTGGAGGAGAAAAGAAACAAAATAAGATTTAAAGAATCAATACCAGCCGAGAAGGGCGGATCCCTTCAGGCCCTTGCCTGCTGTAATTACTTAGCTCAATGGGCTGGGTCACCAGGCATAGACCCCTGAAGGGCTTGGATTAGACCCAGCACTGTGACCAATTAGCTTCACCCCATTCCCTGCTCTGCCTCAGACACTTTTCACCACCTCAGGTCTTGTACTTCAGTTTTTCTGCTTTTCACACCTCAGATTATTTCTCTATAAAACGGGAGCAGCAATTTTTTTTTTTTTTTTGGCTCACAGATTGCTTTAAAAAATCTGCATAACTTTCTTGACGGAAGCCACAGTGTCAATATTGAAAACAGAATTCTCAATTCAGAGCTCACGTTTTTGCTAGTCCCAGTTTGTCAGTAAACAAAGGTTCCCTAGGGGTCAACTTTTGTGCTCAAAACTCTATTCAAAGTGGTGAAGTAGAACAAGCAGGTATTAAAAAGAATCCCTTTTCATCAAAATTCACAACTTCTGAAATGAAAAGGCAAGCCACAGACTGGAGAAAATATCTATATCTAAAAATATAAGGAATAAAAATATAAAATATATAAAAAAACCTTTTACAAGATGAACAACCCCATTTTAAAAAATGAGCTAAAGATATCAATAGACACTTCACAAGCAAAAATATATGCATGGCCAGTAAGCATATGAAATGATGCTCAACATCATTAGTCATCATCCACAATGAGATTTCACTACACACCCATTAGAATGACCAAAATTAAACAGACTTGACAATACCAAGTGTTGGCAAATATATAGAACAACTGGTGGTGGGAGGATAAAATTGTGCAACCCCTTTTGAAAGCAGTTTGACAGTTTCTTATAAAGTTAAATATACACCTAACGGGCATTCAATCATACTACCACTGCATATTTACCCAAGAGAAAAAAACACATATGTTCACACAAAGACTTATTCATGAACATATAAAGCAACTTCATTTATCATAGCCAAAAAGTGGAAACAAACTGTCCATCATCAAGTGTATGGAGAATGAATATACACATACGCTGTCTTCATAGACTAGAATCATAACAAGGCAAAAAAACCCAATAATGAATTACTGGTATACACAACAATGTGGATGAATTTCAAAAGCATTATGTATGCTGAAAGAAGTCAGACTCAGAATACCACACTCTGTAAGATATGATTTATATAAAATTCTAGAAAAGACAAAACCAATCTATAGTGACAGAAAATAGTTTAGCAGTTGCCTAGGGCAAAAGAGGAGGGGCAGTTGCCTAGGAAGAGAGAGAAGAGAATTTTTAGGGTGACGAAAACATCTCAAACCTCAAAACTGTATACATTTGCCAAAACTTATTGAAATGTGTTCTTAAAATGGGTGCATCTTACTATATATAAAGTATACTTCTAAACGCTGATTTACCTTTCTGAAAAATAAAGGAAGAATCTCTACATCAGAGGACTTGCTGTCTAAGAAGCGTTGTATCCTTGGGGCACGTTATGTCAAATTATATCAATTTGAGGAGGGGGAGAATTTTATAGTAGGGGGATCTTAAAGCCTGTTCTAATATTAACATACTTTCTATATTAATGTAACCATCAATCATATCTCAATCTATAAAGTGACAAAGATGCTAAGTAAATCAAATAGCATACCAACTCCCTCTACTGACATCTTGACTATCCTTTATAATGTCATCTGCCTTCAAACAAATCAAATTTTGTCCTAAGAGGTACTATTCATAATATTTGTGTCATCAGTTTTACATTTACTGTGCTTACTGGTTAATAGCAAGGTTTTTTAAGCTTCAGAGACTTAAGTGACATTTGAAAAATATCCAAGATGAAAAATACAGTAGATGAATAATTTCCTTAATCAGTATAATCTCCAAGAAATTGATTATCACAGTTTATAACTGGTTCATGGGAATAGCTTTAAAGGCTTAGACTACTGTCAAAATAAATGTGTTACAAATGATCATTTATATTATAAAAAGAGAATTAATAATAAAAAGCTACTTTTTCATCTCCCTTCTACTCAAATTATTTCCAATTACTGTCACTCATTCTTTTGTGGAATTTCTTTCCATTACCTTTTCATGACAAGTTTGAGCTCTGGTGTATCCACAGGGAACAAGAATTGTTTCATGACTGCAGAGAGCGCTGGTTACAGTGGAATAACAGACTTCAGTTAGCCAAGAATGATGGCATTCCCTGGCTGCCTTAACCCTTGTGGAATGTTCCTAGTCTGGTTCATCCTAAAGCTGTTGATTATAAATAACCCTGTCAACCAACATGGAGTGGAAAGATCCCCTTCAGACCCAAGACACAACAGGTTGTAGTCCTGAGATCTTCTTTTCTTTTTCATTTGTAGCTGTTAGGGAAATGGATTCACTACAGCAGAGACTCCACCTGATGTGGAAAATACCATTTGGGGTCTGGCTTTTCTTCTTGGAACATATTCAGTAATAAGCTTCATTCTTGCTTGATCCACATCCATCCCTTCCTTAAGAAAGAACCAACAAGTATAAGGTAAATACTGAAGGCAGATACTTCAGAACACTTCCGTGACAAAAGATTTGGTCTATTAAAGAATCTGTGCAATAGCTAAACGCTTCGGACCATGAAGTTAATATAGGTACATACTCCTAGTACCAGGCACTGTAGAAAGAGTTTTAATTTAATCCCCTGAATCTCTCTACAAAGTAGTCTTTATTGCTACTTCACCATTTTCCAGAAAAGAAAACTGAGGCAGAACAGTTACGTAAGTTGCCCAAGGACACACAGTTCACAATCAGAAGAGGTAGGAGTCAAATATAATCTGTCTGACTCCAAAGTCACCAAGGCATTCAGCTTTTCTTGCTGGGAAACTCAGTGCTTACTTACTGAGACATCAAGGATAATCTCACCATATTCAACGGGAGAGAGATTCTGTAGAGAATAAGCAATAGACTCATAGTAAATCTAAAAGTCAACCTGAAATATAATTTTGACCTTGCAATACACTGCAAATCTATTAAAATAAGAACATTGGTATACATTCACCTTCTCCTAACACTCTACCAATTTTCAAAAAGGTCGATCCAAATATATTCATTTAAAAAGGTAATTAGCAAATGCTTTGGAGGAAAGATTGGCATAAATAAGTGTAGATTATGCATTGTTTGGACTAAGCATTTCCACTTCCAGGATCTGTCCTGCAGGAAATTTGCACAAGTATCCAAACACATATGTCCAAAAACATTCTTTGCAAACATTCTTACACTGGCAAAAACTGAAACAACCCAAGGAGCATCACTGGAGAATGATTTTAAAAGTTTTGCTACATTAAAAAAATAACATTATTATGCAGATTTCAAAGAAAGAGGTAGATTTACATGATGTGGGAAGTTATCCAAAATGTATTTGGTGGAAACACAGGTTGCACGACAATATGTGTATTATTTTTGTAAGAATAAAAACATGTATGAAGAGAAAAATCTGAAAGGACATGTGTTAGTTGTTTCTTCTTTTTCAGTTTTTGAGGTGGACCATTTTTAAAGTCTTTATTGAATTTGTTACAATATTGCTTCTGTGTTATTGTTTTGGCTTTTTGGCCACAGGCATGTGGGGTCTTAGCTCCCCAACCAGGGATTGAATCCACAGCCCCTGCCTTGGAAGGTGAAGTCTTAACCATTGGATGGCCAGGGAAGTCCCTACATTCTAATTGTTAATGGTAGCTATTAAAGTGATAAAGTATTGTAGTGAAGTATTGATGAGATAAGGAGGGGAAACTTTAATCATCTTAGGTCTTCATAGACATCTGCAATGATAATGTGTCTGTGTGTTTAAATAAAAGCAAAGTATTTGAATTTACATTGCTCTTTACTTTTCACAATATATTCATATATATACATACATACATTGAAATATGAAATATACATGTGAATAGATCAAAATGTAACAATGATTATCTCTGGATGGTGGGACTAAGATTTCCTCTGAATTCTGTGTTGCATATATCTTTATATTTTATAACTTTCCTTAATGAATATGCATTACTTTTATAATCATCCTAAATTATGTGAATCCCTGGAGAAACATCCTTCTCTCTGGAATTTGGCTCTCTCAGCCATCCCAAATGGGACAGACTGAAGGAATAGGATGTTCTTTTACCTCATTAGGCAAAACAACACATTCCCAACCTAAAACATTTGGCTTGACCATACACATTGGAGTGTTTGGTTTTGTGAATACACAGAGGTGCATTCTTACGTCTCAGATGGCGTGGGCATATTTGTTGGGGAATGTGCTCATCCAATCAAGCAACACAGGCTTCTTAGGCTTTTGTTTTGCTCAAGAGGTAAGGCGCTGTGGAGGAATACAGGAATGAGACCCAGCCTTGTCCTTCAGGCCTGGGAAGGTCAGGATCTCACTGAGCAGAGGGATACACATATATGGAATGGGAGACAACAGCCAACACAACATCTGAGGAGTCAAAGTGTCTAGTACCAATGCATGAACATTACAGCAGAGTCAGGAGAAGAAAGAGGGCTGGAAAGGGTTCAGGGCATCGTGGCCCACTTGCCTCATCTGACACAGGAAATGCCATCAAGCTTTAGGGAGCATTTCAGCAGTGCTGTTTCTTGTCCCCATTGCTTTTTGTATTGGGTTTGCCACATCAGGTTATGGAAGAATCTGAATGAACTTTTTGGCCAACCCAGTACCTATTCTGCTAGGCTAGATTGGCTTAATCAAGGCACATTTTGTTGTGAAAAGCTGTCCTGCACATGGCAGAATTAGTCTACCAGCATCCGTGGCCTCTCTACATGCAGGTAACACTCTCTGGTCCAGCTGTAACGATCAAAAATGTCATGTCTGTTCCTGAGTGACCACAACGATGGCGTAAAAGTAACAGGAATGGGAATGTCAAGGAAGGAAGCCAAGGGACTTCGCTGGTGGTCCAGTGGTGAAGAATCTGCCTGCCAATGCAGGGGACACGGGTTTGATCCCTGGCCTGGGAAGATCCCACGTGCCATAGGGCAGCTGAGCCAGTGTAGCACAATTATTGAGCTTGCTTTCTAGAGCCTGTGAGCCACGACTGCTGCAGCCCACATGCTCCGGAGCCCGTGCTCCCCAGAGAGAAGCCACCACAGTGAGAAGCCTTCACACCACAGGCAGAGAAAGCACGTGTGCAACAAGGAAGGCCCAGTGCAGCCAAACACAAGTGAATAACTAAATGAATGAATAAAAATATCTTTAAAAAGGAAGCCAAGTTTCTTTCATAGATGATTATGAGTTTCTTTATCAACATGTTGAATTTGAGGTCACAATGAGATACCCAAAGAGTAATGACCACCAGGCAATTAGGGCTAAAGACCAGAGTGGTTTAAGAGAATCATTCCGTATTTACTAGTCCCAGGAGTGGAGAGATGACCTCAAAATGGTGAGGCTGAGCTTGCAGTTGGCTGTGCAAAGAACCTGAACTCACAAACTTAAAAACAAAAGCAAAACGTCTATGTGACCCAGACTACAAGGTACAAAGTGTCTCCAATCCTATTCGTTTCTTATTTAGCCATTCCCTCCTGAAGAGTATATAAGATACAGGCTGAGAAGATTATTTCTCTGAGGAGTTCATTTTATGTTTTCAGATATCATCAACATCCAGAGGAATTTATTTATTGCCAAATTAAATCCACGCTGTATCAGGTACTGCACAAAGATAACAGCACAGATGTGGTCCCTGACTTCTAGACTCTTACTGATACAAATAGGTAAAGCACTTACAGATAGAATAAAACATTCTAAACAATAAGAATAGAATAAATCGAATAAATGAAACATTCTAAATAATAAAACATTCTAACAATATGCTCATCACATATAAGTTGAAAGCACGAGGGAAGAGAGTCATACTGGGGAGACAATTTCAATAGTCACACAAAATGGCACTGAAGCCAAAGCAATGTGAAAATGAGGTGCTCAGGGGAATCTCCCTCCCCCTCATGGAATCACTGAACAGTTTTCAGCAACGTGGTTCAATTCATGGAGTTTGTATCTCTCCAGCTGTTAAATGCCAGTGACATTATCTGTTTGAGGATACATTCATCTATCTACTTATTTAACAAATATTGAATTTTACCTCCATATGCTGTCCTTGGGGTAGATCGAGAAATTTAAAACTGAAAGCAACATAACCCTTACCTTTGGATGAAGCTGATGAGAAAACAAACTTTACTGGAGGGAACTGTACCTGTTAGGATGCTCTTGACTATAGGTAACAAAAGATACAACAGAATGTGGCTTAAATAATGAAAAATAATTTTGATATGAAATTGTTATTTCACATCAAAAAGTATCTCAAGACAGAGAGTTCCAAAGTTGACTAATTCAGTGTCCGTGTGTCATCACGAAGGACCCAAGTATTTTCTGTCTTTCTACTGACATCCTCAGTGTGTTGGCTTCATGAATCAAGGTGGCTGCTGTAATTCCAGACATCACATCCTGAAGCCACCCCAGGTGAGACTATGAGGCTTACGAGAAATAATGCATATATAAAGCATAGGTCCTAGCACATAGAAATGGCTCAAGGGATGTTAGCTCTTATTATTTTGTGATATTATGCTAGAACTGCCATAACAAAGTATCACGTGCTGGGTGACTTAAACAACAGAAATGTACTGTGTCACAGTTGTGACGGCCAGCAGTTCAAAATCAAGGTGTCAGCAGGACTTGGTCCCTTCTGAGGGCTGTGAAGGAAGGATCTGTTCTAACTTCTCTTCCCGGCATATAGATGGCCATCTTTTCTCCCTTTATCTTTTTCTCTTTTTATAAAGTCATCAGCCATAGTGGGTGAGGGGTTCATTCTATTGCAGTATGACCTCTTTTCAACTAATTATATCTGTAATGATTCTATTTCCAAAGAAATCTATATTCTGAGGTGTTGAAGATTAGGATTTCAACCTATGAATGTTAGGGTGGGGACAAAATTCAACTTGTTTTAACACTGCTTAGCAATGTGCTTCAGTGAAAGTATCTTTATCAATATTTCTAAAAGGACCTTTCCAGAGATAGGAAATAGGTGGAAAAGGCTTTGGTCAAGTGTTCAGCACACTAGAAGCTCCCTTCTAGGTGACAAGTCCCCTTTATCTGACTATGGGTGGGTGGATTTGTGATGTATTTGGATGTGAAAGCCATTATGGGGAATTCTTTATATATCAAGCTCTTTTGGTAAAGGATGACGTTGTCTTCTCCTGGCCTTATTTCCTTTATTCTCTCCCCTCCAATTTCATCACACCTACTTCCTTGCCCTCTTTAAGAAAAGACCAAAAAAACCCTCTTGTATGTGTTGGCATGTCTTCCCTACATGGAGGAGAAAAACAATAGTGAAGAGTCTGGAGTACATTCTTATTTGCTGCTCTCCTTTTCTTCTGGTAGAGACTGTGCCTGGAACTGGGCTCTGGCTTTTATGCGGCCAGAGAGTGAAACAGGAGTTGCAGGCAACAGAGCATGAGATGGTTGGATGGCATCATCAACTCAATGGACATCAGTTTGAGCAAACTCTGGGAGATACAGAAGGACAGGGAAGCCTGGCGTGCTGCAGTCCACGGGGTTGCAAAGAGTCAGACATGACTGAGTCACTGAACAGCAACAAAGTAAAACAAAGCATAATACTTTCTACCAAGTTGCGCTGTTCTCCTGGGTGCAGGAAGAGTTTGTAAGTTATTAAAAGTTGAGTGAGTGCTCTGGGCTGCTCCAGACAAACACCAAGACCATCTGGACTGTTGGTCCATCTTTTACCTGGGGCCATAGTCACTCTGTCCTGGGCCTGGAGGGAAGTCGGATGGAAGAGAGGACTGGGTTTCATTTCTGGAAAGAGAGGGAAGTGCAGAGGAGGCCTGACAGGGACTCTCCTTCCTGTTCCCCAGCAGGACTACTGGCTTCTTGGTTATTCAAGCTGAGAAGCAGTCTGCTCTCTGCTCCCTCACTTTACCAGCTCCTGTCTCCCCCCACCCTCTTCCCTCAGATTTTCTTTCCACAGGATCCACAAGTGCTGGGGAACTGGAGCTTTTTAACTTTGTAAACCCGGACCTACCATCCCAGAGCTGCTGCCCCTGGTGCACCCTGGCACACTACCCGTGCTCAGCCGGTGAGATGGAGAACCCAGCACTGCCCTTCCATTCAATTAAGACAATCAGATTTGTTCACTGTGATGACTCGCAGATTGCATGCACAATTTTTAATTTCAAGCTAAGCTTCTGGAAAAATCAAATTAAAGACTCTTCTTTTCTCTTTTAATGCTTTACCATTAATATTTTCTAAGGAGAAATGAAAAAAGTTTCAGCATCTCCAACAGTGTGTTCCATGAGTTTCCTGGTGGGAGGTGATAAAGGCATTTTTTTTAACTGACTAAAAATGGTTAGCCACAACACCATGAAAATATCTCAGAATGTTTTAAAATGAAAAAAAATTTTTTTCTGTGACATGGAAATAGCCATTTAGAGGGGGGGTCCAGGGGCTGCTTGCAGCTTTGAATGGTTGATTTTAGCCCTCTCTGGACCTCCCTCATGATTTCCACACCAATTTTCATCAACTTCAAAAAAGCAAGCCACCTGAAGTACAGAGAAGGGGAAAAGTATGGGACCATTTGTTATTTTGGACACAGATGATTCCAACTGAGGGAGGACATTAAAATGTTTCAAGAAACAGCCTTTGAAATACAGCAATAGACTCACATCTATAACAGACTCTTCGTAATACAACCCCCCTCCATCGAGCACAGAACCCTTTTGTGACTCTGTAGGCTTCAGATCCGACCCCTGGGAACCTTTTTAAGTAGTGGAATGTAGCCATAGCTTCTACTGATGCTTAACAACTGCTTGCACCATATACAGATCTAAGCATAAAATTGTGGTAGACGACACCATCCTAAAACCTTCCACCATTTTAAACTTTGCTGTCAAAAAGAGAATAGACATGCATTGCTTGCTACATATTCCTGGAGAAGAATTAATATCATGATATAAAGTGCTGTGTGTCCCTTAAGAGGAGGATTTCGGTTGATATGGCTGCAAAACAAAATTAACCTAATTTGCATGTCTAAAGTGAAGGTGTACTGAAGACTTAATGATTATCTACTGCTACTGCATATAATATTGAATGAAAATATGAATCCAATCATTCCAGTTGTTAATAATGACCTCAATTATTCATTGATATGCAGGCCTTTTCATGACCACCTTTCTGCTAAACTTCCCCACCTTTCCAACCTTATTCTAGTAGTTCTAAGGCTTTTCATGTCCAAGAACTAGCCTACTCAAGGGCCCTCATTTAAACATATTCTAGATGCTTATTTATTCTGATCACTCCTTATGTTTCGTTTACTCAGCCTCCCTCTTACTTAGGGTGAGCTGCTTAGGAATTTTAACTCTTAAAGGAGATGGAGGATTCTGAGGTCTGGAGGAGAGAAGGCGAGGCAAAGTTATGGTAAGATGCTTCTTTGCATTTCAATCAGGCTTAATACTTAAGCCATCTAGAGACTGTCATACTGAGTGAAGTAAATCAGACAGAGAAAGACAAATATCAGATGCTATCACTTATACATGGAATCTAAAAAAATGGTACGAATGAACTTACAAGTCAGAGTTACAAATGTAGAAAACAAACTTACGGTGACTAGGGGGGATGGGGAGGGATAAATAGGGAGGTTGAGACTGACACACACACACTACTATATATAAAATAGATAACTAACAAGGACCTACTGTATAATACAGGGAAATCTACTGAATACTCTGTATGACCTATATGGGAAAAGAATCTAAAAAAGGATATATGCACGCACGCGCACACACGCGTGCATGCACGCGCACACACACACACACACACACACACACACACACACACACACACACTTCTCTCATAGCTTATTTGGTAAAGAATCTGCTTGCAATGCAGGAGACCCAGGTTCGATTCCTGAGTGGGGAAAATTCCCCTGGAGAAGGAAATGGCAACCCACTCTAATATACTTGCCTGGAGAAAGCCATGACAGAGGAGCCTAGCAGGCTACAATCCATGGGATCACAAGAGTCATACATAACTTAGTGACTAAATTGTTCCACCATATATATATATACAATATATATACTTGCTGCTGCTGCTAAGTCACTTCAGTCGTGTCCAACTTTGTGTGACCCCATAGACGGCAGCCCACCAGGCTCCCCTGTCCCTGGGATTCCCCAGGCAAGAACACTGGAGTGGGTTGCCATTTCCTTCTCCAATGCATCAAAGTGAAAAGTGAAAGTGAAGTCAGTCAGTGGTGTCCGACTCTTTGCGACCCCATGGACTGCAGCCTACCAGGCTCCTCCGTTCATAGGATTTTCCAGGCAAGAATACTGGAGTGGGGTGCCATTCCCTTCTCCAATATATACACACATATATATGCATATATATGCAAATATATTGCAAAAACCATAGTGCAAAACCCTCAGCCCCACCACCAAATTTGGAGCCAAACACCCAAATCAAGTTATAGCTGGCTCAAAGGCCACATGGCAAAAGCTCCCACCCACATCTGAAATGGGATGTAAGAGGATATTTATGTGGATAATCTCAGAGCTTTGTCTGTGACCAGGGGAAACACAACCCCAAACAGCAAAAACAAATACCTTCCACTAGTTATTTGGGAAAAACAGAGCAAAAATACTTCCAAAGATGAGCATCGTTTGAAAAATCTAGAGAAAGATTAAGTATGATCAAAGGCTGGTGAAATGAAACTGGAGGTTTCATCTGCATTTTGAAGAACTACATTTGAGTAAAAAAATCCATCTAACCCAATTTAACAGAGACATGGGCTGTCAGTGGGTTTCTCTGGGCCAATCTCTTAGTGTCAGGATTAGATTCCCTTCCCAAAGTAACAAAGAAGTACAATGTAAAGGAAAGGAACAATCTCTCATTTTAACTGGCCTCAGAAATGTGCCTGGATCTTGGTGTATGTTTCACCTACATTTAAATAACCCCAGCATAACATGGTAATGCTAAACAATAGGTGTGCATATCTCAGTTCATATCTCTGCTCTGCTTCACTATTCCAAAATTGGTTTAAAAAATTTTTTATTGGAGTATAATTAATTTACAATGCTGTATCTGCTGTACAACAAAGTGAATCAGCTATATGTGTGTGTGTGTGTGTGTGTGTGTGTTTCTTATTTGCTAAACACAGGGGTTGGAAGAGATGGTCTCCAAAAACCTTGCCTGAATAAAAGCTCCAAGGTTCTCTGGCATCTTGTTTTCATACCTTAATCTTTAAGGGGAGGGGGAATGTGGATAAAATGGCAATATTTTATTTCCCAAAGCTTAGATTACACAAAATTGGCTGAGAGGGAAACTTACATCTCTCTACTCTCGTCTCCATATATAACGGCGTAAGTTGCTAACTATATGCAAGGAAGCATTCCTCGGGAAAATGTGAAAAATGTAAATGTGGTTAGAATACTTTTATAATGCACACACATATGATCACTATTTTATAAAGTTGGTGAGGGACTTCCCTGGCAGTCCAGGGGTTAAGACTGTGCTTCCACTGCAGGTGACATGAGTTTGATCCCTGGTCAGGGAACTAAGATCATACACATCACACAGTGAGGCCCCAAACAGAAAGTAGGTGACCTCTGTTCTCTTGCAATCAGAAATCATACTGAAAAAAACCTAAAGAACTGCTGGGAGAGCTGTGTTAGTGGTCTTAAAGAATAAAATGGTAAATAAAATAATGACAGAAATATTAATTGATTCACCATGATGATTTGGTGCCATCTTAGTGGCTCAGAGGTTAAAGCGTCTGCCTCCAATGCGGGAGACTCAGGTTCGATCCCTGGGTCAGGAAGATACCCTGGAGAAGGAAATGGTAACCCACTCCAGTATTCTTGTCTGGAGAACCCCATGGTCGAAAGAGTTGGACACGACTGGGCGACTTCACTCACTTATTCTGATGCCCTTAGATGGCAGCCTAAGTTTATGACAATCAGCTAAATGATGGTGCAGCGGGGAACTTCATTTGTGCCCATTGCCCTTCATGTGCAAATGAAGCTTATAACTTCAAGTAAGTTAGTGGTCAAAATAAATAACCAGATTAAACACCACCTTCTCAGGTTTGGGTGTCCTTCAAAGACTTTTTCAGAATGGGCATGCCATTGCCATGGAAGTGAATGGCTACCATTTTGCTATCGGAGGTCAGTGAACGAAATATTATACGGTTAACCTTGGTATCCAAACAGCCAGGCAGCCCGACAAAGGTCATCACCTGGGTGTTACTGCACCCAGGGAGCCTGATACCTGTGTTCTCCAGTTTTCCAAAGTGGTCTTCACATTAGATGACGTGAATTCTCTTCAAATATTTCAGTGGATTCCCTCTGGGCTCATGAGGAAACACAAACTCCACAGATGGCTGAGAAAGCCCTACGTATGTTTATTGCTGTGTTTCTACTGCGGCGACAGTACTAGGCCTGAAGTGGGCACTTGAACACTTGCTAAATGAATGAAAATTCTGTGTGATCTGGGTCCCTGCTCACTTTTCCTTCCTCTTCATTTTCCCCAGCCATTCTGGCCTTTTACAAGTTCAAAAAACATGCTCTGCTCAATGTTATGTGGCAGCCTGGATGGGAGTGGAGTTTGGGGGAGAGTGGATACATCTGTATGTATGGTCGAGTCCCTTCCCTGTTCACCTGAAACTATCACAACATTGTTAACTGGCTATACCCCAATACAAAATAAAAAGTTCAAAAGAAAAATAAATAAAAACTATAAAAGAATTACATAAAGTAAGCTTGACCTCAGCAACAAAGGAAAAAATAATTTAGACATCTCAGAAAAAAAAATGTTCACATTGCTTCTGTCTTTGTATATGGCTCTGGATCAGAAAATAAGCATGAATACAGAATGTTACACAATATCTATAAAGAGACAAGATTTCTTGAATGAGGTCACCAAGAAGTTTTTTTCCCTTAAGAGAGACAATTCCATTTTTTTCCTGCAATGATAGAAGACACCTGATGAAACGAATCATTCGGGTTCTTAACTGGAGAATCTGATGCACAGTGAGGAAGGAGAAAAGGCATCTCCCTCAGCTGTTCCTGGGACTCACGGCCCAGGCTGACCCGCTGGCTCCAACAATGCTGGCCACACAGATTTCTGGGCCCGCCAGCGATGGAACAGAAACCACAGACGGCGCTGCTCCGCCATGGCTCCTCTGCTCTGATCAGCGAGGCAGACACTGGTGGCCGTGTATTATGTTCCATGGGCCTCGCTGGCCTGTTTCAGGAAGCTGCCGGGGTTTGTTCTGAGCTGATTCCAGAGGCTGTATTCATTTCCCAGGGCTGCTGTAACACAGTCCCACCATCTTAAAACCAAGAGAAATACATTTTCTCACAGTTCTGGATGTGAGAAGTTTAAAATCAAAGAGTCAGCAGGGCTCTGCTCTCTCTGAGGACTCCAGGGAAGGCTCCTTCCTTTCCTTTTCCAGCTTTTGATGTTGTCCAGCAATGCTTGGCACCCCTTAGCTTGGAGCTACTTTACTCCGATCTCTGCTTCCATTGTCATGTGGCCTCCCTGTGTGTGTCCCTTTGACATCACATGGCTTTCTTATAAGGTCACCAGTCCTTGGATATCTTTTCAGTTCAGTTGCTCAGTTGTGTCTGACTCTTTGCAACCCCATGAACCACAGCATGCCAGGCCTCCCTGTCCATCACCAACTCCCAGAGTTTATTCAAACTCATGTCCATTGAGTTGGTGATGCCATCCAACCATCTCATTCTCTGTTGTCCCCTTCTCCTCCTGCCCTCAATCTTTCCCAGCATCAGGGTTTTTTCCGATGAGTCAGCTCTTCCCATCTGGTGGCCAAAGTATTGAGGTTTCAGCTTCAGCATCAGTCCTTCCAATGAATATTCAGGACTGATTTCCTTTAGGATTGACTGATTTTATTCTCCTTGCAGTCCAAGGGACTCAAGAGTCTTCTCCAACACCATAATTCAAAAGCTTCAATTCTTCAGCACTCAGCTTTCCTCATAGTCCAACTCTCACATCCATACATGACCACAGGAAAAACCATAGCCTTGACTACACGGACCTTTGTTGGCAAAGTAATGTCTCTGCTTTTTAATATGCTGTCTAGGTTGGTCATAACTTTCTTTCCAAGGAGTAAGCATCATTTAATTTCATGGCTGCAATCACCATCTGCAGTGATTTTGGAGCCCAGCAAAATAAACTCAGCCACTGTTTCCACTGTTTCCCTATTTATCTGCCATGAAGTGATGGGACCAGATGCCATGATCTTAGTTTTCTG
Source organism: Neotragus pygmaeus (assembly GCA_006410875.1). Lineage (NCBI taxonomy): Eukaryota > Metazoa > Chordata > Mammalia > Artiodactyla > Bovidae > Neotragus > Neotragus pygmaeus. The sequence continues at coordinate 810,673 of SJYV01010133.1, forward strand.
AATGTTGAGCTTTAAGCCAACTTTTTCACTCTCCTCTTTCACTTTCTTTAAGAGGGTCTTTATTTCTTCTTCACTTTCTGCCATGAGGGTGGTATCATCTGCATATCTGAGGTTATTGATATTTCTCTTGGCAATCTTGATTCCAGGTTGTGCTTCCTCCAGCCCAGTGTTTCTCATGATGTACTCTGCATATAAATTAAATAAGCAGGGTAACAATATAAAGTCTTGATGTGCTCCTTTTCCTATTTGGAACCAGTCTGTTCCGTGTCCAGTTCTAACATGTCCTTGGATTTAGGGCACACCAAACTGAGATCAAACCAATCAATCCTAAAGGAAATCAATCCTAAATATTCATTGGAAGAATTGATGCTAACACTGAAGCTCCAATACTCTGGCCACTTATGTGAAGACTTGACTCATTGGAAAAGTTTCTGATGCTGGGAAAGACTGAGGGCAGGACAAGAAGGAGGTGACAGAGGATGAGATAGTTGGATGGCATCATAGAGTCAATAGACATGAGTTTGAGCAAACCCTGGGAGACAGTGGAGGACAGAGGAGTCTGATGAGCTACAGTCCGTGGGGGCACAGAGTCAGACACGACTTAACAATTAAACAATATATCTAATATGACTTAATTTTTCTTTAAATAATTATATCTGCAAAGCCTCTATTTCCAAATAAGGTCACATTCCAAAGTTTCAAGGTGGCCATGAACCTTGCAGAGGACACTATTCAACCCAGCCTGGTACCCAAGGTGGACGGATGACCTGTGTCCAAGAACAGCCAAAGCCTGTGTCCATCTGCCCCTCCATCAGCAAGGGCAGTTCCCTCTGACTGCGGCTTCTTCTTCTTCGGCGGAACTTGGGCCTCTTCACATGTGTACTCCATGCACCTGCAATTTAGACCATCACTCTCTCATATCACTTTAGATCTGGGGTGATTTTTATTGCCTTCCCTTCAAATCCTTTCCAGCATGATCCTGATAAACCAGCAACAACAAAGCTCCAGCTCACACTGGAGCTGCTCAATGGTGACAGTCTCAGAGCTTGGACCTCGTGTTCTAACAGGGTCTTCCCTCGTGGAGACATCAGTCTTGCAGCTCTGTTAAGAAGCAATGCTTTGTTAAAATCCTGGTTGCATGGTGAGAAATGCAGCAGCCCACAAGAGCAGCCAGACTGTCCGCCTGGAGTGGCAGGGATATTTTGGGCGGCACATCGGGGGAGTTATGAATGGATCCGCTTCTCTCCCTACTCTCCGCTGTCAAGCCAGCAGTCAGGGCAAGCTGCTTCCTCCTGGGGCAGGAACAAGCTGGTTTTGCTGACAACATCTGTACACAGAAAATGCCAATTTCAGAGTGGGCTGGGCAGCAAAAGTATCAAGAGAATGGTGCCTCCAGAGACCAACTTGATCCTGTGCATGTGGAAACTGGAATGCTCTCCAGGGTGTAAGAGCAGGTTTCTTTTTTGGGGGGGCTGCCTGATTTTAGTAGCAGCATGTTGCAGTACATGGGGTCTTTTAGTTGCACCATGCAGAATCTTTAGTTGCAGCATGCAAACTCTTACTTGCGACATGTGAGATCTAGTTCCCTAATCTGGGCCCTCTGCATTGGGGGCGCAGAGTCTTAGCCTCTGGACCACCAGGGAAGTCCCACTGGAACAGAATTCTTGACCTCAGGGAGCTGTGAGTGTACTGTCACCTGTGTGAAAATGGCTTTTTTACTTCTTATGTGAGGGGCTGACACATCCCAGAAGTAGCTGGAGATGGCTGATTTTTCCTAACTAGAGGAAACAATAACGTTTTTCATAACACTACCTTCTCAGCCAATTCTGTTTATTTAGTTCACGCCCAATTTCCAAACTTGCAAACTTTTAGAGGTACTGCCTCATTCTTCAGAAAGTCTCTAAATACCCCATTTGGAGACCTGACCTCTTCATTAATAAAGTGAGTATAAATGCTTAGGTACAATAGCAACAAGATATTAGAAATACACAGTGGAAAGTATTTATTCATCCAACAAGATTTGAATGTCAGTACATTCTAGGTACTCTGCCCAGGAGAAGGAGACCAGGGTGCCAGGGTGAATGAAATGCGCTTTCTCTTCCGTCTGTGATCTACTCAAACCAAAATCAGGTGGTCTGCTCCTGCCTGGCCAAAACTGTTTGAAAATGAAACCCAAAACCACCTGCTGCCTGTTTCACAGGGGACTGCTCTTTGCTGGCCAGGTCATGGGAAAGAATACCCTTTGGAGAAAAATACTCTTTTGATGGGACAGTCAGGAAAAGGGCAGAGCTGTTCTCGAGTTGGGCCCATTTGCTTCAGTCAGTGCCTCAGTGGCCATCAGAGAGATGCCGTCACCGTATCTAGCATGGGGAACAGAGACAGATAGTCAACACCAAGGGCCCAGCACGGACAGAAGTGGGATGATGCCTCACTAACCTGGCTGCCATCACGCACCAACCTCAATGCATTGATAAACTGACCATTTCAAGAGATCATAAACAGAAACTCCAATTTCGGAGATGGAGGGAAGGGAAGGCCCTTTTGGAGAGATTAAGTGAGTGATGCTTGACAGCAGAGTGGCCATGTAGTACTGAGGAAATGGCTTTAGTTCTAGAACCAAAACAACCTTCTTTACCATCTCTTCTCTGCCACTCAGTAGCTCTGGGTCCTTAAGAAAGCTCCTTAATCTGAGGTCGTTTCCTACAAAATGAAGATAAGCATAGAGTAAGAGTGAAAGAAAACATAACTAAAGGGTCTGAGATATGGAAGCCCCTTGATAAAAGTCTCTAAATACCCCATTTGGAGTAATATATACAGTGTATTCAGGACAAAGTTAGGCAATGTTAAATGACCAAATTCTAGGTAAGAGGTAATATCACAACATATTTACATGCATTGCTAATATTAGAGAACCCTGGGTTATTTCTAAAATGCATAGGGATCTCCTCAGGTTATTGATGGAAGGATCAATGACACACACACACGCATATGTATATATACTCATATATGTATATATGTACATATATGCATATAGATATGTGATTATATGATTAATAACATACACACAATAAACTCAGGATGAGATTACAATCATATTCCAGATGGAGACATATACACAGCAATGATTAATGCCTGATTTGAGGTCACAGAGTGTCCAGGTAGAACTGAAACCAATAGTATTAATACTCTAGTTGTTGGTCCTGGCATCTTCATTTTTAAAATATTTATCTATTTGGCCTTGTCAGGTCACAGTTGCAGCATGTGGAGTCTTTGGCTGCCACACGTGAACTCTTAGCTGTGACATTTAGGATCCAGTTCCCCGACCAGGGATAGAAACCAGACTCCTGCACTGGAAGCACAGAGCCTTAGCCATTGGACCACCAGGGAAGTCCCAGTCCTGCCGTCTTTACACACGGGTTCTCAGAGAATTACAGTTTGGTAAAGATCCTTTTGAAATTGACTCACACTAACCAGAGCACTTTGGGATCTTTATCTTGGTGGGGGAGTGCCTTCCTATGGAACTTGTAACAGGGAAATTGAGGTGCAGGGCCCTTCAAGTTCAAGCTGCTACAGAAGAAATCCGTGCCCCATTCAAAGTCCAGGAGATATAAGAGTTAATGGAAAATAAGCCTAGCCAACTATTTCTCTTAAGGGCCAGACAGTAGCTACGTTCAGCTTTGTGGGCCAAAATACATGACAGTCTCCGTCACAACTAGCCAGCTTGGCTGTGACAGCTCAAAAGCAGCCAGACACGCTCTGTAATTGAGCGGGAGTGGCCGTGCTCCAGTAAGACTTTATTTGCAAAAACAGGCACAGGCTGCGCTTGGCCTGTGGCCCATACTTTGCTGATTCTTATCCTCACGGACCCTACATTCTGGGGATAGGACAGAGGCAATAAACAAACTACAATTGAAAACAGATTAATCAAAGTAGGCCTGATTGTGAGAGTGACTTTTTTTTTTTCCTTAACAAAGACTTGAAGTTGGTGAGGGAGTTCTATTTGGGAGAACATTCTAGAAAGGGGACAGAAGGCACAAAAGCCCTGAAGTAGGGAGAATCTGAGGGTTGGAGTGGATCAAGTGGGAAAACCTGGAGGAGACGGAATAAGGCAGGCGACTTACACAGTGGCCCAGTAGCTGGGACTCCATGCTCCCCATGCAGGGGCCTTGGTCTGATCCCTGCTCAGGGAACTAGATCCCACATGCTGCAACTAAAAGTTTGTATAACACTGCTAAAGGTCCTGCATGCCATAACTAAGACCCAGTGCAGCCAAATAAAAAAATATTTCAAAAAAAAAATTTTTTTTTAAAGGAAGGCAGAGTACAGGTGACCGTGCAGACCATAGTAACTGGGGCTTTTATCCTGAGCAAAAGGAAAGGTTGGTGAAGATGCCAGAAGTAGGTCCAGATGTCTGTGTTACAAAGATCACTTTTGGACACAGATTATAAGAAAGCTAGAGGAACTACAGGCAGGCCAACTGGAAGAAGCTGCAGTACCCAGGTGAGAAGCAAGGGTGGCTGGAAGATGCTATGAAGTCTGAAATTCTGATTATATTCTGAAGGTAAAGCCTAGAAGATCTTCTCAAGGGTCCAGGTGGGATATTATGACCAGGAAGCTTTGTTAGAAACTTAACTTTGCAACAAACACATATTTAATACACAGTATGTGAGGGTAAATAAAAGCAAGAATGTAGGGTCAACTTTGGATGTATACTTCCGGCAACTGATATTTGACACTATGATTTTCAGTTCCTCCCAGATTCATGTGATGTTCATTCTCTATTCCAACTTAACATAGTGAGGATTCACCTATACTAAGTGGTTTCCGAGCAGTTTCTATTCTATAGAATGAATCTGTTGGGACTCTAGGCTAGCTTCTCGATCCTATGGAGAATGTATCCCCATGTATTCCACAGACTACGAGTGTGGTGAGGTGTACAGGTAACAGTGTTTAGTGAAAAAGGGATTCTGTGGTCAGATGGCCCTGCCTAATACAGTACCTTTCCCAAGATTCCAAATGCACATCAAAATGGTAAAGTGTCTGCAGTCTTGAAGCAAAAAAAAAAAAAAAAAAAAAAAAACCTCCAAACCCATGAAACAAACCAAAAAATCTATCCAGGGACCTCCCTAGTGGTCCAGTGGTTAGGACTCTACACTTACACTTCAGGAGGTCTGAGTTCAATCTCTGATTGGGGAACTAAGATCCTGCAAGCTGTGAGGTACAGTCACACAAAGAAGTATACAAGTCATTTGCTTTAAACAAAAACCAACCAACCAACAAAACCCAAAAGAACAACTCTTTAACCTGAACCTCTCTCCCCAACCCTAATTTTACTTGCTTCCCCTTTGCCTGTTTCCTTCTACATTAACTTAAAAGAAAATCAATATACTCATTAACAGAACACTGAACTTCGAGTAAAGAGAAACACACTCCTTAGAGATCTGAGAACCATTAGACAATGTATGCAATCCCGCCCTGCCAATCTCACAAGGTATTGCAATGATAGAATGCATTTATCTACACAAGACTAGATTGCAGTAGTCAGCACATGGGCAAGACCAGTCTCCTACAAAAAGTGAAGTCCAAGGAAAGATCTCAAACAAGGAATAAAAAGATCATGGGTTCCCACACAGGCTTAGAGCCCTGGAGTAGAGGCTCTCTTGAGAGGCTGCAAGGCAACCTCAGCAACAACCAAACTTTATCTTTGCCATAAAGCTGCGTTTGGGAGAGAGTGATGTTGCAAGATGGTGACACAGGTCTTTCACAGCTTCATTCCCCTCACAAGAACTCCTGAAAGCTCTTCATGGATGAGATGCCTCTGAGAAAAATCTAGGAAACAGGGGTAAGGCTGAAGCACCCTCATCATCACAGAGGCCCTGGCAGACCACATTCAAAGCACAAGAGGGGCCGCTACACGCTGACCACGTGTCCCTCCCCCAGGTCAGCTGCTGCTGCTGCTAANCCCTGATGCTGGGAAAGATTGAAGGCAGGAGGAGAAGGGGATGACAGAGGATGAGATGGTTGGATAGTACCACTGACTTGATGTACATGAGCAAGCCCTGGGAGTTGGTGATGGACAGGGAAGTCTGGCATCCTGCAGTCCATGGGGTCACAAAGAGTCAGACATGACTGAGCGACTGAACTGAACTGAACTGAGCTGATAGATGACTTTGTTTTCCACCTACGGTCATATGCAGCTGGCAAACATTCTTGTTCTTGGGTCAACATGCAAAATATATGTGTATATATATAAAATACTTCAAATCTCCCTATTCCTACTGAAAGGATCAGTAACATCTTTACCTCTTCTAGCTTTGGCCGTAATTCATTGTTTCTAGTTCTCATGTGGATGGTAAGTTCTACTCCATTGTCTTGGGGGGCATACTACGTCTGAAACCCTGTGTCCTAACCTCTCTTAATCATCACCTGAGTCAGTTCTTTTTCTGCCAGTTTTCAGGTAGCTCTGTTTTTCCCTGGCATCTGGGAATTTTTTCTTTCTTTTTCAATTTAAAATTCATCTGTGAATAAAAAATTCTTGGAAATTTTATTTAGCTTTGAGATATATTTATGAATACAAGGTTTGTAGAGGCTACCATTTTGACTGAATTTTATGTGGTTAGTATGTATATTAGTTTTCTCTGAATGCTGAAATTAATCACCACTAATTTAGTGATTAAAGCAACAGAAATTTAGTGTCTTACATTTCTGTAGTTTAGAAGTCTAAAATGGATTTCACTGGGCTAAAATCAAGGTATTGGCAATATTATGTTCCTTTGTCTGTGTGTTCAGTTCAGTCGCTCAGTCGTGTCTGACTCTTGCGACCTCATGGACTGCAGCACGCCAGGCCTCCCTGTCCATCAGCACTGCCAGAGTCTAATGAAAC
>SJYV01010133.1:818327-923377 GCA_006410875.1 Neotragus pygmaeus
AGTAATGTCTCTGCTTTTTAATATGCTGTCTAGGTTGATCATAACTTTCTTTCCAAGGAGTAAGCATCTTTTAATTTCATGGCTGCAATCACCATCTGCAGTGATTTTGGAGCCCAGAAAATTAAAATCAGCCACTGTTTCCACTGTTTCCCCATCTATTTGCCATGAAGTGATGGGACCAGATGCCATGATCTTCGTTTTCTGAATGTTGAGCCCCAAGTCAACTCTTTCACTCTCATCAAGAGGCTTTTTAGTTCCTCTTCATTTTCTACAAGGTTAGTGTCATCTGCATATCTGAGGTTATTGACATTTTTCCTGGCAATCTGGATTCCAGCTTGTGCTTCTTCCAGCCCAGTGTTTCTCATGATGTACTCTGTATATAAGTTAAATAAGCAGGGTGACAATATACAGCCTTGATGTACTCCTTTTCCTATTTGGAACCAGTCTGTTGTTCCATGTCCAGTTCTAACTATTGCTTTCTGACCTGCATACAGGTTTCTCAAGAGGCAGGTCAGGTATTCCCATCTGCTTTAGAATTTTCCAATTTATTGTGATCCACACTGCCAAAGGTTTTGGAATAGTCAATAAAGCAGAAATAGATGTTTTTCTGGAACTCTCTTGCTTTTTCAATGATCCAGTGGATGTTGGCAATTTGATCTCTGGTTCCTCAAAATATGTGTGTACATGTATATTTATTTTTCCTTTGATTTTATCTTTCAGTTTTTAATGTCACTTTTGTAAATACTTGTTAGAATTAATTACTTTGGTTGTACAGCTATAGGAAGATCTTTAATTTCCTGATGAATGATTTCCTTTGAATTCATTCAATTCAGTTACATTAATTTCATTTTGTGTAGTTTTGCAAGTTTGTGAAGTTACATAAAACAATATTTCATCACATTTAAGTATGGATCTACTTCCCAAAAGTTTACAAAATTAGAAATAGAATCAAATCAAAAAACTGACAAGGAAAGATAATTTAAATTTAATTTAGAAAAAACTTCCAGATTCTGATATTTTTCCCTTAAAAATTCCAAGGGCAGAGCTAAATATGTCCCACTCATCCTGTTATAGTATGCTAGTAAGTTGGTTCAGTCATGGCCAACTCTGTGTGACCCCAGGGACTGTAGCCCGCCAGGCTCTTCTGTCCGTAGAATTCTCCAGGGAAGAATACTGCAGTGGGTTGCTGTGCCTTCCTCCTATTATAGTATAAATGAGTATATATTGCCCTGCTGGAACCTCAGACTCTATCCAGTAGGTATTTTGGTAACTTTGTAGGTTCCTTTCGAGAATTCAGAATCTACTTGTTTGGACGGAAAATTAAGAAACCCAATTGACTTTTGGTATAGATTAACAATCGCTTTTGAAACTTCCTCAGTATGGGACTTCAATGTCATTATTCAAAATTTACCTCAAATTCAAGGAACCTCTATCTGTCTAGCGACTATCATTTTTCTCTTCTTTTTGGCATAGGCAGGTACCCTGACTCTGCTGCCCTTGCCTCATGCTGTGTGCTTGGAGAACCGGAGCCCGGACCTGGCCTTGTGTTTGGCAGGGGGCGCGCGAGGTCCCGGAGCTGTCCAGCAGTTCCCCGCCAAGTTCTCCCGTGCTCTCTCCGCGCAGGGGAAGCTCGCCAGCGCCCCGCCCCGGGCAGGGAACCTCTCCCCCGGAGCTCCCGGGGCTTCCCAGGCTCGCCACCAGTCTCTGCCCGTTCCTCCCTGCCTCCAGCCCCACCGCGGGAGTCTAGCTGCCTTAGTAGTCTTCCTCCGCAAGCCTCCGAGAGGGATTCCCCTCTCCAGTCCGCGGGGCTGCGCTTCCCTCCTTTGCCTAAAGGGCGGGCGAGCGCGTCTCTATCTGGCCTCGCCTTCTGCAGCTGGGTGGTCCTTTCTCTTTCTCCGTCTGTCTTTCTAGACACGCGCCCAAAATTGAGGGGTGAGAGCAGTGACCGCCCATCAACTTAGCACCTTGAAATGAGATCTTTCGATCCCGAAGGAGCTTAGCGTAGCCGGGATCGGCGAGAGAGGGAGGACGCGGCGGAGGCTGTCACGACTCCGGGGTCCGCTGGACGGGGCTTGGGGACCGAGAAGCCCGCGTGGGAGTGGGACGCGGGGCGCCGGGCCTCGCCCTCGGACTCCCTCCCTTCTCCTCCTCTCCCCACCTCCCCGAGCCGCCCCTCCCTCGCCGAGGAGCAGTCTCTCCTCCGCGCGTCTCCCGGCGCTCTCTCCATTGTCTCTGCCTTTACAACAGGTTCGGGCGGCGGGGAAGACGGGCGGGTGCGGGGCCGCCCCAGTCCGGGCTTTGGGGCGGCCTCCTTTCCTGCAGGAGTGTGCTCCTTCGGCCGCTTTGATTCGGTTTAAGAGCTAATTTCCCCGCGGAGCAGCCCCTGGCGAGGCCGACCCCTCCCTCCGGGCCCCGTCCCAACCCGCGCCTGCCGCCTGGGCTCTGCGTGTGGGAATGATGTGCGCATTGGAGGGTCTAAGTTCTTCACGTGCCTGGGGGGGTCCTCCCTTTTTTTCTTAGCAACCAAATCATACTAATCTTACTAATCAGTAAATCCAAGCCAGTGGCAGGAAAGACAAGCGATTTTTCCCCCCCGCTTGATTCCAAGAATCTCTTCGATTTTTATTTTTAAAGAGGGAGACGATGGACTGAGCAGATCGGCACCATGGAGTCTCGGGTCTTACTGAGAACCTTCTGTTTGCTCTTCGGTCTCGGAGCAGGTGAGTGGTCGCAGAGCTGGGGCGGGAGAAGGGATGGCTCCCACCTCGGGGCAGCCCTAGCAGCCCGGGGACGCCTCGCTTTCCCTCCACCTGAAGTAGGTCTGGAGTGGGAAGCTCGGAGTCGGGGGTGGGTTTGGATTTGGATTTTTTTTTTTTTTTTTTTTTAATCCCTGTGCTTGTCTTGGAGACCGCAGGGCGGGTCACACCCCAAGTCTGGGGTCTGAGGGCCGAGGGGAACTTTGCACCGAGCAGGGTTTAAAGTAGGTCACGGAAATGGGACTGGGTGCTCCGCTATTTAAAGCTGGACTGCTGATCTCAGGTAAGGCTCTCCGCGGTGGCAGAGGGAGTCGCCTCTGTTCGTCAGTTTCCAATGTTGTCTCCAAGACGCGGTTCTTTGCTGCCCTGAAAGAAGAGGCTTGTATTCTGATGGAGCTTTTTCTTGTTTTTCTCCTCCCTTCCCCACTCCCACCAGTTTGGGGTCTTGGTGTGGACCCCTCCCTGCAGATTGACGTCTTAACGGAGTTAGAACTTGGGGAGTCCACGACCGGAGTGCGCCAGGTTCCCGGGCTGCACAATGGGACGAAAGCCTTTCTCTTTCAAGGTATGAGGAGCGTGCTCAGTCCCCAGCGCGATTTCAGTTCGGATAACCCCGGGAGGAGCTGGCCTGGCCGCTCCTCCTAACTTCTGCTATGCCTCATGGATGACAGTATCTGAGCTGAGGCGAGGAGGGGTCAGTGTGAAATACACATATCTTCCACCTCTTTTTAAGTGGCTTGTTTCTCTCTTCTCCCGCCCTTCCTTTTCCTTACTTTGTACTCTTGCCAGTCTAATAGATAGTTCCTTAATTACTGTGCAGAAACTCCGGTGGCAGATGGTTGATTCTGGAGTCTGGGGAACAATGAATTATAGCACACACCTCATCTGGGTGAAATTGATTTAGGTAGGAAATAGGGTAGCTTAATCTTAGTTAAGACATTGCTCTCTGAAAGTTTCAGGTACAATGGTGCTCAGTTGTGGACTAATTTCTTTATGTGGGTAGCTTTGTGGGAAAATTAAATCTTTCAACAGTTTTAAGCACTGTATGTCACAAACAATATATTTAAGATTCCTCATTGAAAGATAATGATTCTTCTCCGTCGATAACAAGAGAAAAGAAATAATATTCTCTTATTCTTTGTCTCACTGTTAATTGTGTACTTAGGATTTTAAAACGTTTTTGTTGAAGTCAATGGACTGGCTATGCACGTGTCTGCATTTAAATTTACCCGTGTTAGGCAATCAGAAGCAAACTCCAATGAATCAAGTCTTCAGCGCTGATTCACCGACACTTTTGAAGGTTTCTTGGTTAGTGGGGAGATGCTGTAACACGAGTATTCTAAAATATAAACACATACAGAAAGAGTAGTTTCCCATACGGTGAAGTACAGATGAAGGCAAAAGAGAAATGGAATTTGGTTTAACATATTTGATGGACTGACTAAAGCATCTTCTCCCCACCCCATCCAGATTTTTCTTTTGTGATTTTGGTGCTGTGCCTTCAAAAACACGGCAACTCATAATTAATAAAGAGTTGGATATGCAAAATAAAACTTCTTCAGCAAAATTGCCACCAAGAAATAGGCATAAAATAAAACTTGAGTGTTGCTGTAGAGGTGTTGTTGCTCGATATAGCCAGTATGTGTCACCATGGACAGTAACACCAAAGCTTACAGTTGGGAGAGAAGGAAACTGACCTGTGTTGCATTTATTTAAAACAAGTTTACTCTTACAATATGTTAAATGTAATTTTCTCTTTTAATTATGGTGCACCCACTAAATGTTTTTATTATGACAGATATTGTGATAATATTTTATTTACTTAAAAGTCTTTCTTTCTTTCTTTCTTCCTTTTTTTTTTTTTTTGTTGAGGAGTGTGTGTGTGACTTTGATATTGAATCCTTTAAAAACAATGACCAAATCTAATAAAGGAAATAAGATTAGACTGTCAGCAAAATTCACAGCGTGGAATAAAGGTGTTATTAGGGTGAAACTCCTGTTTTTTCTTTTTTTTCTCCCCTCTGTTTTTTTTCCAATCTCTGATTTTTCAATCCCTGTGAACTGGAAACAAAATTATTTCAAGACTGCCAAATTGAGTAACTGGAAAGCTTTTGGAAGCTAAAGCGTCTGATAAATAAATGGCATTGAAGTGTCCTTAAAATTTCCAAAGGTCCTTTAAATTATATTGGTGTTCTTGGCTTTCTCTGAAGAGTGTCTGAGCTGTCACAAATAGAAACCTTCAGGACTGTGCATTTTATGTTCTAATGCTAGACAACTTCTCAGAAATAGTAAGAAGGCACCAATATCTTTTTCTGGTTACTTAAAAAAAGAAATGTTTAGTATTCATTTTTATTTAAATTGTCAGTTGTTCAAGGTAGGCATTGTGTTGCAAATGAGTTGTCCATAGTTACTATGTATCAGTGCACACTGATGAACTGCTTTTGTTTCTGTGTTGGTACCAAGACCAATATTTAGAAAGATTAAATGCCCAAGAAGCAAGGTTTTAAGAGATTTGGAGATGCAAAGTTTTATTTCTTGTCTAATTATCAACCTTATTTCATATAGCCAATCAATCAGCAAGCTTTTGCTATTGGGTGGGGACTTCCCAGGTGGCACAGTGGTAAAGGATCCGCCTGTTACGGGTTTGATTCCTGGACCGGGAAGATCTCCTGGAGTGGGAAATGGCAACCCACTCCAGTATATTTGCCTGAAAAATTCCACAGACAGAGGAGTCTGGCGGGCTACAGGCCATGAGGTTGCAAAGAGTCTGACAGAACTGAGTGAGTGAGGTTGCACACATGCCCGTGTTCTTAGTAGGCTTATGTTACTAATGTGTTTATTGTGCTCTAATGATTTCCCTTATTCTCAGATTGAGAATTTAAAATTGACAGCAGGTGGGTGTTTGAGCCTGCTTGATAGTTCTGTATTGCCTTGGAAAGGTCTGCTCTCTGCAATTAGAATGTGGAAACTGTTGTTAAGAAGTCAGTTCTGACTCCTGTTACTTCACTGGGATTTCATGAGTTTTAGAAAGACAAAAGCTTTCAACCTCTAAAGACTTTATGGATTTGTTTTATAGTGAATTGAGGGTGCTGCAGATATTTTTGTATAGTTTGTAAAATGTCATAGCAGGGATAGTAACACATTACAAAACTTGTGAGATGCTCTAAGATTTCACATAAACCTAGCAGTTAAGTTAGTTTGTGCTGTCAGATATGTTTTAAATAGATGGGAGAGATTTTTGAACCATCAGTTTTCTTCTGCAGTCGTACCGTCTTTTGTTTCTTATCTTTAAAGAAATCTCAGCATATAATTTCCCAATGACTTTTGTTCATCTAATATTTTGGTTACTTCATTCTTCTCTTTATTGGTGTTTAAGATGCTTATAATTTGGTACTTTTCAAATCTAAATACTTTTTGGTAAATTATCATGCAATTTATTATATATATAACAAAACAAAGAGAAATGTGTTTCAAAGTTATATCTGATCTTTATATAAAAGTTGTTTTGTTGTTGAAATTTGGTCTATAATTGTTTTGGAAATTGAAGTAATAAGATACTAAATTATATCATCCATTGATACACGTGGCTTTTGATCTGTGCCAGTGATAATAATTTTCAAAAGAAACAGGTGAACAGGCAACAATTTGGAATCTGTATCAAGATCTTCCTTGTATTTCTAGCTGTAAGCTGACTAAGCCACAAAAATATACTTATGTTTTAAACAAATGGAGGACTGGATGCTGAAGAATTCTGAAATGTTGAGGACTAGTACAGTTATAAATAAAATTCTACCAACCTTGTTTAAAGTCGAGGTAATATGATTTTAGATCTTTGGTTTTAACATTTGCCCTGGCTATGTTCCCAAACTAGATCATTTCCTCTTTGGTTTAATAAAATTTCTTCTGGGGTGTCCACAGATTTTTATAATACCATTAATCTCCACAAAAGAAGTAGATAAGATAAAAGCACATTTTCCCCCTGATTTGGTAATTTGAAAATAATTTTTTTAGTAATTATTTTTAAAGAACTTTAATATTTTAAAGGAAAAAAAGTATTCCCAAATCTATCCTGATGACAGTATTTGAAAATAAGAATGAAATTGGACATTTGGTGGTGGGTCATTGGCTTGATAAGGTAGTAGCAACTGCATAAGGAAAGTGAGTGGCAGTGAATATTTGTCTTCAGTGAATATCTGACCTTCAGTGAAGGTCAGAGAGTATCTGTGGACTTAGAGACAGTGATCATTGGTGCTCCATTAGAATAGAATAGCGCAGTAAGTGAGAGACCAGTCACGTGTGACTAAGGGCTAAGTGACTAGGCTTAGAAACCAGGTAGAACAAGTGGAATTTCATTATTTGTGTTTCTGTCATAAAGTTAATTTCTATGAGCTTTAGTACCCTCAATTATAAAATTAATGTTGTTATGAAGAATTTTGTGTGCAGTTACTGTTCTGCTAGATATTAGGCTTATAATAAATGAAGTTAGAACTTTCATAATGCCTTCAAAGTAGTCATTAAACAAACAATTACACAGATAATAATTTAATCACTATTAAGATAAATGATATGAAGAAAAACTCAGGATGTAAGAGAATCTACATCTTGTTTAGGGAGTTTCAGGATCAGGGAAGCTCTTTGAAGAAGAATTACTTAAGCTGATAGCCAAAGGATACCTAAGAGTAGTCTGGGGAAGAGGCGCTGTGGGGATTCAGAAAGAAAGACTAACACAGGCAAAGGAAACGGTACGAGCAACGATCTTTTCCTCGAATGAGCATACTGTATTTGAGAAAATGGAAGAAACCCAGAGTGGTGGAAACTTAAACATTGTGATATGAAATGAAGCTAATGAAGACAGCATGGATCAGGTTACACGGTACATCATATTTATACAAAAGAATGGAAAGTTTATCATTATGCAATATATACTGTGGCAGAGTTAATTATAGTCCCTCAGAGATGTTCATATCCTAGGAACCTGATTATATGTTGTGTTATTTGTCAAGGGGGAATTAAGGTTGCAAGTCAGCTGCCCTTAAGATAAGGAAATTTTCTTGGATGATCTAGGTAGGCCTTGTGCAGTCACAAAGGTCCTTTAAATGTGAAAGCAGAAGCTAGAATAGCCAGTGTCAGAGTGAGGCAAAGAATGACTAGACCTGGACACTGCTGGCTTTGAAGATAAATATGGGCCACGAGCAAAGGAATGTGGGCAGACTCCAGAATTTGGAAAATGTAAGAAAACAGATTTTCATTCAGTGTGTCCAGAAGGAATACAGCACAGCTGACAGCTTGATGTTAGTCCAGTAAGATTCCATTTATACTTCTGACCTCCAGAAATGTGAGATAATGAATTGGTGTTGATTTAAGCCACTAAGTTTGTGGTGATTTGCTACAGCAGCAATAGGAAATTAATACAGGCTTTGATAAATGAAGGTGGGAGATGCTATAAGTAAAACTGTGGAAGTGGCTTTGAAATTGTGGAATAGGCACGGGCTGGAAGAATTTTGAGAAACATGATAGAAAAAAAAAGGCTAGATTCCTTTGAATAGACTGTTAGTAGAAATAGGGATGCTGGTGGTTCTACTAGTGAGGACTCAGAAAAGATGGAAGAACATGGTAGAGAAAACCCAAATCATCTCAGAGAATACCTGAACTGTCATGAACAGACTATTTGTAGAGATATGGGGAATAAGGGCAATGCTAGTGAGGGCTCAGAAATCAGGAACATGTTACTAGAAATTAGAGGAAAGGATATTCTTGTTAGATAGTGGCAGAAAACTGAGCTGAATTCTGCCCTGTAATTATGTGGAAAGTCAAACTTGTAAACGTGAATTTAGATATTTAGCTGAGATAATATATATGCAGAGGTGCAGCCTGGCTTTCTCTTCTGCTTATAGTAAAATGTGAAAGGAGAAAGATAGATTGAGGGAAGAATTGTTTAGCAAAAAGGAACCAGAACTTTACATTTGAGAAATTCTTAGCCTATCCAGATTGCAAAATATGCTGAAATTAGGAGATTTGCTGGCAGGAAAGCCTCTTTTGGAAAGAAACCCGATAGTGTGACCTAAAAACATCTTGGTAGTGCCTCAGAAGTAAAGCCAAAGTATTCAGTTCCAAAGAGGGCTCTTTAAAGAAATTGAACATGTGACATGAATTCCCTTATACATCTCAGTGGAAGCCTGTAATAGAGATAAATCTATCCAAGAGGTATTTGTGCAGGAACCTTTTTCTGTTGGAATAAATCTCAATGACATATATGGGAAATGGACAAGGTTCTTAAGAAGATCATACCAGCAATAACACTTCTGGCCTGAATGGGGAAGTGAGAGGATTTAATGAAAGAAGGTTGTCGGACCCCCTAAATTCTACAACTAAGATACAGGCTGATTAAACTGCTCAGCTATAAACATGTGCTAACTTTCATGGGTGGAACTGAGACCCCAAAGACAAAACTTACAGCCCAGAGGATTATTCTTAGACCTTGAAACCAAATGCAGTTTACTTGGCTGGATTTCAAAATTGCATGGGTCTGGTGTCTAAATTTTTTAACTTGCATTTTCTCCCTTTTTAAATGGGAATGTCAATAACTGTTATCCCATGTCTATCTCACCATTGAATTTTGGGAGGAGATAACTTGTTTCTTGAGTTTCACAGATGATAGGAACTGTGTCTCAGGATGGATAATATCCAAAGCCTCATTTTTACCTTATTTAGATGGTGAGATTTGGAGCTTTTGAATTGGTAAGATTTAGACCAGATTTTAAACTTTGAGTTGATATTCTAAAGGCTTGACTGAGTCTTTTGGGGGTTTGGGGATAAGTAAATGCGGTTTCATTAGGGATGGACAGGTTGCCCATCTAAAGGACAACTTGTGGTAGGCTGGATAATGATCCTCCAACTGTCTATGTACTAGATCTTCAGAACATGTGAATATGTTATGTTACATGGAGGGATTAAGGTTGCCAAAGGAATTAAGGTTCATATCATAACAGTAAGATATGGGCGTTTTTCTGGATTATCTGGGTGACCCTCATGTATTCACTCGGGGGGTTGCCCACTGGGTCCTGGAGGTGGTTCCCCCCAGGACAGTATGCTGGGCCGTGGCCATGGAGGAGGGAGGTAGAAGAGTCGGTGTGATGCAATGTGAAAAAGACTTGATTGCCCATTGCTGACTCTGAAGTTGGAATGTGGTCCTAAGCCTAGGAATGTGGGCAGTTTCTAGAAGCTACAAAAAGCAAGGAAATGGATTATCCTCTAGAACCTCCAGGAGGAACATAGCCTCACAGACACCTCGGTTTTAGCCTAGTGAGATTCATTTTGGACTTCTGAACCTCTAAAACTGTGAGGTAATACATTTTCATTGATTTAGACATGAGATTTGTGGGGATTTGTTACAACAGCAATAGGAAAGTGATATATATGTTAAATATTTATTTTGTAACTGAATTAAGCTTTCTTTTGAGCCTGTCTTCAACTATGCATGAGAATATATTTGTGCAATGACTGGAAATTTGAAGTAGCCGGTTAAAGTTAACTTAGTCGTTTGGGACTTAAAAGTTTAAGAAGTCAGAGTCTTTATACTAAAGTATTAGTCTTTAAGGGATTCTCTCCATCACTTAATTATGAGTTCATTCTCAGAACAAACAGTGATCAATCAAGTGATGTTTTTTTTTTTTTTTTTTGTATTTCTTTTTCAGAAATATATCCTTCCTCCCCAGAACAGGTTAATCCAGAGGTTGGGGGGGAATATAGAAAGCATGCATATGTTGGAAGTAGAATGGATAGCACTTAGCATGGTGTTTGGCACCCTGTGACTGTGGTCCTCAGAACTATGGACTACAAGAATAATTAGAGTTTTCCTATCAAAAGTGCCAGGGATCTCTGTAGGATGCTAACTTGGGAGGAGCTGGAACAATCTTGACCGACTTTGACAGGTGAACGATCTTTTCCCTTTTTTAGCTGAGCCAGAATCCCCATGGCAGAGGAGCTTGGTGGGCTATAGTCCATGGGGTCGCAAAGAGTTGGACACGACTAAGCAACTAAGCACACATACGGCTTATGGGATACTAGTTCCCTGACCAGGGATTGATCCTATGCCCTGTAATGGAAGCATGGAGGCCTAACCAGTGGACCACCAGGGTTGTGGCGTGAGTCTTCAAAAATAGCTGAAGGGCATTTCTTTGGCTTTATTCCATCTCCCACTGGCTCCTTCACCTCATGCTGGTTCCAGACCCTATTCTTGCAGACACCTATTTTTGGGGGGTTATTTTCTGCCTGTAATTCAAATAATTATCTGTCAACATGGTAACTGATAATTTAGGTAATAGATATTAAGGCCTTATTAAGGTGTGATATGTCTCCTATTGCTTTTCAACTTAATTGATTCATTAATTCAGCTTAACAAATATTTATTCACTGCTACTATGTATAAAGAAGTCATAAAGTATATTAGAGGAAGAAAGATGTCTACATAAATTAGTACAGGAAGTAAAGTAGGAACTAAAATTTAATTGTAATAGTGGAAAAGACGATTTGGAACTGTGGCATAAAGAAGGTAGAACTCTGAAGATTATTTGTCCTAGTCTATAGTTGATGAAAAGTAGATAATCATTTAACTATGAGCCAATTATAAGAACAAATAGAATAAAGTCAAGTATTGGGGTTTTGTGTGTTTTGTTTGCTTATTTTTTCAAAAATACCCAAGGACTGTCTCTTAACCTTCCAGTGAGAAATCTTTCAGTTTGAGGTAATTATTATTTTGGTCAAATTTTTATTTTTCATGTTAAAAATTTATCTATCTGTGTCAGATCATCAAAAGCTAGTGCCTTTGAGTCATGTAAGCATTTCTCTTACATTGTTTTTACTGACTTTATGAAACTTTTCATCTTTTGCTAGGCTTCAGTTTAGAATTGACACTGAAGAGATAGATGCCAATCATATGTGGAAACATTTTATAAGTAAATGGTCTATTGGGGGATATTTTTATTATGATAACTTTTTGCATCACATTTATTGAAACTCATATGTAGACTCCCATAATTAAAAAGAATTAGTGAGAGAGCTGATGGGAAGAAAAGCACTACCCTTCCCTTTCTCATTAAGGCTGCTGCCAGGAGCTGGACATGGGCACTTGGACAAGTATTTGCTGAGTTGTTCTTGACCGGAACCCTCCTGACAGTCTTCATTCTGGGAAGGGATAGGGAGCCCAGACAACCACATGTCTCTCCCTTCAAAGGAAGAATGTGGAAGGAAGACAACAAATCAGTGCTCAGAACGTCACACTTTCCTTGTCTAGCAAAGGGAAGAAATTATGGAGGCAATTCCAAGTTCATATTCCAAGTTCATATCAATATCATATCAATATGAACATAGACTCTAGAGCTAGATATCTCAAGGTCAGATCTTGGTTCCTTTGTTGCTAGTGTGAACATTAATTTGCTACTTATCTCTACTTCCATTGAGATAATGATGATAGACGGTACTATTTCTTAGAGTTGATGTGTAAATTATATCAATAAATATACGTAATTTATTTGTTAATGCATGGCATTTACCAAATATTCAATAGTCATATACTGTTTTTATTTTGGAATCAGCTTAGCAGCAGGTCAGCCTCCCTTGGATTATTTTAGGGGCCCCCTGGTAGGAAAGCTGGGTTTTGTGGAGGAACTAAGGTAAGGTGACTTGCCCTGCGATGTGGGGATGAAGGTAAACTGGAGTGGGGGAGAAACTGGCCCTGTGGCATCTCCTGTTCTACTTTTTCTGTTTGGGCTTCATTGGGGTGAAGAGGACATGCTGATTTGGGTAGAGAGAGATGGAAACAATAGGTCCGTTTGTAGAGGAAGGAGTATAATCTGTCCTGTTGTACACTTTTCAGAAGTGGGAGTGGGGCATGGAGTAAATCAACGAAAGATTCAGAATATAGTTCCTCTATAGTCACTGCAACACACAGTGCTTTCTTTCTTTNAAAAAAAAAACTGAGGAAGACAAAAATAAATGGAAAGATATCCCATGTTAATTGACTAGGATTAATATTAGTTAGTGTTAGTTGCTCAGTCATGCCCGACTCTTTGTGACTCCATGGACTGCAGCCCACCAGGCTCTTTTGTCCATGGGATTTTAATATTAAAGTGTCCATATTAATGAAAGCCATACATAGACTGAAAGCAACCTGTATCAAGATTCCAAAGGCATTTTTTTAAACAGACATAGAAAAATAATCATAAAGTTGACATAGAACCACAAAAGACTCCAAACTGCCAAAGCAATCCTGAGAAAGAAGTACAAAGCAGAAGGCATCACGTTTTCTGATTTCAACTTTTATTATAACGCTAGAATAATTAAAGGGGTACCCTGCTGGCTCAGTGGTATAGAATCTACCTGCCAGTGTAGGAGATGTGGGTTTGATCACTGGGTCAGGAAGATCCCCTGGAGAAGGAAATGGCAACCCACTGTAATATTCTTGCCTGGGAAATCCCATGGACAGACAAGTCTGGTGGGCTACAGTCCATAGCATCGCAAAGAGTTGAACATGACTTAGTGACTAAACAACAACATAGTAATTAAGAGTACGGTACTAGCATAAAAAGAGACACACTGAACAACGGGACTGAATCAAGAGTTCAGAAATAAACCCATGCATGCACAGTCAATTAAAGTTTGACAAGAGGACCAAGAATACTCAGTGAAGAAAAGACAGTCTCTTCAATGAATGGTGCTGGGAAAACCGATATTCACATGTAAATGAAGCTAGATTCCTAACTTATAACACCCATAAAATTTAACTCAAAATGTATAAACTTAAAAATAAGACCAGAAACTGTAAAACTTCTAGAAAAAAAAACCAGTGAAAAATAGCTCTATGATATAGATCTTCACAATAATTTGTAAGATGATAACAACTAAAGCACAAGCAACAAAATAAACAAGTGTCACTACCTCAAAAGCTTCTGCACAGCAAAGGAAACCATCCACAAAGTGGAAAGGCAACCTACAGAATGGGGAAAAAATGCAAACCGTTTGTGAGGGGCTAATATCCAAAAGATAGAATCACACAACTCAATAGCAATAAATCAAATAATTCAATTAAACAACTGACAAAACACCTGAATGGGCATTTTTTCCAAGAAGATAGATGAATGACCGACAGGTACATGAAAATGTACAGTATTTTGCTCAGGGAAATGCAAATCAAAATCAAGATCAGCTTACATTGGTTAGAAAGCCTATCATCAAAAAGAAAAGGGAAAAAGTGCTGGAGAGGATATGGAGAAAAGGGAACCCTGGTGTACTGTTTATGGGACTCTAATTGGTGCAGCTACTATGGGTAACACTAAAGAAGTTCCACAAAAATTAAAGATAGAACTACCATATGATCCAGCAATTCCACTTCTGGGAATATATCCAAAAGATGAAAATACTATGTCAAAGAGATATTTGCACCCCCACGTCCATAGCAGCATTACTCATAATACCTAAGACATGGAAACGACGTCAGTGTCCGTCGATGGATGCCTGGATATAGAAACTGTGTGATATAAATGGAATATGGCTGGCCATAAAAAGAAGGAAATCCTGCCATTTGTGGCAACGTGGATGGACCTTGAGGATATGCAAAGTGAGTTAAGTCAGATAAATACTGTATGATCTCACTTGTGGATTCTAAAAATTAAAACCAAGTCAAAATGAAATGATAGGAAAAGAGATCAGGTTTGCAGTTACCAGAGGTGGGGAGCGAGGGTGGAAGAATTAGATGACAAGGGTCAAAAGGTATAAACTGCCAGTTATAAATAAGTACTATGGATATCACGTTAACACTGCTGGACTGCATATTTCAAAGTTGTCAAGAGAGCAGAGTTCTCAATACAAAGAAATAAACTATTTTGGGGGGGGCTTATTAATACGAGATGATAGATGTTAACAAAAATTACTGTACTCATTTCACCATATACATAAGTCAATTCATTTATGTAAACCTTAAAGTCACACAGTGTTTGGCAAATGTATCACAATAAAACTGGGAGAATGAAGTGCAATCTTTTGAACTGTATTTCGTTAATCCACTGATTGAGTAACCAAAAAAACTGCAGGAGAAGACGTGAAAATGCACTTTGATAATAAATAAAAAGAAGAAAACAGAAAGCCAACTTGAGATTTTATAGTATACTTTGTACTTAAATATATTTAAGTACACATTTTCTGGGCTGCATAATATACCAGTTCTATTTTGAAAAGATACTCATATATAACATTTTCTGATAATGAAGATACACAGGATTATTACAGACAATTTAAAGTAAAGAATATAAAAAAATGATTTAAAACATTTTAATCTACCAAGGAAATAATTTATCAGCCATAAAATTCCAGTCCATTTCCATTTAATTTTTCTGTACATACATATTATAAACACATTTCATTTTTTCCACAATTGGAACGACACTTCCATAGTTTTTTAAGTCTTGTTGTTTCTTACTAAATGGGATAATATGATTATCTCCCTTTGCCCCTAGATATTGTTCAATGATTTTTAATATCTTCATAAAAGTTCATCATGTGGATACACAATTAACTCTCCTTCCATGTGTGCGCATTTAGCTTTCACCAGATTTCCACTGTGTCTATAAACTTATAGAAGCATTTTTCAAACAGAGCCGTGTGTGTGCATCTCTGATCATTTCCTCAGGATAAATTCCTAGAAATGAAAGTACTGGGTCAGAGGACACAATTTTCAAGTTCTGCTACTTATTTTCAGATTCCTACCACTTTCTGGAGAGAAATTTATATTCCCAAGAGCAGTGTATAAAGAATGTTTATTTCCTACTCCTCCTCCAGCACTTAATATTACCTTAAAAAATATATGCACATTTCTCATTGTTACGCATGTCTTATTTTTGCTTTGATTTGTATTTTTTGGATTACTCTTGAGTCTAGATGTTTTTCCCCCATGTTTCTTGAAGATTATTTTCTTTGTGAATTTATGTGTATTGCTCATATTTCTATCTAGAGTGTTCATCTTAAAAAAAAAATTATTCAAGACTATACTGTGATAGTTTTTACTAAGGCTTTGTTGCTAGTTTAATTTTAGATAAAGTCTTTCCAATCAACCATAGTAGAGGTAGTGTTCTTCTTCCTGTAATTTGAAGAGCTAAAAAAAAATCAATTAGACAATTCAGACTGAGGCAAAGAAGGTACCTAGAAAAATTATAACCAAATTTCCAAACAGGTGATGGCAGCTGGGGATTCCTCTTCCCATGGCAAATGTTTTCTCAGGAAGTTATCCTGAAGCAAGAAATATAAAGACCTTCAGTAGTGACCTCTCTGACTCAAATGCAAAGTCCATTTCAGGATTTTTGGTTGGGTTTTTCTGGGTTCCAGGGGTCCTGGTCTCAGGGTTTCAGCTGTAAGATGGAGAGAAGAGGATGCCGGGGTAGAGACAATCCACCTGAGAGTGTGTTACATCTTAACACACCTTTTGAGACATTTCAGGGTTGGCAGTCTTTTTAGCACAAACATTCTCCTTGGATTTGTTTCCATTGACATACATATCAACTGTAGGTAAAAACAAAGCTGCCTATCACAGATGTTAAACAATGATTTGTTGAATGATTTTGCTGCTGCAGTTTCCACTCTGGGAGTGGTATTGAGTGTGCACATTTACACGACTTCTTTGGCATCATCAAAGTCACTTAGAAGGATGCTCTTATATGAGCAGATTTTCTGCAGTGACAAGAAACAGACAAGTATTTTTCTCTCTCCGTTTCACAGCTCTTGTAGACCAGCCACTGGCAGAAGTCACCATTCCTTCAGCTAAGAAATGCTGCTTTCCAAAATCCTTTGGCAAAATCTTCTAGAGATTTGTTTTTCTGCTTCTTCCTAATTTAGAAACAGTCTTCAAAGAGAGAAGAAAAAAAAAAAACTGACATATTAATGTGAGAAGAAACCAACTCATTTAATTTTGCATTTCTTTCACAGAAAGCTTCAGAATTTATCATCGATGACCAATAAATTGGACGAGATCATTGTGGGGTAAAAGCCAACAAGAAAAGGTATACCCCAAGATTCAATTTTTCTTTAATTGAAGAAACAACATGTGACACAAATTTAAGATTTTATTAAAATCATTTGTAAATTGACATAATATCTCAGTGGTGAAGGAAAACTTTGAACAAAGCAAAAATAATGAGTTGTGTGAATTAACAGAAGGGTGAACAGTGTTAAGTGTGGCATTTAAATGATTACATGATTTTAATTATTCTTTTCATAATAAGCAACTCTGTGAACATCTATTCAAGAAGTTGAAAGCTGTGCCTTCTATGGAACTTGCAGCTGAATTAAGGCTTTGTTTCCTGCCTTCGGCAATTTTAAGAAAACAAATGGAAATGGTTCAAAGAACTTATAAAAAATCCACCACCTATCGAAAGAATTTAAGGTAAGGTGGTAAGCATTAGAAAAAGAAAAACACAACAAACACATACACACACACAGTATCCATCTGTGAGACAGAAAAGAGAGAACAGGAGTAATGATGAGCGCAGTGCCCGGAAGTCCAGCTCAGGCCGACCCCTTATTTATTCTTGGCTGCCAGGGGTTTCCGGCTGATCTTTTTCGATTTGTCATTGTTTTTCTTTGGCGGTTCTGGGTTTGCCTGCATGTGTCTGCCGTAGAGGCTGAAAAGAGAGAGAAGGGAAAATGTGAGATCCACCTTGTGAACACAAGATACGCTTCTGCTGGCAGAGTTTTCATCAACAGATTCATCTCCAGGCACATCGAGGGAGGCTATGAACACCACAAGGGCATTCTTATTTCCTCTGGGTCATATGCTGGATTTACACATGTGCATACACACACACACACACACACACACACTCTCTCTCTCTCTCTCTCCTCTCTCTTACTCACTCCACCATGCCATGAAGTCCAATTCTGGACCAGTCTCTTGGAATCACACACTCTCTGGGCTAAGGAAGAGAGACCAGGACTAGGAAAAATGTGAGGCTCAGCTTGGCCGCTCCAGACTGAAGCTCCCAGTTAGTGAGTGCTGGAGTGGACAGTGACCAAAACTTGGCTGAACTGAAAAGACAGAGTGTCCCCTTAGTGCAAAGTGAGCAGCGAGCCGGCCCAAGAGCCCCAGGGCTGGGTGATGCGACAGAGAGCGATGGTGTCCGAGCCTGCGCTGGCTGTTCACCCGTGATGGATGGCACCAGGGTGGCGACCACCCATCAACGCCACATTAACAAGCACCGCTGATTAAATGTTGACGAAGTACCCTACAATCATAGCCGCGGCATCCCTCGCGGAGCAGAGCTGGCTCTGTGGCTGAGGGGACTGAACCTGATAGCAGACAGTAATTAATCGGTAATTTATGAGTCACTCTGTTTAAGCTAAATTAAAAGCCACCCGAAAGTGAAAACAGCTCAACCTTAACTCCCCTTGTTGCTATAATTGTGTCCCCGAGAGAGGCCAGTGGGTGTCTCAGTGCTTCCCTAAAAGAGGCAGTACCTGACCCCACACTGAACAGGGTGGACACAAACACTGACCTTCCTGTACAAGGCGCTCCGTCTTCTAGGATCCACGTGGGTAACTGACACCCTCTCCTGAACCTGGCGTACACTCACGCTCCCGATGACCCTGATGCTGCGCTTGATGAGCTGAGGGACAGACCTGGTGCCTGCAGTTGTCCAGTTGACGGGGCGCTTAGGCAAGGTTGGACTCTGGGTTTTGACAGGTCATACTGTAGTCTGCTTCTCCAGAGGCTTCCGAGCATCTCCTCGGAAGCAGGATCTACCAACAGTGGTCATGAACTTGGGTCTCTGTTCGTGAGAAGTTTAGAATGCGGAGTGTGGCAGCAGACAGACCTACAAGCTGAAGAATGTTAAGTCCGGCCAGGTGCTGGGAACATTCTCCAGGTAAAGGGGAGCATCAAGGAGGAACTACATGTCCTCAACACATCACATCAGAGCCTCTAAGTTAGCATTTAACTCCTATAGAAGTTCCCTTAGAGCAGGGGTCCCCAACCTCTCAGATCTCGTATCTGATGATCTGAGATGGAGCAGATATAGTAATAATAATGTGTACCATAAACGTAACATGCTTGAATCATCTACCAACCACCATTCCCCTCACCCCACCGTCCAAAACTGTCTTCCATGAAACTGATCCCTGGTGTCAAAAAGGTTGGAGACTGCTGATAGAAGACTTCTGAATGCAGTCTAACTGAATGGAGAGGCAGGCCCAGTCCTGCCCAGTGTCCACAGCAAACATCCCCAAGAGAACCTGCATCCAGGAAAATGGATCTTTAAACCTACACATGCCCCCTCCCTACACATTTTAAGAAAACTGGAGTATCATTGCTTTACATACTGCATGAGTTTTTGCTGTGCAGCAAAGTGAATCAGCTCCATATACATATGTCCCCTCTCTTGGACTTCTTTCCGATCTAGGTCACCACAGAGCACTGAGTAGAGTTCGCTGTGTTACACAGCAGGTTCCCACTAGCTCTCTATTTTACACATGGTAGCGTATGTCAATCCTCATCTCCCAACTCATCCCACCCTCCCTTCCCCATGTGGTGTCCATATGTTTGCTCACTACGTCTGTGTCTTTATTTCTGCTTTGCACATAGGTTCATTTGTACTATTTTTCTAGATTACACATATATGCATTACCCCTACACTTTAAAAGAAGTTGGTTCCCCTCAAAGTCTATTTGTAGACACCTGGTAGTCTTGGATCCAGGCAAAGAAACATTGGTTTTGGCAGAAAAGAAGGTTCAGCCAATCCGGCTTTACCACTGTTACCAGTCCCACTCCCAGCGATGCTGCTGTGGCTACTGCTAAGTCGCTTCAGTCGTGTCCAACTCTGTGCGACCCCATAGACGGCAGCCCGCCAGGCTCCCCCGTCCCTGGGATTTTCCAGGCAAGAGTACTGGAATGGGGTGCCAATTGCCTTCTCTGAGTCCCAGTGATGTCCCTGTCCCAATTCCCCAGAACTTGCTGTTGTCATCGTACATGACCAAAGGGACTCTGCAGAGGAAATGAGGTTAAGGACCTTGAGGTGGAAAGATGGTCTTGCATTTTCTAGGGGGTTCCAACCTGTGCACCTCCTCCCCCACCCTGCCAGCATCTCCCCCAGATGCACCAGAATAGGGAGAGCAAACTGAGCCAAAGGAGAGCTATGTGTTATATTTTCCACCTATATCAGACAAGCTGATCTTCCCGTAGCGTCTGCCCCTCTCCTCCTCCTCCCAGGATGCTGCTTTCCTAGAGATCAGCAGCTTAGTGCTACAGCGGGATGTGCATAAGAGGACCTGGGGGTGGGTGGGGCTCTGGTCTCCAAGCTCCTCCCACCTGGCAGGAAGCCAAGGTCTGACTGTTCTGAGCACCCACAAAGGCAACTATGGTCTCAGCATCTTCCACTGTAATCGCTTTCTCACAGCTTCAGGGTCTCTCCTTTACTTTCCAAAGTCTTATCCCTATACTCATTCTTGCTCACAGATAACATCCAACTTTAAGGATCACAAAAATCTGTAGATACACAGCTCCCTCGTTTGTGAACCTGGAAACCTGGTAAAGACTCAGGGGCTGGGAAAGTGGTATCAACAGAAATAAATAGTTCAGAGGAGAGAGAAGAGATGAAAGACTCAATGAGGGCCTGCTATGCACCACACATCCTGAACATGCAGGCACGGAAGGCTTCCTGGAAGGGGTGGCAGTGTTGCCAGGCCCTGACAACGGTCATGAAGCAAAGTCATTTCAGCAGGTGCGCCAAAGCTGCTTGGGGCTCAGCAAGGCTCCTCTATTCAGGAAGGAACTAGAATGTTCCAACCTTTCATCACCTGCCTTTTTAGACTCAGACCCCACTGTGTGCCTGGCCTTCCTGGGGCTACACAGCAAGCCACTCACTACAAAGGGTCAGAAGGGAGACTGAAAACTTTCAGTTTGCCTCTTACAAGCTGTCAGTTCTAGGCATGTGATTAGCAAGCCTCATCCCCACCGTGCCTTCGTTTCTTCATCTGTTAAAGACAAAATGATGTTGTTTTCTCATAGTGTGGCCGTAATGCTGAGGTAAGCCGGGCACCAGGGCATGCCATGGGGTTAGAGTGATTAAATAAAGACAATTATATGATTACTTCTCTCGGGTTTCTTCCTCTGAAAAATAACATGGTATTTTCTACCGACACCAAATCTCCAAGCATATATGGAAGAAAGGTTTGCATCCTCTTTGAAGAAAGCAACTCAGGCTAAAGGCACTCTCCCACTTCCTCCATGAGTCACCAGCGGATGACTCTGCCTTGGCCTGCGGGATCCGCTCACTGCTCCAGCTGTGTGCCAGATGACAGCCACGTTTCACTCTCATCTGTAGACTGGATCCATCGGAGCAATCATTCCCACCTGGAGATGCGGCTCTGGCTGGGCAGGAAGGACGAGCATCTCAGGGTCCCAAGTCTTGGATTCCCTCAGCTATTAATATTAGCCCCGGGGCCTCCATTCAGTAAGTGTAGGGGGCAGAAAAATGGCCCCTCAAAATGTCCACATCTTGATCCCAGAGACCCTGGGGTCTGTAACCTTATATTGCTAAAGGGACTGTGCAGAGCTGATTACGTTAAGGACTTGAAAAAAGCTTTTCTTGCAGTTGCTTCAGAATGTTGCATTAGTTTCTGCTGTATAGCAAAGCCAGTCAGTTACATGCATACATATATTCCCTCCTTTTTTTGGGTTTCCTTCCCATTTAGGTCACCACGGAGCACTGAGGAGAGTTCCCTGAGCTCTACAGTACGTTCTCGTTAGCTATCTATTCTATATGTAGTGTCAATAGTGTCTACGTGTCGGTCCCAATCTCCCAGTTCATCCCATCTTTTCTTCCTCCTTTGGTATCCAGGTTTGTTCTGTGCATCTTTGTCTCTATTTTTGCTTTGCAAACAGGTTCATAGATGGAGAGACGCTTGGGTTATCTGGGTCGGCCCAACATAATCCCAGGAGTCCTAAGAGGGAAGATGGGGGTGCTGGAGGGCCAGAGTCAGGGATGCGCAGATGCTGGCTCTGAGGATGGAGGAAGGGACTGCCAGCTGAGGACTGCAGGCAGGCTCTAGACCCCAGAAAGGCAAGGAAACACATTCTCGCCTAGAGCCTCCAAAAGATGAAACCCTGCTGACACCTCAATTTCAGACTTCTGACGCCCAGAACTGTGAGAGAATATATTTTCTCTGTTTTTGGCTACTAGGTTGGTGCTGATGTTTGGTGGCTAAGTCATGTGTGACTCTTTTGCAACCCCATGTAATGCAGCCTGCCAGGCTCTTCTGTCCATGCAATTTCCCCGGCAAGAACACTGGAGTAGGTTACCATTTCCTCCTCCAGGGGATCTTCCCAATCCAGGGATCAAACCCACGCCTCCTGTCTGGGCAGGTGGATTCTTTACCACTGAGTCACCAGGGAAGTCCTTTCTGGCCACTAAGATCATCTTAATTTGTTAAGAGAAGCAACAGGGAACCAATACGGTAACTGAATCTCTCTGGGGCTGTCTGTGAGGGATTTTACTTAGTTTTAGCAGGAGAAATTTTCTTCTGGGGTAGCAACTCACTGACAAGAAAGAAAAGTTAAAAACTAAGTTGCAGAAAGGCCACAGAAGCAGAGTCTCCAAGGAAAAATGGGTGCTGTCCACTAGCAGAGAAGGAGGTGGGCAGGCCAACTATCCCCTCTCTGCTACCACGAGACAGGATGGGCTGGCTCCCTCTAGGCACTGAAGCTGATAGTCATGGTCCATGTTTGAAATGCATCCAGAATTAATTTACAGAGGTGACCGTGAAAACACGGATAGCTCTATGCCTCTGAAAGGAGTTGTATTACACGCGGTTATGCGCAGGGCCCCATGGGGAAGCACCAGGTTGACTGGGAGGCAGAGGAGCCCGGGGGAGAGCAGAGCCCAGTCTTTATGGGTGCTTTCACAGGAAGGAATGGGTGAAACAGGGTAGGTGAATAATCTGATTAAAATCTCAGAGCCTGGAGTGAAAGAAGTGATCTCCAGTTGCCCAGTGCCTGGATCGGGGGGAATATTGGCTTGGTGCATCAGAGTTAGAGGAAAGAGGTGGTCAGGATTGGGGCTTGGGGTTGTTTGGCTTGGATATGAAAGGCATGCTAATGGATGAACTGTTCGTTCCTCTGGGAATGAGGAGCATTCTCCCTCGCCAGCATCATTAAATACAGGAAGTGAAAAACAGGACTGATCTATGCAACCGGCAGCCTTCAGGATGGCTTTCTGCCTCCTGACCTTTCCATACTCTCCTCTCATTACGTAACTTCCACCTCCTTGATCTTCGAAGATTTCAACTAACCCTTGGATCCTGGCACAAGATGCTTCTTGATGAGCACATCCCCTCAGTGATCTGCTCAGGTGGTACCCATCATCTGGTCCTACAAGAGCCCTGGCTCACTGCACAGGGGATTCTGGAGAAGAGTACTGGGCATCTGTGCTCAGAGGCAGTGTCTGGGAAGCATCCGCATTCCTGAACCCTACCTTGAAGGGCTTGTGGGGGGAGATTACATCAGACACGGACAGGGTCTTGTATGCAGGCACAGACAGCTCTTCCAGAGCAACAGCTGTCACCTTTAACCTCTCATGAAGGCCTAAGACGCAGGCTAAGCCGGCCGATTCCGCCTGCTTCCCAGACACTGCCTCTGAGCACAGCCAGGAGAGTTCAGCTTTGCCATCATGAGCTTGGGGGGCAGACTCTACCTCAGGAAGGTTTCTGGGGGCACTGAAGGCTGGTCATGCTAGTGTGAGAGCACTGACAAGGAGTCACGGATGGGGCTGCAGCATCAGTCGCCAGTGGGTGAAGTGATCAATTCAGAATATGGAGTGAACCTGTGGCACAGAGTCTTGGAAAATCATCTCTCCTCTGGATGAGAATGACAGGGAGCTGTTCATGGAAGGAGAAAACTCAACAGGGAACCAGTTAAAGTGACAGGAAAGGATGGATTATGTTCAGGAGTCTGATGAACAGACTTCTGACGGTGAAGAGAATCCTCAAAGGCGAGATGCCTGTGGATGACCTGTGCTGTGGGTGATGAACGCGGCAGCATCACTAGCTCATGAGGGCTCTCGTCTGGTCCCTGTGGGAGCGGACCCTGACCAGAGCAGCTGTCTGTAGAATCCCAGCTGAAGATCAGCTCTGGAGGATTCATCATGAAATGATGCCGTGAACAGGAGAGGTCACCAGCCTGGTCACTTGAGAGGCATCGTGTTAAAGCTGTCTGCACACTGGCTCCCAACACTCCACACAACTCAACACCCCTGCCAGGTGGCATCTAAGATGGCACAGCNAGGAAAGAGGTGGTCAGGATTGGGGCTTGGGGTTGTTTGGCTTGGATATGAAAGGCATGCTAATGGATGAACTGTTCGTTCCTCTGGGAATGAGGAGCATTCTCCCTCGCCAGCATCATTAAATACAGGAAGTGAAAAACAGGACTGATCTATGCAACCTGCAGCCTTCAGGATGGCTTTCTGCCTCCTGACCTTTCCATACTCTCCTCTCATTACGTAACTTCCACCTCCTTGATCTTCGAAGATTTCAACTAACCCTTGGATCCTGGCACAAGATGCTTCTTGATGAGCACATCCCCTCAGTGATCTGCTCAGGTGGTACCCATCATCTGGTCCTACAAGAGCCCTGGCTCACTGCACAGGGGATTCTGGAGAAGAGTACTGGGCATCTGTGCTCAGAGGCAGTGTCTGGGAAGCATCCGCATTCCTGAACCCTACCTTGAAGGGCTTGTGGGGGGAGATTGCATCAGACACGGACAGGGTCTTGTATGCAGGCACAGACAGCTCTTCCAGAGCAACAGCTGTCACCTTTAACCTCTCATGAAGGCCTAAGACGCAGGCTAAGCCGGCCGATTCCGCCTGCTTCCCAGACACTGCCTCTGAGCACAGCCAGGAGAGTTCAGCTTTGCCATCATGAGCTTGGGGGGCAGACTCTACCTCAGGAAGGTTTCTGGGGGCACTGAAGGCTGGTCATGCTAGTGTGAGAGCACTGACAAGGAGTCACGGATGGGGCTGCAGCATCAGTCGCCAGTGGGTGAAGTGATCAATTCAGAATATGGAGTGAACCTGTGGCACAGAGTCTTGGAAAATCATCTCTCCTCTGGATGAGAATGACAGGGAGCTGTTCATGGAAGGAGAAAACTCAACAGGGAACCAGTTAAAGTGACAGGAAAGGATGGATTATGTTCAGGAGTCTGATGAACAGACTTCTGACGGTGAAGAGAATCCTCAAAGGCGAGATGCCTGTGGATGACCTGTGCTGTGGGTGATGAACGCGGCAGCATCACTAGCTCATGAGGGCTCTCGTCTGGTCCCTGTGGGAGCGGACCCTGACCAGAGCAGCTGTCTGTAGAATCCCAGCTGAAGATCAGCTCTGGAGGATTCATCATGAAATGATGCCGTGAACAGGAGAGGTCACCAGCCTGGTCACTTGAGAGGCATCGTGTTAAAGCTGTCTGCACACTGGCTCCCAACACTCCACACAACTCAACACCCCTGCCAGGTGGCATCTAAGATGGCACAGCAAACAATTCCAGCCCACGAGAATGAGAATACATTTATTTCCCAGGACACATCATATTGAGCAGTAGTATGATATACATGCTCTTCTGTTATTGGTGGGCATATTTATTTAACATGGGCATACTCATCTTGCGAAAAAACCAACACATTTGAGTTTTACTATTTCTGTTCAATCCAAGGGTCTCGTGCAGACCCTCACACCCCTTCATGATTGCAGCAATGAACATCACTGGGGACTGCATTTTTCCTTCTTGAAAAGTCTCCTCCCTTGGCTCCAATGCACTATCCTTCTTATTTTTCCCCTGGACAATTCTATAGTCCTTATGGTTTTGCTTTTAGCTCATTGCATTCTCTTCTCTAAACCAATCATCTGATTTTGTAGCTTCAATGAATATCTCTGAGTGTGAGCCCTCAGAGTCACTGCCATCTTCAACCCCTGCTACACCAAAACTCCCACTTGTACATGAACCATTAAATCCAACCAAGTGCACACAACAGTTCCCTACCCCAATTCCTCAATGTCCCTCTAATGTCTCCAGACCTCCAGGATCAAAATGATGAAGTCATTCTGGCACCTGCCTCTTTTTTCAGTCACCTTTGATTACATCCTCCTCTACCACAGAAATTCTCAGTGTGTGGAAAGGGAGGATCTGAAGCTCCAAGCAAAGCTATATGTGCCTTTTTTCAGCTGAAAAGTGAACACAGCTTTCATCAGCTTCTCAAAAGGTTCATAACTCAATGGATTAATAAGATGCTTTATGGTACTTATTCTTATTTATATCATCCTATGATTTTATTCATTCTCTTTTCCTTCTACCCTAAAATATGGCCATTAGATTAGTGTTAACAGGTTCCTTCTCAGTCTCCATTTTTTTGGCTGTGCTGTGCAACTTACGGGATCTCAGATCCCCAACCTGAGATAGAACCCAGGTCCCTGCAGTGAAAACACCAAGTCCCAATCACTGGACCACCA
Organism: Neotragus pygmaeus; assembly: GCA_006410875.1. Classification (NCBI taxonomy): domain Eukaryota; kingdom Metazoa; phylum Chordata; class Mammalia; order Artiodactyla; family Bovidae; genus Neotragus; species Neotragus pygmaeus. The sequence goes on from SJYV01010133.1 coordinate 844,613, forward strand.
GAGAATTCCCCCTTCCTGATCTCCTTGATAACAATTCCTTCCTTCCTTCAATGTATCCTACACACAACTGACAGAATTCTCTCTCCTTGGTTGATGCAGGGAAAGCAGCATCCACTACCCTTGGGATCAAGTACCCAGCCTGGTATGTGACAGAGTATCCATCCACTGAACAGGCCATGCAATGCCTACCCAGCCAAATTTCATCTCTCTCTGTTCACTAACAGACCAAATACAGAAACGCTGATCTGGAGGAGGGCAATGTAGAATATGGGAAAGGTAGGCTGAGTGTTAGCGTTTGCTCAGAAACCTTAAAGTCTGGTATCATTCTGAAATCTCTGTTTATCTTTATTGAAAACTGGGAATATCCACATACTGCCTACACCTTGCAGGTGATTTGAAAAAACTTTTGAGTGCTAAACCCATCGAAGGCCTTTGTCAGCCAGGAGTCTTGCTCTCAGTTTTTGGCTGATTTGTGTTACTACTGCCTCTAATGCCCGCCCCAATCCTTTCTACAACTCAGATCTCATCCACATATTCAGGCTTTTCACAGCTTTCTCTGCTCTGCCCCCTGTTCAATTTCTGCCTTCACAAAATACTGTGGTGTTTATTGAGATTTCATCATTAAGTCCTTCAGAACAGACAAAGTAATTTCTGCTCTTGGCCGTTACTTCCAAGTACTAGTAGAGTGCCTTGATCAGGACACATGGCAAATACGGTCACCATGCAGTCAGCATTCACTACCACAACTATCCAAGAAAGAAGGGGCTTTCATTATTTTCATTTTCCAAATGAGGAAACTTAGGGTTAGAAAAAGCTTCAGATCACCCCCAGGTAATGACCCCAAGTTCAAATTCTCTAGGCACTAAGTATATGGGCTTTGCTGGTGGCTCATGTGAAGACTGTCTGGAATGCAAGAGACATGGGTTTGATCCCTGGGTCAGAAAGAGTCCCTGAAGAAGGGAATGGCAACCCACGCCAGTATTCTTGCCTGAGAAATCTCATGGACAAAGGAGCCTGGTGGACTGCAGTCAGTGGAGTTGCAAGAGTTGGACAAGACTTAGCAACTAAACCACCAGCCATCACCACCACCATCTTTCTGGATTTCTCAGGTTTGTCCTCTTCATCAGCCTACCATTTTCTCAAGGGTAGGGACAGCAGACTTCACTTCTTTTGTATTCTACATATGCAAGGCACTGCTGGAAGCACATTGTGTGCTATGTAAATATTATGTTTCAGAATGCCAGGTATATGAGAGGTACAATATGCTGTGCTTAAGTCATTTGCTCCTGTCATATGCCTCCCTCCTGTTGTTTTGGGTGTTTCCATGGAAAGTCCTTATACAGACCAAGAAAAGAACCAATTTGAAAAATCTCAGTATATGGCCAGTGACAATAATGGAGAGAAATCATTTTGTGTCTAATCTGTAATCTTTTGGTAGGATGCTAAATTTAAAATCTCTGCAAATAAATCTGTGGACAAAGTGTGAAGCCCAGATTATTAATAAGCATTTGCCATATCTTTATTTATCCTATCTAGCAGCTTCTGAGGGGTTGGTGACAGAACCTTAGCACTTAAATTGCTGAGTCTTAAAGAAAAAAAGGGAACAGTTACCATATTCCCATGAGAAGTCTCATTAATTCAAAAGGCAATGATTTTTTGAGATCAAACCTCCAAGAGATGGTTCCATGAAATTCACTAGCACGAGATGTCTTTTACATTCTCCATTATAACCCTCACTGCTCTCTGCCCTCAACATACAGTGTAAAAAAAAATTATCAACATACATGTGTGCAAACAGCATCTGTATAAATAGCCAAGAAGAATCTGTAGCTGGCTTAGGACAGATATTAAACTACACACAAAAAATATAAAATGTAAGGCAGATTTTAAAAATACCCCATACATTCTAGACTATCTGCCCCATTGGAGGAGAGAAATGAGGATTCTGGCAGAACAAAACTAAGCATCGCATGCACAAAAGATGCTCATTAAACTTCATCATCCTGTCTACTCTAATGATGCTTTTACTTAATAAAAATTCCCCAAGCAGTTGCAAGGATATTAGGCAAGGTCTTTGGTTATGTATCAGAGGTCTGAGCTGTCACCAGCAAGCATGCAGTTTGGGGGGTAAGGCTCCCTGGGGAAGGAGCAAATACAGCTTTCACAGAATACATGCAGAGAAAAATCAATAACTGCAACTCGCTTCCCTGCTTAAGCATTTAAGAGAATAGGTAATCCTTTTAAATTAAACTGCAAAGTGCTAAATGTTGCAATTTCCAGAATAAACTAAATAAACAAAGGAAAACAGGAGGAAGAGCATTCTTGTAAGTTTTCTAAGCAAGCTACTTCCTTAATAGACTCCAGACCTGGAGTACTGGAGAATATTTTTTATGAAAAGAATTATTTTGAGATATCATTATGTTGAGGCTGCATAGGTGTCTATGTGTTGGTAATACATAAACCTATTTATAGATAGAAGGAAGGAAGTGACAAGCATTTCTTTATTTTGTTGTTGTTTTCTATTTTTTGACCATACCATACCACATAGCATAGCATGTAGGACCTTAGTTCCTGACCAGTGATTGAACCTCTGACCCCTTCAATAGAAATCCATTAACCAATGGACTGCCAGGGAAGTCCCAAGAAATTATTTCTATTACATGCATGTAACACCACCAAAAATTATTCCTAAGAAAACATTACTATTAAAATTCACAATCTTGATATGCATGTGTGTAATTGATTTACCTTGCTATACACCTGAAACTAAGACAGCACTATAAATCAACCTCAGTCCAGCACAATTAAAAAAAAAAATTTACTAACTAGAATCTGGCTCTCAAAAGCTAAACAGTAATTATCTAATAGATCCCTTAACATGGACAGCTAGATGATAATTCTATATAATCACAAATTATTGCTTCTGTCCACATTATACAACCCATTTTAAATTTCATGTCCAGTCAATACAGAGTTGGCTGGAGAGACATGAGAGTCGGTGCAAGAATGAGGTATGACCCCAAAACTTAAAGGCAGAAAGGTTGCCCTCTGTGTGTAAAATGATCACGTCCACACAAATGAACCAAAGCAGGAACTCAGAAAGTCTCCCCAAGAAACACCAGCATAACTCAGGCCAGCAAGATTTGATCAGAAGCCAGCCAAAGGTATGAACAAAGCTGGAGAGAGATCCTGTGCATCAGAAGAGCGCTAGCGTCCTTCAGCAACTCCAAGAGTGGGGTAGATGCAGGCAGTGGGCGTCTACGGGACCCAGCTGGGAGTTCTGTGGCCACCTTGATAATGTCTGTGAGTGCAGGAAGAGGAAATAAACACGATGCCACTGCAGCCCTTCCAAGGCTTCATGGTGCAGCTGGGGCCACCTCCCTGCCTTCTGCCATGACCCTCCATGTTCCCAATCTCCAGCACATGGGCAAATAAATTGGGCCTCTGCCCATTTCCGAGGTCCATACTTCTATTCCCTTTGTTCAGAATGCTTTTCTCCAGGTCTCTGTAAGATCGGCACTCGTACCGTCCCTGTTGTACAGGTTAGGGGAAGGACACAGAGAACTTCAATAACCTTGGTTTCAAAACCATTCAGTCTCAACCTTCTCCCTCTACCCTGGGTGCAGACACTGGTTCGTACATGAGCCTGTGGCCAACCTGTGCCAACCACAGAAAGACCCAAGATCTTACCTCAAGCTACTGGGAAGAAGAGCCCTTTCTTTTGAGTTGAATTAGGAGCCTAGATCTGCTGCTGGCCATGGTGGCATCTGAGAAAAGAGCCTGCCTGGGAAAGAAACCAGCAGGCAAAGTAAACTGAAAGATGGAGTAAAATGGAGTCCAGAGACATTGAGCCCACGCTCATGCCATGCCTTGAAAAACCTACTGACTGTACTGCTGGATTATTAGTAATATAAATTTCTTCTAACACTTTGTGCTTGTTGCATTCCAAGAACACTGAGCCCTGAATGACACATCACTCTGATCTACTTCAAATGTGAGTTCCTAAGAGACTTTTTTGCCCACATTCTCTCTTTAACCACATTCATTTCCTTCATACCACAGTCACAATATAATTGTTTTGGTTATTATTAATTGTTTGCCACCTCCTTTAATGGAAGATTAACTCCAAGAGGACAGGAATCCTGTCTGTCTTCATTAGTATCCCCTCTGACCGGTCCACCACGGGCACACAATGACTGTTTGCTGGTTGACTGAAAGCACGTATCACTGCACTTATTAGGATGTACTGCAATATCCAACTACCTGAGTCTCTTACTGGCCGGATCACTAGTGTCTCTGAGGCAGGAGCTGTCTTAATCCTTTTGTTTCTCCATTGTTGGCCACACACTAGTCACCAAATAAACATCAACTGGTGGACTGAAAGAATATATTTTTAAAAAATATTCTTAATTGTAGGATAATTACTTTATAATACTGTGATGGTTTCTGCCATAGAGCAATATGAAATGCCACAGATATATGTATGCCCCCTCCCTCTTCAAGTCCCCCCACCTCCCCATCCCACTCCTCTAAGGGTGTCACAGAGCACCAGCTTTGAGTTCCCAGCATCACATGGCAGACTCCCACTGGCTATCTGTTTTACATATGGCAATGTGTATGTTCCAACGCTCTTCTCTCAAATCATCCCACCCTCTCCTTCCCCTACTGTGTCCAAAAATTTGTCGTTTATGTCTGTGTCTCCTTTGCTGCCCTGCAGGTAGGATCATCAGTACTGCCCCAAAAGAGTATCTTAGCCGAGGAACATTTCCTGATTCATTCCTTAACTCCACACTCATCAAGTGAGGATAGACATGCCTCCCCTACAGAGGTGTTCACTGAGAAAATATGTGCTGCGTACGCCAAGGCAAGTCTTCTAGTCTTCAGGGGCAGTTTTCCTCTGTTAACAAAATTCTGGGCCCCTACATAAGCTGCTTCTCTTGTGTTCCCCAGTCTCTGTAGGTTTCTGAGGCTTGCAGAGGTGAGAGTGGAGGTGCAGAAAATGCATCGTGGCGCCATTTTGTGAAGTTGCTTGGCAGCCGTCCATTCTTCTTTTGTGGAGATTCCCATTTTAAAACAATGTTTATAAGGTTTTTTTTTTTGCTGTGGACCATTTTTTAAAGCCTTTATTGAATTGTTGTAACACTGCTTCTGCTTCTGCTGTTTATGTCCTGTTTTTTTGGCCATGAGGCATATGGGATCTTAGCTACCCACCCAGGGATTGAACCTGGAGCCCCTGCACTGGAGGCGAAGTCTCAACCACTGGACCACAGGGAAGTCCTGGAGGGTCCCTCTCAAAAGACTGTGTGACCAGGGATTTTCATTCTATTCCTTTACAGCACAGTAGGTTTCATTGAATATTAACCATCATTTGATATTAGCAAGAACTAGCTGAGTACAGGAATAGCTTAACACAGAGGATTAAGTCAAAATGAACATTATAAAAAACGCTGGGGATTTCTTCCTTTCCTTCCGACAAATTGAACATCAGAATGAATTTTTATTATCCTGGAAAGATGGGAGTTTTTTGAGCCACACGTGGTTCCTTCAGGAAAGGCTTGGTGTTCACGACCTGTTAAATTATTAAACTAGTGACTGTTAATAGCCAAACGCAAGCAACACACGCTACTCACCAGCATTTCCACAGGATGCTTCTGTGGCATTTTCTGTATTAACGCATCTAAGCCTAAACAAAGGACATCATGGAGGGCTGCACAGCTGTCCTGTGCGTCTAGATATAAATGACGCTGCAACTGGAACACCAGTGTCCAAACAGCGAAGCTTCCGCTTTGTCTTTGTTTCTCAGACGCAGACCAATGGTAAAGCAACACCTATCTACAGGTATTGTTACTCATCCTCCTCTTCCTCCCGGTGGCTATTGATGTGGACTCCCTGCTTCCACCGCCCTCCTCCCCTCTCAGCCCCGGTGATCGGATGATGTGACACTGGCAGGTGACTCAAGCCCAGGGCAACGGAGAGCGAGCCATCTCTAAGTGCCAGTCTGTACAGGTTTCAGAGTGCGTGGCAGATAATACTGACTCAGGAGGCAGAAGGCTTTGGAACTAACCCATTGACTAAGGCAGTCTGTGCTTTCCTAGACAGGAAATGGAGCATTTGGACTTAACAGGGGTGGGGGCCATCCGGTATATGCACTGCCACCCTCCCGGCCCTTGCCTTGCACGACTGGGGATTCACCCAGAACGCATCCAGAACCTACTTAGATCACACCCTACGGGCAATGGCTTCAACCTGGTCACAGTTAGGCATTTGAATGGAACATGCACGCTGTGTGCATGAAACGTGTATAGGACTCTGCTTACATTAAAACTCATTTACCCTTAGGAAAAACGCCATTCAGTGAAACCTCCTATCTCCAAGCTTCCTCTTATGTTCAGGTCAGATTACAGCATGACGCCTGAGATTCTAAGCAGCACTGTATTATCTGCCTCTCTTCCACGTCCACCAGATAGTCTGTGAGGTTATGTTCCACTTACACAGCAAAGAGAGTAAAAAATAAGTAAATAAATAACCTTAGAAGTCAAAACCAGAAAGCATGCATCTACCTACAGATGGATGTAGCCATGAGGTTCTTGCCAAGTGGACTTCAGGAAGCAGCAGCTACAAGTCAGTTCTAGTCATTGTCTCTTTCGCTTCTTCCCTCATCTAAGCTGGGCTCTCTATGAAGTGCCAAACCCTGTCATCCCTGGAACATGGCATGTCAAGTTGACGGTGCTTTCCCTCCATTCCTAATTGCAGTATTTTAACTAGTGGCAAGAGGTTGGCAGTAGAGGAGAAGCCAGGCTTTTGTGGCAAAGAAACAAAACAAATTACATGTTCAGTTCAGTCGCTCAGTCATGTCCGACTCTTTGCGATCCCATGAATTGCAGCACACCAGGCCTCCCTGTCCATCACCAACTCCCGGAGTTCACTCAAACTCATGTCCAGTAAGTCGGTGATGCCATCCAGCCATCTCATCCTCTGTCGTCCCCTTCTCCTCCTACCCCCAATCTCTCCCAGCATCAGGGTCTTTTCCAATCAGTCAACTCTTCACATGTGGTGGCCAAAGTACTGGAGTTTCAGCTTCAGCATCAGTCCTTCCAATGAACACCCAGGACTGATCACCTTTAGAATGGATTGGTTGGATCTCCTTGCAGTCCAAGGGACTCTCAAGAGTCTTCTCCAACACCACAGTTCAAAAGCATCAATTCTGTATTCATGCATATATGTGGAATCTAGAAAAAATGGTACAGGTGATCTTATCGGCAAAGCAGAAGTAGAGACAGATGTAGAGAACAAACCCATGGATACCAAGGGGAAATGGTGGGTAGGATAAATAGACTGGAATTGATATACATATACACTATGGATATACTTGGGCTTCCCTGGTGGCTCAGAGGTTGAAGCATCTGCCTATGATGCGGGAGACCTGGGTTCGATCCCTGGGTCAGGAAGATCCCCTGGAGAAGGAAATGGCAACCCACTCCAGTACTCTTGCCTGGAGAATCCCATGGACAGAGGAGCCTAGTGGGCTACAGTCCACAGGGTCGCAAAGAGTAGGACACGACTGAGCGACTTCACTTCACTTCATGGATATACTATGTATAAAATAGATAACTAAGGAAATGGCAACCCACTCCAGTGTTCTTGCCTGGAGAATCCCAGGGACAGGGGAGCCTGGTGGGCTGCCGTCTATGGGGTCACACAGAGTCGGACACGACTGAAGTGATTTAGCAGCAGCAGCGGCAGTGAGAACCTACTGTATACCACAGGGAAGGCTACTCAATTCTCTGTGGGGATGTTAATAGGAAGGAAATCCAAAAAAGAGGGGATATATGTAAACAAACATCTGATTCACTTTGCTGTACAGTAGAAACTACAACACTGTNGCAGTGAGAACCTACTGTATACCACAGGGAAGGCTACTCAATTCTCTGTGGGGATGTTAATAGGAAGGAAATCCAAAAAAGAGGGGATATATGTAAACAAACATCTGATTCACTTTGCTGTACAGTAGAAACTACAACACTGTAAAGCAACCATACGCCAATGAAAACAAAAAACTAGAGTGGATATATGTATGACTGATTCATTTTGCTGTACACCTGAAACTAATACATCACTATAAATCAACTACAATCCGATAAAAATTTTTTTAAGATATAGAAAATCAACAAAAACCCCAAAATGGTGCTTGGGAATTAGCCCAACAACTGGGGAAGAGAATAATGGAGAAAAACATCTATGAGAGCTCAAGAATAGAAGAGCCTTTGGATCTCCATCTTCCTTGAGCTTTGAGTTCTACGGCAAAAACATACCTCAAAAAGGAGTGGAGAATTAAAAAAAGGAATTGTAGCTTTGATATACTCAGCAGATTTAATACATGTCATCCAGTTCCTCCTAGTTTTTTTTTTAATCAGATTTTTAAGAGTTTCAGAGAAATTTATGGTTATCAAGTACAAAAAGGTTAAAAATTAAGATGTCTGTGCTTCTGCAGGATGTTAAAAATGGTCTACTGGAGAATTCTGTGCATCAGCCATGAACCTGGGTGGGGGTTCTGGAAATTTTGGGGGAGGCGAGGACTCTCCCCTTGGGCTCCAGCTTTAGTTGCCTGATGGCCCCGTTGGGCCCCTTAAGTCTCAGAGCAAAACTGTGGCTGTGGGTGGAAAGAGAAGAGCTTGTCACAACAGACCTTTTCATCCAAGAATCTCAAGTGTTTCATCTAGGAATCGCACCCACCAAACACTCCTGGAAGGTGTTAGTGCTAAGCACAGACGGTGGAAGTGAGACGGAAGTAGAAGCGTGAGGTGGAGGTGCCAGAGGCCCAGGGTTTCTGCAAAATCCGGCCTGGTGCTGCTCTTTTGTTACAGTTTCTGGTACAGGCAGACCCCGCTGTACTGGGCTTCCGAGAAATTGCGTTTTTTATAAATTGAAGATTTGCAGCAACCTCACGTAGAGCAAGTCTATTAGTGCCATTTTCCTAATAGCGGTATTTATTTTTTAACTTTTAGTTTTTTTGGCCATGCTGTGTGGCATGTGAGATCCTTAGTTCCCCAAACAGGTATTGAACCTGCGCCCCCCACATTGGAAGTACAGAGACCTAACCACTGGACTGCCTGGGAAGTGAAAGTATTAGTTATGGACTGTAGACTCACTAGGCTCCTCTATCCATGGGATTCTCCACGCAAGAATACTGAAGTGGGTTGCCATTCCCTTATCCAGGGGATCTTCCTGACTCAGGGATCAAACCTGCAGTGTAGTCATGATGTGGCCACATGATGACACTTGGGATCACAAAGGGAACACGTACTCAACAGTCATTTCAAATATTAGAAAACAATGTCCTGTTACAAATGACTTGAACTGACCTATCTTTGCATGGAAAAATACTCCCCCCTGAACAGCTGTTAATCAAGATTTCTGCCCGACATATATTGCCTGGAATGGTAAAAACAAGCCCCTCTTAGTCAGCCTACTAAATACCTACAGTGAGTTCATTTTTCCTCTCATAAATATTTCAGAAAGCTATTTTTAAAGTCTTATTTTTAAACACATATTAGTCCTTCCAATTTGTGGAGACATATTCTCTACTTTCACGTATGTAGAGCATAGCTCAGTCCAAAACAGGAGATTCACAAAGGTTAACTTTAAATTTTCTAGGAGCCACATTAAAAAAGGAAAAAGAAATAGATGAAATCAAGTTTAGGAATATATTTAATTTAACCGAATAGATCCAAAATATGATCATTTCAATGGGTAATCTGTATCAACATGGTAAATGATCTATTTTATTCCTAATCTAAGGATAAATGATTTAGTAAGTATATCATATAAATTTAATGATTTCTTTTTTGGTTCTAAGTGTCTTTGAAATCCGGTGAATATCTGAAAACCCTGATAGCATATCCCAACCAGACAAGCTGTAGTTCAAGGGCTCAAGAGTCACATGTTATTAGTAGCATCATGCTGCAGAACACAGATAGAGACCATTTGAAAATGGTGCAATCGAGCCACCTTTGTACTTAGATGAAAGACATTGTGAAGGCTGATGGACCCTTTCTCGACACATGGTTACTTTAAATGTTTTAAGAAAAGTAAGGATGCAAATATGTATATATGATTTATAAATATACATAAAAGTGTATATATACATATTTTTAAGAGTTATTCCACTCACCTAGAGGGTGTTCCAGTATGTTTATTTGTAGTAGTTATGAGTATGAGCCTGGAAAGTTCATCAGGCTGACAAATAGAACTCCTAAAGCCCGTGAACTTGGTGAGAGAAAAGTATAGTCAGTCCCCTTCTTCCCCAACACAAGAAAACATAAAACAACTGTAAGGGGCAGAGAAACTCAGCACCAAGAAGATCTTCAATAAAAGGGGCTCAAGCAGCAGCAGCAGCTCCAGACCATGTGCGTGCAGGAGTTTTGCTGCATCCCAGGCAAGCTGACTTCCTCACTGAGCTGCGTTCCATTCACTCATTTATCTGCTACACCACATGGCATGCATGCAGGATCCTAATTCCCCAGTCAGGGATCAAACCTGTTCCCTTGTAGTGGAAGCACACAGTCCTAACCACTGGTCCACCAGGGAAGTTCAGCTGTGCTCTGTGCTCTTTTAACATTTTTTTTTTTTTTAATTAGGGTATAGCCAATTAACAATGTTGTGACAGGTTCAGGTGAACAGTGAAGGGACTCAGCCATACACATACAAGTACCCATTCTTCCCCAAACTCCTCTCCCATTCAGGCTGCCAATAACTTTGAGCAGAGTTCCCTATGCTACACAGTAGGTCCCTTACCCAATTTAAAATTAGCTATTCATTTTAAATATAGCTGTGTGTACATGTCTATCCCTTCACCCCTCAGCCTCGCTGCTTCCCCCTCATGAGCCCCTGTGGCGAGCATCTCTAGACCGAGCCCACAGGTCTGGGTGAGGCCCAGGGGACAGAGCAGGGTGAAGGGCCAGAGTCTGAATTTAGTATTTGCCACTGAAAAAGAAGCATACTGAGAGGAGTAAGTCAGAGAATGAGGAATATCACTTGACATCCCTTATGTGTGTAATCTAAAAAGAATTGATACACATGAACTTACTTACAAAACAGAAAGAGACTCACAGGCTTAGAGACAGAGCTTACGGTTGCTGGGGGGGGGAAGGGACAGGGAGTGTGGGATGGACATGTACATGCTGCTGTATTTAGAATGGATAACTAACAGGTCCTACTGTATATAGCACATGGAACTCTGGTCAATGTTATCTGGCAGCTTGGATGGGAGGGGAGTTTGGGGAAGAATGGATATATGTATATGGATGGCTGAGTCCCACAGCTGTTCACCTGAAACTATCAGAACGTTGTTAATCAGCTTTACCCCAACACAAATTAAAAAAAAAAATTAAATAGCAAAAAAAAAGAAGGTTAAAAAAATAACTGGCAGCTAGGTAACCTTGGAAAACTTAACTTCTCTGAGTATACTTTCTTATCTAGAAAATGGGATGGATGATGATAAGAGTACATTGCTCACAGGGTCGTTAGGAGGATGAAATAACCCAAAGTGCTTAGCAGGTACCCAACAGGTACTTAATCAATAAGACTTTTACATACAGCGTGCTCTGAACTGGGCTTGTCCATTCTAAACTCGGCTGGAGCCACAGAGTTAGAAAATGCCTCATGGCTGCATGTCCAAGTTTTGCACAAGATGCAATCTCTTTCCAAAGAGATAGTTTCTTAAATGTTACAATTTGTATGTTTGAGAAGAAAAAAAAAAAAACAAATGGCAGAGAACATAAGCTAGGGGACTTGGATATAAAACTACCAAAAAAGTTAGTCAGTTTCTGAGCCTGGTCCTCATTGAACATTAACACATAACCATGCTATTCAGTGACAAAGATGATCATGGAGGCTCTTCCTGGAGAAAGGTGCAATCTCTTTTGCTCTGCCAGGGTTCTGAATGGGTGGCTCCCCAGCACCAATGGGAAAAATAAATAGGGGTATTGAATACACTTTCAGTCCTCCTCTTGCATCAGCCCTCCCATTCACAGGCTAAGCTGTTCTGGAATCTATTCAGAGGGGAACCACATTACATAAGACTCAATAATCTTAATGGTAACTCTGCAGTGAAAGTGTCATTTGTTGTAATGAACACTGATCATAAGTTAAGCCCTGAGCTACTCTCTCTGTTATTTTTCATTATACTGTTCCTTGCACTGTTATATTTCAGGAGCACTAAGGGAATTCACTCAACTGTGTTTGCCAGTCAGCGTTTCATTCCTCAGATTAGATTCTGCTAAGAGGCAATGGACCAATGTGCAAACTGATTCTTAAGGAAACACATCAGAGGCTGGTTATAGGTTCTCTGCTGGTGCCCACGGGTGCCTCCCCTTCCTCTTGGTTATATATCTCTTTAGTTTACCATTTTTTCCTATCTTCCACTCAATCCACGGCATCATTCTCCAGGCCCCAATCTGAGAGAGCATTAAAAACGTGTCTCTGGATACTTGTCCTTCAGGAATGACTGTTCAATTCGACCACCAGAATACTGTTTTCAAAATCATCATCATCTCTCACTGAGCTCTCACTTGCAAACCCCACTCTGCTTACACGACAATCTGCCCTTCCCGCCTCCCCACCCCCAGCTGCTTTAAAAGACACTAACTACAAAAGACACACCAGCGAGGGGAAGCTGAGATTTGTCCAAGTTTTAAAAACCCAATGTGAAAAATTCATCTTGTGTGTTGTATATGAAGCATGGGCGTATGTGCTTCCATGGGCATCTATGCTCTTGGAATTGCTTGTAAGTAGGTTGTGAGTCCTTGGAGAGACCACATCACCACCATACCTCAAAGGTCAACAGCACAAACACTTGGAGACTGCGTGGGTTGGCCCCTGGTCAAGAACACTCACAGGATTTACCACTCTTACTGAGTGCATCTCCATCTGACACTGGGCACTATTACTATTCCTTACACCACAGGTCTCTAACCTCTAGGATCCAATGCCTGATGATCTGAGGGGAGCTGATCAATAATAATAGAAAGAAAGTGAACAATATAAGTAATGCATTTGAATGTGCTTGAAAACAGAGGAAGCACCCTCACTGCCTGCTTTAGTACCCATTATATTGGCTGGGTGCCCCAAGGAAGTAGCCTGTGTATTTACTTCCTCTAACACAAGGTACCAGGCTGGGCTTCTGCCCAGTGATAGTTGCTCAGTCGTGTCCAACTCTTTGCAACTCCATGGACTATACAGTCCATGGAATTCTCCAGGCCAGAATACTGGAGTGGGTAGCCTTTCCCTTCTCCAGGGGATCTTCCCGACCCAGGAATCGAACCAGGGTCTCCTGCATTGCAGGCAGATTCTTTACCAACTGAGTTATCGGGGAAGCCCTGGCCTTCTGCCCAAAGACACAGCAAATCAACTCTGGAAGACTGCTGCTCCCAGACATATGGACACTTACTTACATTTGGACATGTGCAGAATATGAACTGTCAACTACAAATTGACATTTGTCATCTACCTTTACAAGATTAAATCATGTGCTGCTGCAGCTGCTCGTTTTCAACACCCCCAAAGGAGTTCAGGGTGGAGAGCAAAAATGACCCACTTGGTGCTCAGGGAAAAACTGTCAGAACAGATCTTCAGAGAGTTATTAATAAATATGTTCAGGAGCTGATTTTATGAGCCTAATTCTGTATCTTCTTAGATCTAGAAAAGCACTAAAATCCTTCATAGCGATGATTGCTCCCCAAGACTAACAGAAAACTTCTGTAAAAAAAAAAGTATGTACTTGATTGCACGGACTCCCCCTCCACCAAAATCACATATATACCGACCTTCTCCTTTGTCTTTTTGCAGCAATTTCTCAGAGTTATCTGAAATGCTGTCTCCCGGGCTATAGTCCTCATTTGCCTCGTATGAAACTTAACTCACAACTCTCATATTGTACTTTTTTAAAGTTGACTGACAATTTCTTTTGTAGAGAAAAATGGAGAAACTCTGGCAGAAATCCAAACTATGTCTTCCTTCATTTTTAGACTTCTACATTTCACTTTTTAAAGAAACAGAAATATTTTACAACCCATTGAGAAATTCAAAAGAGGGGTGAAAAGAAAACTGCCAGGAGTCTCCTATTTAAACATAATTTCTACTAGTATTTGGGTAAATTTCTCTCAAGTTTTCATCTGAAGTATTTTTAATAAGTATATCAATAATCATAGTTTATAATTTTATAATTAGGTTTAGAATTTTATTTAAAAGTTAAGGCATCAGTATTTGCAACATAATTGCCATATATTAACAGGTTATCTTTGAATCCATATAACTGCCATATACTGACATGTTATCTATGAATCCACATAATTGCCATGTGTCGAAAGGTTATCTATGAATCGCAATTAATGTGAACATTTCTTTGCTTGAAGACGGTAGTGTGGCTTTGGGGAAGTCACTTAACCTCTCTAATCTTTAGTTTTTCTAATTGGAAAAAAAAACAACAAAAAAGCGATAAGTGACATTAAGAAGCATCATTAGACCTTCATGAAAGTTAAGACATTGTACACTGAACGGAAGTAGATCTTACAAAAATGAAAGCCTCCACTGATGTGAACAATGGATAACACAGAAAATCATTTCCCACTGGATTATCTTAAAACAAAGCATATCTGCATATAAGCTGGAAATCCACAAGGAGGGGAGGGAAGATCCAGTCTTTCATTTATCAAGAAGAGTCCTTTGAGAACTGATCAACAAGTCTCAGAGAAGGGACTCAGTGTACCCTAAGCAGGGATCAGGAATGGCCATAGCCACTTCCGTTGTGGAAGTAGAGGTGTTTCAGGCATAGGCACAAAAATGCTAAAACAAGATCTCAAAAACTGTAGCAGTAGGACTTCCCTGGTGGTTCAGAGGTTAGGAGTCTGCCTTCCAGTGCAGGGGACAGATTTGATCCCTGCCCAGGGAACTAAGATTCCACATGCCAACTAAGCCTACGCATCGCAACTACCGAGCCTATGTTCTAGAGGCTGTGCTCCACAGCTAGAGAAGCCCTCAAACACCGCCATGAAGACTCAGCACAGTCAAAAAAAACCCAAAAAAACCCCACCTAAACAAAATGGACAAACTCCCCCTCAAGATAAAAAAGCAAAAACAAAAACTGTAGCATATTTTAAACACACAGTTACTAAACTAACCATTTAAGACAGTGACAACAATGACAGTGAAAGCAAAACAATGACCTGCATACAACACAGTGGCCCTTGACCAGGCACCATCCTGCCCTCCCACGGGGCCCTTGCATTACCCAGACACAACGTCTTGCCACACCTGGGGTGTGCTACTGGCCTCTAGTGGCTAGAGACCAGGATACTGCTAAACATGCTATACAGGATGGTCTCCAACCACAGTGTCATCTGGACCCAAAGGTATCAATCGTATTGAAATTGAAAAATCATGGTGCAAACAACTCGCAAGTAAAATTAAAACTTACTGAATGTTAAAGCCAGGGAGATATGGGTCTGTTTCCCTCATTCCACCTCAGTACCCCCTGCCCCCACACCCCCCTCAACCAGTATCACATCTCCCCCACGTAACATCTTCCAAAGCTGTGAAATGACTACAGGGGCAGACTTTAAATTTTAATTATTATGCATTTTCTTGCATTGGTTATGATGCCAATCTTTGTTTAGAATATGCTAGGCAGGATCTTTAAAAAGAAATGTAAGAATGTGAACTGATTTAAAGGAAAATATTAAACCTTATAATAACTCCTATCTGGATATGGCAAAATCACTGTTCCAGAAGAGCTCTCTGTGTTTATTTTGATTTTTGTAGAGATACCACTCATATGAAGCCACTGAACAGATTCAATTTGAGGCTAAGGATGACATGAGGTTAGTAAAATTCTCCAAGTTAACAAAAGTAAAGAAAAAACCGAGATCCACCCATTCCAAGGCTTCTTTTTCTTGGAATGAAGTCTGCTTGTAGCAATACTCAGGGATTTCAGAACCACGGCATTCCAAAGATGGAAACTGATCAGGACTTTATCAGTAATAGGCAGGGCTCTAAAAAATAGTGAAAAAGTTTCTTAGTTGTCTAGGTTTACTAAAAAAGGCTTTTTATAAACTAAGACTAGAGAGAGTTTACACATATACACACAGGTGCAACATGAAGAAAAATTAGCATTCCATTGGAACAGAGTGTAAAGACAGAGTTCAGTGGCTGAGTTTGAGCAAGAAAAGCACCTCAAACAGCTCCCTAGGGTGAGTCTATATCTAAGAGAATAAGCTCTTATGAATGACCTTGACTCCACTCAAACGTAAGTATTCTTGATCCAGAGCTCTCCTGGGATCATTTGAAAGAAATACTAACTATTCAAGAAAGTCTGACAGTCAAGGCATGAAAGCAATCTAAATGTCCATCAACAGATGAATAGAAAAAGAAGATATGCTACATATATACAATGGAATACTACTCAGTCATAATAATGAAATAATGCAACTTGCAGCATCACAGGTGGACCTAGAAATTATAATACTGAGTGAGGTAAGTCAGACAAGACAAATCTCATATGATATAGCTTGTATATGGCATCTAAAAAAAATGGTACAAATGAACTTCTTTATAAAGCAGAAACAGATCCGCAACACAGAAAACAAATTTATGGCTACCAAAGAGGAAAGGAGGAGAGGGATAAATAAGGAGTCTGGGATTAACTTACACACAGTCCCTAATACAAAAGAGATACCAACACAGACCTACTGTATAGCACAGGGAACTCTACTCAGTATTTCTGTAATAACCTATACAGGAAAAGAATCTGAAATACATATATATATATAACTGAATCACTTTGCTGTACACTTGAAATTAACACACTGTAAATCAACTATGTTTCAATTACTGACAATAAAAACATGCAGTCCATGAAGAAGCACAGTGGGCTTTAGACTTCTGGACTCTAAGCTCCTGCATGAAAAGAACCACAGCCCTCTTTTAGGTGATTTAACACAACTGCTCACCTGCAGATACAACTCGGCAATCTGAGTTTCTGAATGTGAAATTAAGAGAAGATTGCAAATTGGACTACAATTCGAGCTTGGGTTAAAAAAAAAAAAACTGGAAAAATTAACAGACGCATCAGGCAAAGTCAAAAGTACACTACAACTTTCTCTTCATTTAATCCATCTGTAACTGCTAGTGATTCAAGGAACTAGAATTCAATGGTTAGTAACACCTCAATGATGAGACTTAAGAGTGTGAAGACCTGGGCAGAGGTTTTGAGGTGCTCATACTAAGCCCCTTATTCTAAGCCTAACTCATGCTGGGAACATACGGCACGTTCAGCTCCTCCAAGCAGCACCCCCACCTCCAGCTCAGGGAACCAGGTCCCTGAAGGAAGCCACCTTTGTGTGTTGGAGGAGATGTCAGCAGGGCCAACAGAGGGACACTGTGGACGCTGGATCACTGTGCAGCTGGAACCTTTCTGATGGTCCAGGGGTTAGGACTCAGTGCTTTCACCGCTGGGGCCCAGGTTCGATCCCTGGCTGGGGAACTAACATCCCGCATGCCACACAGCTCAGATAATAAAAGAATAAATAAATAACTGTGCAGCAGCTGGCGGGAGACAGAGCACTGGAGAGCGGAAGCATCATGCCAGTGAGATGCCCCTTGCTTCCTCTTCCTCTGTCTCCATGGGCTGCCCACGGCCCATCTCCCATTGGAAAGCTGGTCCCTTCTCTTCAGAGCCTAGCTGTAGTCATCCTAATTCTTTCCGCCCATGATGGGCACATCTTCCTCTGAACTCCCAAACTTCCCAGTCTGTGGAGTGGTCCTCGATCTCCTGACCACCCCACCATAGCTGGGGACACAATATCCCCCCTCACTCACCCTGGCTGGCTCCCAAGACTTGGAAGACGGGGCGCACCTGCATACAGTAAGTCCCCTACATATGAATCTTCAACTTGCAAACTTTCAAAGATGCGAACATGCATTCCATCAACGTCAGGTGTGAGTCAGAGTGCAGCTTGCCCTCCATCTCATGTTGCTGCCAACCCTTCAGCCCTACCATCTCCCACCTCCTCTCCCTCCTCCAGTCAGTAACTCTTCTTGCCTGTTCACTCGATGTCAGCCCCCGTGTGCCAGCTGTTGTGCTGTTCAAGGTACTATACTGTAAGATTAAAATTGTTTTATTTTCTGTGTTTTTTTTTAATGTATCCTTTGTGTGAAAAATATTATAAACCTTTATATTTCAGTACAATATAGCCAACTGTATTAGTTGGGTACCTAGGCTAACTTTGTTGGACTTACAAACAAATTAGACTTAACAAATGTGCTTTCAGAATGGAACTCGTTCGTATGCAGGGAACTTACTGTAGTTTCAAAGTGCTCCCTTCCCCCTGCACTGCCATTCTCCTCTTAAGCCACCAATAACTCCCCAGAGCCTGCCTTTATTTCACTGTCCTGAAATTCTGGCTCTCTGGGTCGGTGTGAACACCTCAATTAGGTGGAGGTCCTGAAGGCAAAAAAGGACATCTTATAAATCTCTGTCTACACACATGGGTCCCGAACACACAAAGTATACTTAATACCTAATTGCTCATGGGCCGATTGATTAAACTGGCTCAGACTTGACTCCCGTCACAGGTTCGTACGAAGAAATATACCAGGAAACTGAAGGATACAGCTGGCTTCCTAATTAATATTAGTCACTTGGCAGTTCTTAATTAAGAACTCTAAAATATTTTAAAGACCCACCTTTCTACTGTGCCAAGTAGGTACCACCTTCATTAGTATGAAAGGGCTGTAACCACAACTTCATTTTTATGTCCTTTTCTCTGCCCTGCCAGATGGGAACGCTGGCTGTATAGTATTTATTAATATAATAAACAAAGACAAATGTGGTGGCTTGGGGGAAATTCAAGCAGAATTAGTCAACTACACTTCTTTTGGACCAGCTTTATGTAGAAGATGGAGGAAGCCTTCTCTGGTTCTGAGATAAAGTGGACCAGACTTGATGTAGGAGGTGAGCTGTCCCTCTCAGTCACCACATGTGAAGGGCTTCTTGATTTGGGACAAAGGGATAAAAACAGCTCCATAGCAGGGCTGTTGTGGACCTCAGATAATGTCAGCAAAGCACCTGGACAGAGAAGACAGCAAGCGATGGGTTTCCAACTCATCTCAATAAGCCCTTTTCCTTTTGGCATCATACTCCTAAGAAAGGGCTGACAAACCTCACACGAGCTCTCATGTGGCAATGCTGGCCCGTATCCATGTGCTGGGGAAGATGGAGCCAGAGGGTTAAAAGTAGGATTTGGAATTGGATAGCACAGTCTGAACCTCAACTCCACTATCTGGCCACATACGTGACTTTGGGAAAAATACTGATGCTTCCAGTTGGCACATGTGAAAGTCAGGGATGAAACACAGTTCCCTTGCCTTGTGGGGTAACAATGACCCTTTGTGGACTTCCTGGAAATCTGTTAGGGTGTCTGTGGTTGTCTTAATGATTGAGGACTCTACTGGTATTTACTGGATGAAAGTTTTGGAAGACAGGTGTCTTTGGAGAAGCATGCTAGACCTGCAACATCATGGTCTCCCAGGCTTCATGACCTCCTGGTGTCCACTAGACCTTCATGTAGATGGGAAACCCTTCATGTATGAACACAAAGTATACATTTTCTGCCCAGCATAAATGTACACTGGACAGTCTGGTGTGCAATTTTGTACAAATCAAGGTGGGAATATATCTTTTGTACGTGTTTTGGAGCTTTACCAAGAACTGTTCACCATCTTGGATAACCCTGATCCCATTTCCCACATGGAGGTGATTTATGGTATGTGAATAAGCTAGCATGTCACATCTCTATAGGTCCTGAGATTCAGAGACAATTTCCAGGTAGAGACGCAGACATCTGACTACTGCTTCCTCACCCCCAGTACTCAGGAGCAGGTGGTTATACATGGAAGTACTCAACAGTAAGCAATAATAAGCTGTATTCCTTGTATTTCTCTATACTGTTACAGTTGGGGAATTACAATGACTTAACTGCACTACACGTGAAACAGGTTATGTTACTGACTAAATCTGGCTCAGGATTTCAGCACCACTGACAAAGACACTGGTTACAGCAAGGTTCTGAGCGATTGGAGATAGTGTCCATTCTCAGAGGGTCCCAGGGAAGATTAAATGCGGTAACTGGAAACACAGTACTGGGCTCAGAACTCAGCCTACAGTAACTGCTCAAGAAACATTAGTTACTATCAGTCGCATTAACAGTACCACCTCTCATGGCTTAAGTAACTGCTGCTATACAGCGTAATTGTAATTTGTCTGGTTCTCCAGGTACTTCATCCAGAGGTGAGACAGGCAACAGTGAAGGGCATTCTTCTCTGCATCAGAGGGAGACTAATCAAGTGTGGCAAGATGCCCAGAAGGGAGAGAGATTTTCCCCAATAGCTCTGACACGCACAGAGTACACTTCATTAGCCTGTCTATTACAAAGCACTTAAGACACATATTTATTGACAGCAATCTGCCAATTGATTAAACATCTCAATATATGAAGCTGACTCCACATTAATTAGCAGTTGGGAGAACATGGTCCTCGAAGTTAGTATGGATAGTTTTGGAAATCCTTGCCACACTTGCACTTGCTTTAACCTTCTGTGAAATAGCAACACAGGATCCAAGAGTGAATCGTCATCCATGTCAGAGCTCAAAGTTGTGCACACCCGTGATAACACGCTCACATCCTAACATTTCACAGATCTGAATCTCATTGTAGTCCATTTATGTTCTGTACATAATTTTTTTTCAATAGGAAATCTTAAAGACTCCACTGAACACACAATTTCACTTCCTCTTTGCAAGCTAAGATTTGATTTTTACTTGTTAGAACAAACTGAGGGCAAAGAAAAGTTACATTTTTTACTCTATGTTATACAATATTTTGTGCATTTAAGGAACAGCCACAGGAGACAGGTAGAAAAGGCATTCATTCTGGCATACTGTGTTTTGTTCTTAACAACAATTCTGAGTAATTATTTAATACAGCACACATGATTTTTCATCTGAAATGTGAACTTTCAGGTGAAAAAGAGTCCAAGAGCCCTGCAGTTAGCTCAAAAGAAGAACCTTGAGAAGTTCGGTGTGTAACTAAGCTTTTACTTTCTCTCTTTTTATTAATTTTTACTCTTTACTAATTGGACGTGCTTGTTTGCACATCCAAACAATCTGGAATGATTTTTTTTCCAAAGGAAAAAGCCTAGGTCTTCCTCAGCTATGTAAAAAGCAAGATCCATGGAAAAAGCTTTTTAACTTTTCAGCTTCTTTTTGTGTTCAGGTCATTTTAGTTTCTTTCAAGTGTCACATTCTTCAGTATCTTTTTTTTTAATTAACTTATTTATTTTTAAATTTTATTTTACTTTATTTTACTTTACAATACTGTACTGGTTTTGCCATACATCAACATGAATCCGCCACGGGTGTACACAAGTTCCCAATCCCGAATCCCCCTCCCACCTCCCTCCCTACACCATCCCCCTGGGTCATCCCAGTGCACCAGCCCCAAGCATCCTGTATCCTGCATCGAGCCTGGACTGGTGATTCATTTCATATATGATATTATACATGTTTCAATGCCATTCTCCCAAATCATCCCACCCTCTCCCTCTCCCACAGAGCGAGTGTCACATTCTTCAGTATCTTATACGTACGTGTTTCTCAAACGCTTCACTCTTGCCCACAGCACCATGAAGGTGGCTATCATGACTTGACATGTTAGTGTTTTCTTTACCTAGCAACCCAGGGATCACCTGGGGGGGGCCCACTAATCACGTAAAGCTCCCAAATGTCAGTGTACTCAGGAGTCGCCCAGTAACCTTTTCACATGCATAACCTGATTCAGTGGGCTTGGAGTGGAGCCCAAGATTCTGCATTTCTGACCAGCTACCAGACGATGCCAGTGCCGCTGGCCAGGAGGTGATACCCGAGTACCATACAGCCAGAGGATCATTTTATTTTTAGTGCTTTTTCTGGCCACACCTTGCATCATGTGGGATCTTGGTTCCCAGACCAGGGATTGAAGCTGCACCCTCTGCAGGGAAAGCATGGAGTCTTAACCACTGAACAACCAGGGAAGTCCCAGGATCATGTCATTTTAATCAGTGAAGCTTTACGAGCAGACCTATTAGCATGAAGACAATCTGGGGACACTGCAGCTTCTGTCCATAGTTAAACAAAATACTCAATAATGGGAAATAAAAGAAGGCTCCAATAGTACATGTCTTCAAAGTGATCCCATGAATAGTTTCAAACTTATCCCACCCACTATGCACTCACCGATTATTGAACCTTCCCTGTGGGACATGCTTTGTGGGCTATAAATGTAATAAGAACATTAGTCAAGTGGTTCTTTGAACCATATAAAAGACCCAATTCAATCAAATTCCATTTTAATGTTCAGGTGTGAACTTGAAGAGTTACTTAATCTCTGAGTTCTGACGCCTTGATCTGCACAACAAGGGGTACAGTGTGTACAAGGGTAACAACAGAACCTCCCTCCTAAGTTTATGGTGAAGGTCAAATGAAATCATGTCCATTAATCCAGACACATCATTACTCAATAAAGGGCAGTTGTCATTACTGAAACAGTGCAACTGCACCTTAGGCAGCTCAGATGATGATATTCTTGAAACTCATCTTGTACAAAATGGATAAAAAAGTTCGGTTGGGTTTTTCTTCCCTATCTTGGTAACAAACATCTACTTCTGCTTTCACTGACTATGCTAAAACCTTTGACTATGTGGATTACAACAACTGTGGAAAATTCTTAAAGAGACCACCTGACCTGCCTCCTGAAAAATCTTTATGCAGGTCAAGATGCAATAGTTAGAACAGGATATGGAACAATGGACTGGTTCCAAATTGGGAAGGTAGAACATCAGGCTGTCTACTGTCACCCTGCTTATTTAACTTTATGCAGAGTACCTCATGCGAAATGCCAGGCTAGATGAAGCACAAGCTGGAATCAAGATTGCCAGGAGAAGTATCAATAACCTCAGATATGTGGATGACACAATCCTTATGGCAGAAACTGAAGAGGAACTAAAGAGCCTCTTGATGAAAGTGAAAGACGGGAGTGAAAAAGCTGGTTTAAAACTCATCATTCAAAAAAATAACATCATGGCATCCAGTCCCATCACTTCATGGCAAATAGATGAGGAAACAGTGGAAACAGTGACAGACTTTATTTTCTTGGTCTTCAAAAATCACTGCAGATGGTGACTGCAGCCATGAAATTAAAAGAGGCTTGCTCCTTTGAAGAAAAGCTATGACCAACTTAGACAGCATATTAAAAAGCAGAGACATCACTTTGCTGACAAAGGTTATAGTCAAAGCTATGATTTTTCCAGTAGTCATGTATGGATGTGAGGGTTTAGCATAAGGAAAGCTGAGCACCGAAGAACTGATGCTTTTGAACTGTGATGTTGGAGAAGACTCTTCAGAGTCCCTTGGACTACAAGGAGATCAAACCAGTCAATCCTAAAGGAAACCAGTCCTGAATATTCACTGGAAGGACTGGTGCTAAAACTGAAGCTCCAATACTTTGGCCACCTGATGCAAAGAACTGATTCATTGGAAAAGACCCTGATGCTGGGAAAGATTGAAGGCAGGAGGAGAAGGGGACGACAGAGGATGAGATGATTGAATGGTATCGCCAACTTGATGGACATGAATTTGAGCAAGTTCTGGGAGTTGGTAATGGACAGGGAAGCCTGGCATTGCAGTCCATGGGATTGCAAACATTCAGACATGACTGAACTGAACTGACTTGGTAACAAAATCNTATCGCCAACTTGATGGACATGAATTTGAGCAAGTTCTGGGAGTTGGTAATGGACAGGGAAGCCTGGCATTGCAGTCCATGGGATTGCAAACATTCAGACATGACTGAACTGAACTGACTTGGTAACAAAATCATTGGTTTAAACCTTAAAATGGCTGGGTTGTTACCCATTCAAGTAGAAAAATGTAGATTTTCAAAGTGACCTAAACTCACTTTGTTTAAGCATCCTGTTTCTTTTTTTTTTAATCTTAAAAAATCATATGAACACAATACATTTGCACTCAGGAAAACATATAATCATGACTCAAGAAATTTTTAATAGCCTACAGTCATCCTTATGGGGGGGGGTCCTATTTAAAATTAGTTAGAAATATTCATTTAATACATTTAACAAACATTTATCTTTGTGCCCCAGATCTAGTTTTTATATAGAAGATCATTGGCTTTAAGAACCTCACAGTAGAAAGGGAACTTAAAATACCTAATAGGTCATTAAAAAACTGCATCACAGAGAAAATTCAATTCTGATATAATCATAGGCAAAGACTTCATGATCCACTACAGTAAAAGCAACTGGTTTCACAGATGAGAAACTGGGACTTGGTTGCAGCAGATGAGTTGGCCACAGCACCCAGAGATGATCAGTGGNTTCAATTCTGATATAATCATAGGCAAAGACTTCATGATCCACTACAGTAAAAGCAACTGGTTTCACAGATGAGAAACTGGGACTTGGTTGCAGCAGATGAGTTGGCCACAGCACCCAGAGATGATCAGTGGCAGAAATGCACTCAAAACTGACTTGAAGCTCCGATCCAGGCTTTCTCCAGATTGACTGCATCACTCCCTGCAGAGTCACCCAGAAGGTGTCAAACCATACTGACAGAATCCAGAGATACCTCCCTGATGAAACTGCTGATGTTAGGATGTGGGTTTGTTTTTTTTAATATTCGACAAAGTAGGGGGTGCAAAGTCCTCGTTCTTGTGTCCACTTCAAAAAAAGGACATGTCCTCCCAGCTGGTAAAAAAAAATAACAGCCCTTGGGCTGTATGAACTTGGCTCCTATATCCTTTACCTCCATGGAAACTGCTGGTGTGAGAGGGCATAATGCCACCCAGTTGCTGGAATACACTGCTGGCAAGGGAACCCCTAAGGGTGGGGCCCGTGCTTTCTTCACAGTGACGATGGGATTGCATCTCTATATCCTCTAATACTCAGCAAGTTTCTGTGAACCAGTTAGTGAGTGAAAGAGTGTGAAGAAAGGAACAGAGATACTCTTGAACAAATCCCGGTGTTTGTGCTATGGGCTTGGTACCTGCCTTCCTTACTTCTCACAACTGAGCCAAACTGAGCCAGTCTCTCCGTCTGCCAGGTTGAGCTCTGCTCTGCACAGCTTCTGGTGAGCAGAACTAGGACAGACTGGAGGCTCTGAGTCTCTTTAAACACTGGGGGCTTTCTTCCCTGGCTCATGAGAGGGAGAAAGAAGTGCTGAACTGCTGCATGGTGAGAACTAAAATTATGAAGAAGACATAGGAAAGGGCACAGACAAACGAGATTTATTAAGTACAATTCCTTTAAACATCCCATTCGTCTTAGTTTGCATTTGTACCTTGGAAGCAGGAAAATGCATCAGGAAATCCAGCCCAAGGTGCAACTGGAGAAAAACGGCAGGGACTTTAAAATGGTTTTATCACAGACCTGGGTTCTGAACCACACCCTGTTCTTCCATGGAACAAGGCAGTTTCACGCTTCTGTCTCTGCATCTGTGTCAATTTCCCCCTGAGAAATGAAGCCCTGTGAAGAGTAGTTCATGAGGAGGGGCTCGATGCACTGCTGTAAATTCAGGTAAAACTGAAAAAGAAGTTTATATTTCTGCGTGATAATCTTATCTGACGATTAAGGGCTGAGATGTGACATTAATTAAAGTGTTTAAAAATTGTTATTTTATATCAGCCATCTAATTTAATAAGAAATCATGAACCATTTACCTTTCCTGGAGGGGAAAAAATGTATTGAAACTATCTCTGCAATTTCCCAAAAGTATTTATGGGTGTCCACCCCGGTGGTGCTACTAGTAAAGTTCCTGTCTGCCAATGCCAGAGATTTAAGAGACGCGGTTCGATCGCCAGGTCAGGAAGCTCCCCTGGAGAAGCCATGGTAATACATATTCTCGCCTGGAGAAGGCCATGGACAGAGGAGCTTGGTGTGCTACAGTCCACAGGGCTGCACAGAGGCGGACATGACTGGAGTGGCTTAGCAGGCACACATGCACCGTTTACTGATTAAAAATTATTCTAGGGATGTCCCTGGTGGCCCAGTGGTAAGAATCCACACTCCCAATGCAGGGAGCCTGGGGTTTGATCCTTGGTCGGGGAGCTAGATCCCACATGTGGTGGTTCAGTCAGTAAGTCATGTCCGACTCTTGCAACCCCATGGACTGTAGACTGCCAAGCTCCTCTGTCCATGGGATTCTAAGGCAAGAATACTAGAATGGGTTGCAATTTCCTTCTCCAAGGGATCTTCTTGACCCAGGAATCGAAGCCAGGTCTCCTGTTTTGCAGGTGGATGTTTTACCAACTGAGCTACTAGGGAAGCCCCAGATCCCTTGCAACTCAGAGTTTGCATTCTACAACTAAAAGATCCTGTGTGTCACAGCTAACACTTGGCACAGGCAAATAAGTAAAAATAAATTAGTATCTTAAAAAAGATTATTCTAGAATGTATGCTGGAACACTGCTGGTTATCATATCATAAGCCTTGCTAACGAAAACCAGATCATTCATATACCTATATGAAATTAGTTCTCTATTCTCACTTCTGCTTTCCCATTAATACTGGATCCCCTTCCTACTGTTTGGACAATCTTCCAGTAGATTATCACCCCTTCCAAGGATCAAGGGTCTGCTGGCCTCCTTCCTGCTTGTCCCAATGAGAGTCAGAGACAGCAACCACTTCCTTGCATCACACAGCTCCAGGAAGCACCCACCTGCTTTCATCTTGACACCTCATTAAGGTAACCACTGATGGGACAGCAAAATGCTACCCAGAGCGACTATGAGACAGGCTGACCCCCAAGCCGTTCCTTTGTGAGCTGGGCGACTTTGTTCACAACACGACCCCACACTGCAGGGGCCTTTCATGATCTTTTCTCCAATGGTCAGACCTATTTAATTGAAAATGATTCTTCCCAGGTGGAACCCGCTAGAAAGATTTTACAAACCTGGGACACAGCATGAGGTCAAATTGGATACTCAGATCTCGACCTTCTGGGAACACCTCACCCAGTGTCCCTCAGATCTAATCAATGCCAGTTTTTGAAATTGAAATATCGCAACTCAAACCCCTCTCGACAAGAAAGTAACAATTCATTAACCATTTCTTCAATCTCTTTCTGCATAACCAGACTGAGTAGTTTTAGCTCAGATCACAGAGAACTCCATCAAAGTTTTCTGGCCTCATCTGTATCAAAAAAAAATTCGTATTTTATGGTTTTTCATTTTTACCACCACTAACAAACATCAACAAATTTGGGTCTAAGGCCTGTGAAGGTACCTGTCATAATTAGCATCCAACTGTCTGCCAACAAATGGTTTCTGATAATTAATTTGGCCATTACAGAGAAAACTGTCATGTTTCATGGGAGAAGATCAGAAGACGAGCCTTTTGCATGAAGCTGTGGTGCCATCATCGGGGGAGATGGTTCAGAGCTCGTCCCCAGGTGGGGAGAATTCAGAGCACTGAGGTGATTTAAGCCACGAACAAGCCCAGGATGTAGTGGTGCTGGGTCCCTCGGGCACCCAGGGAGCACCATCCCCTTCAAAGAGCACTCTTGCCCAGTGCTCTCCATCAGGACCTCAGCCCTGTGTTCCCAGGAGCCGCACAATGAAAGGAAAGTAGGAAAGTGATTTAAAAAAAATAAAAACATGAATAAACAGCACCACCAAAGGAGGATTTCTAGAACACATCAAATTCCACATGGTCCACCACGACCTAAGCAACAGCTCACTAATTTTAGTTTGGCCATTTTCATTCTTTTTAAAGTCTTTATTGAGTTTTGCTACAATATTATTCCTGTTTTATGTTTGGGTGTTTTGGGCCACGTGGCATGTGGAATCTTAGCTCCCTGACCAGGGACTGAACCCATGCCTCCTGCACTGGAAACACGGAATCTTAACCACTGGACTGCCAGGGATGTCTCGAGCCATTTTCGTTTAAAAAGCCAGGCAATGATGGGGCTTCCCCGGAGGCGCAGTGGTTAAGACTCTTAAGATTCCAGTGCAGGGGATTCGGGGCTCAGTCCCTGGTCTGTTCCACATGTCCCATGGCCAAAAAATAACTAGTAATAACAGTAAAAAGTCATGCAATTATCATGCTTACATAAGCCAGAAAAAAGAGAAAATCACCTGGTGGGGTTTTCCTGAATCCCACAGACCTCCCTTTATACAACTGGTATAAGACACTGTATTATGCCACTGAGTTACAGTAATCGTGGTCCTGGGACCCCCCTTTTGGTCCCCACTTTCATGCCCCTAAGGAATGAGCACTTTCTGTTTCCATTCTGATACCCCAGATCTGGCATAGACAGTCCCAGCTCTGAGTGGGCACCCCAGAAATATTTACTCCCTCCCTTTCCAAGTGTAGACCAGCTTGAGTCAAAGGACTTAGGGGGCGAGTAAGGGGAGCCTGCACTGACACCTCTGGCAGATGTGACAGGGCGTGTGCCTCTGGAAGGGATCCAGGAGCACTGGAGCTCATCTAATTAGCTGCTGCCTTGACTGACAGCATCTTCTCTCAGCACGGGGTCCACCCCACAAAGGGTGGAGGGAAATGATGCAATGCTTATGTCTGTTACACGACCAATACATATCAAAACCTGCATTGATATGGCTTTTGCCTTCTCCAGACAATGTGAAAAAGAAAACTCACTTGATTTCCTCTCAAAAATGTTTCCCCCTACTACACAAACCAAACCAATGAAACAGACCCCTATCAGACAATAAACAACACGCCAGACTTAGAATTCTATGTCAATGACGGAAAACAAATTGCATATTAAAACTGTATGAATAAACTACTGAAAAACCAAACCAAAACAAAACAAAGAGCCTTTTAAAACTCTTTATCCTGACTGCTCATTCTTCTCTCTTAATTGGAGGTAACCTATACCTCCCTGCTGCTGCTGCTGTAAGTCACTTCAATCGTGTCTGACTCTGTGCGACCCCATAGATGGCAGCCCACCAGGCTCCCCCACCGCTGGGATTCTCCAGGCAAGAATACTGGAGTGGGTTGCCATTTCCTTCTCCAATGCATGAAAGTGAAAAGTCAAAGTGAAGTCTCTTAGTCGTGTCCAACTCCCAGCAACCCCATGGACTGCAGCCTACCAGGCTCCTCCGTCCATGGGATTCTCCAGGCAAGAGTTCTGGAGTGGGGTGCCACTGTCTTCTCCATAGGGTATGACAAACAAGTTGGATGTATCTTTAAAAGCCCAGGAGGCTTTTAGAAAAATAAGTCCCTACTTAGGATTCTAAGATATCTACCACTGTGTGCAGGAAGTTATAGATTAAAGCAAGCGAACTGCACCATCACCAGTATCACGTGACAACCACATGCCTGACGACTGATTCTCAATGAATTTTCTAAGGCATATTGCTTGGTTGTTTCTACTCTAACTTGCCTGAAAGAACCCTGAAGACAGAAATAAATGTGGAAGCTCTTATGAAACTGAAAATCTTGAATCTTCCTAGATACAAATAAAGCTGTGTGCTAGAGCAAAACATGTCCATTGTGCTGGCCACTGCTGGATGGTGGTACCACTGGTTGGTTGAAACTACTATTTCCTTTAGACCAGTTTTTTTTTTTAAATCCCAGGGCAAAGATAGCTGGATCAGATAATGCTTTGTAGTGAGGGGCTGTCCTGAGGACTGTGGGATGTTTAGCAGCATCCCTGGCCTCTACCCATCAGATAACCTGTTAAGAAGTTAAAATGGAGACGGTCTTATCAGGTTTCAGAAGTAGGAGAGCAGGCCTCTGGGCACTTCTGACCCTGCCTGGATGACATGCCTGCCTGTGAGCATACCAACAGTTGCCAGCAAGTCAAGCAGCACTTTAGATAAGAAAGGGAGTAGGTCTTGGAATTTTTTAAGCCCTGGAGACCTGGCCAGTGCCCAGGTGGGGTGGAGTGGGGTGATGTCTAAGGAATCTTATGACTCTTTAAAAGGTGAAACAAGCAGCATTGTAAAAGTTGAAAGAAAATCAGAGCTGCAGTTGTGCATGTAAACTGATGATGATATTGGCTTGTGGCCTAGGATTAAAAGTGGGAGCCCACAGAGCTGCGTCTCAAGTCTCACCCATGGGGTGGACGCGCTGCTTGGGACCCTTTCCCAACTCTTTTCCCAACTGGGACTCCAGACTGCTGTTACTTGGGAATTCCCAGTGCTGTTCCAGTCTGGATGTAGGTTTCGCCCAAGTTGGTTATATATACACTACATATATATGTATGTATATATATACATACATATGGTGATATATACACTATATATGACTTCTCTCACTTGTTTGTTTCTTTTCTTTCAATGATTATATGTTGAAATTAAACTAAATAATCTTCAATTAAAAATTGAAACTGTTTATTTGTGTGCAAGACGTGGTTTCTTTTTGTTCACAAATCTTTCGAACCTAAAACAAGAGTAAAACTTTCGGCAAAACACTTCAGCAGCACCGCAACCCCGTATGTGGCAACCACACGGTCTCTGGACACTGCCAAGTGTCCCCTTGCTGATCAAGACTGTCCTGTTAGAGAATCACCTCTTTAGCGTGACAAATAATGGACTTCTGAACAGCTATGAAGACTATAAACCCAATGTGACAAAGAAATCATCTTTATCGATCAGTATCAAGATCAATCAAGGCCACTTAGGACACAACGGTCTCCGGTTAAGGGAAAAATTGCTTATTTGTGTTCCTACAGATCACCAAGAAAGGACAGAAATAAAATACATATGGTGCCTGTGATCCATCCACTCCTGGGGAGAGAAATAAAGCAACCAGAGAGAGGCACTACCCCATGCTGGCAGGGAGTTTCTGTTTTTAGATTTTCTCCTTGAGTGGTAGAGGTCACTGGCTGGCTTGGTGAAGTTTTACCTGAGGGAATGGTCTGAAAAACACGTGTGTTTTACAGTGAATGTGCCAAGGAGGTGAGTCCCAGGTCACTGCAGGTGACTGAGGCAGAGGGCAAGTGACTCCCAGACCAGGGTCTGACCAGGAATGCTGCAGAAGGAACTCCACATGGGATAAGCATCTGGACTAACCGACCTCTAACATTCAGCTCCAATGTGCCATGAGCCTATTAGGCTTTCACTGATCAGCTCCTCACAGTCCCTTCTGAGAAAGCTGTGAGAAGCAAAGGCNACCAGGAATGCTGCAGAAGGAACTCCACATGGGATAAGCATCTGGACTAACCGACCTCTAACATTCAGCTCCAATGTGCCATGAGCCTATTAGGCTTTCACTGATCAGCTCCTCACAGTCCCTTCTGAGAAAGCTGTGAGAAGCAAAGGCATTTGTCCTGCCCTGGGTGGGTCAGAACCTCACAACCCTGGGACCCTAAGCAGGGTCCAGGGTGATGACAGATGACTCAAGGATCCCCACCTGGCTCCGAGCTATCTCCAAATGGTTTTCTCCTCCCCACTCCTAAATCTCATTAACCCAGAAGACAAATTACACAAGAATGTGATCTCACACTGATGTTCAATCTGTCTTTTCTAGCATCCTCTATTTATCAGACGGCTTCAACCTGGTGGACCGTGACTCCTCAGTCATTGCCAAAGCCTACCCTTCCTTATGCACTGCTGAAGTATGGGACAGGCGGCCAGGAAGTCACAGACGGAGATTAGCATCAACACACATTTCAGTTCACTGACAGATGACATCTACCGCAAGATGGCAGTGGGGCTCCTATGGTCTGAAGGAAACGAATTTTCTCTGGTCTCGGCTGGAGTAAGCTCAGGTGAATAGAACACTCACTTAGCAGTTTTACCAAGTAACAGAAGCCAGTGTTTTGCTGTTCTAGCTTCAAAGCAAGCCACAGCCATCCAAACAGTGGATTTGTAAGCAGTTTTTTGGGTTTGTTTGCTTGTTTTTAAACCACTCAACTGCATCTCCCAGAATTTGTTCTGATTCAAGCAGAAGAGGCAACATCCCTGGTGGTCCAGCAGTTGGGTCTCTGTACTTCCAGTGCAGGGGAAACGGGCTCAGTCCTTGGTTGGGGAACTGAGATCCCACAGGCCACACAGTGCAGCCAGTAAATAAAATCAATTACTTAAAAAAAACAGCAATGGGAGCTACTCATAGGTATACAACTTTCTGCATTAAATTCTGAGTGGAAGCCTACATCACCTTACAATGTTTTCCCTTAAAGAGTAGGTGGTTTTCACACCCATCCTCATCCATTAGCCTCTGCGCACCTTATGTTCTAGGTTTTCTTCCCATATCCAGTACATTAAACACTGCTCAGCCCCCACAGAATAAAAATTTGCAGTGATGTGGCTTTCTGTCTGTTTATTACCATGTAGTTGAATTTCACCAAAATTCACAGAATGTGGGACCTGGATGGGGCCTTGTAGATTACCTAGTTTATTTCCTCCATGTAGCTTCTGGGGAAATTGGGTCCACAGAAGTTCAGGAATATTCCTGAAATTAACTAAGCTGAGACTCTGAATTCCCATCACCTTGCCCTTTCCATTAATTACAGCTTCTTTTCTACCAAAAGGTGAAGCATTTGCCTGGTTACTTTAGCAGAACCACTTAGAAAACTGGCAGTTTCTTTCAGAATCAAATATATATATATATTCTACGACCCAGTGATTCTGCTTCTAGGAATTTACCCATGGGAAATGAAAACATATGTCTCTAAAGTGACTTGAAAAAGAATGTTCACAGCAGTTATATTCGCAATAGCCCAAAGTGGAGATGACATTAATGTCCAATAGCATATTAATGAATAAATAAATGGTAGTATATTTCTACAGTGGAACAGTGGTTATTTCTGCAGGTACCCTGAGCAAATTCTCCTGGTATAAGAAGGAAAAAGAGAAAGTTCTGGGACTTTCTGGTGATTCAGTGATTAGGATGCCATACTTCTGCTACAAGGGGAACAGGTTCGATCCCTGGTTGGGGAACTAAGATCCTGTATGTCAAGGGGGTGACCAAAAATGTTTTTAAAATGTAAAAGAAATAAAATTTAAAAAAAAAAAACACACAAAAAACCACCACACAGGAAAAAGCTGAATGCTCTTGGATTAGCACTAGGAGCCCTCTGTACTCCTGACTATCCTAGTTCATTTCTTCTTTTTTCTTTCTCCTAGACAACTACTTTATACCTTTTTTCCTCTCTCAAATCTCTAATACTGAAATATTTCCTCCTCCATCCTCCCTCCTGGCTGATAACCTTGCTCCTTATTTAGCTGGGAAAATATAAACACTCTAAAGAGAAGCTCCATCCAGTCCCAACACGGGTTTACCAACCTACCCACTGCTTATACCACACACTCCGCCTTTCCTCTGGCCACTGAGGAGGAACTGCCCCAGACCCCTACCCAAGGCTGACCCCGCCCCACCCCAGATCCCTGTTCCTTGTTTGTAATAAACAAGGACATTACTGGCAGTTGACCTCTCTTCTACCTCTCTTCCCCTCACCCTGATAGTCATTCCCATCATCATAAAACATGCTGCACATCTTAAAAACACCAGCTCTTTTCATAATGAATTATGGCTGATTTACAATGTTGTGCTAATTTCTGCTGTACAGCAAAGTGACTCGGTTATACACATATATACGTTCTTTTTAATATTCTTTTCCATTATGATTTATCCCAGGAGATTGGAAACAGTTCCCCATGCTATACAGTAGGACCTTGTTTACCAATTCTATATATAATAGTTTTCATCTGCCAACCCCAAGCCCCCAATCAATCCTTCCCCCTCTTGCCCTCCTTCTTGGCAACCACCAATCTTTTCTCTACATCTGGGAGTCTGTTTCTGTTTCACAGACAGGTTCATCTGTGTTGTATTTTAGATTCCACATATAAGTAATAAGTATGGTATTTAAGATCTCCACCATGTTAAGCAAAGTGATTCAGTTATGCAAATACATATATTCATTCTTCAGATTCTTTTCTCATCTAGGTTATCCCAGAATGTTGAGCAGCGTTCTCTGTGCTGCACAGTAAGTAGTCCTTGCTGGTTATCTATCTTATATATAGTAGAGTGTATATGTTCATCCCAAGCTCCTGATTCATCCCTCCCTCCCCACTTTTCCCCTTTGATAACCGTAAGTTTGTCCCTCCCCTCAGGTTTGTTTTTTTTTTTAAAAAGCTTAGACCAAGCTGGAAAAGCTGAAAGTGGAAAACAGAGGGATCATACAGATAATTATTGATCTGCATTAATATAAAGAAAAGTGATTCTAGGTGTAATTAATCAGCGACAGTGAACATTTGTAAGACAGTACAAACACAATTGGTAAAACCACTTCAATGAACACTCGGATCAGCCATAGATTAACGATTCCCTTTCTTTCTTTTTCAGTATTTACTTATTTATTTGGCTGTGTTGGGTCTCTTTGGGGCCCACGCAGCCTTCGTTGCGGGGCCCAGATTCTCTAGCTGTGGCATGCGGGCTCAGGAGTTGTGGCACTTAGGCCTAGTTGCCCCAGGCATGTGGCATCTTAGTTCCTTGCCCAGGAACAGCACCTGAGTGCCCTGCACTGCAAGGTGGATCCTTAACCACTGGACCACCAGGGAAGTCCCTAATGATTCATGTTCCGTAACTTGTAATATGGGCCCTCAAACAAAGAAGAGATTTTCCCAGCACAAAGGAAAGTGGAGTAGGAAGAAAAAAGGATTCAGAGAGATCACTAGAATCCAAACAATGAACGACTCAGCCACGCCATTTCTCTGACCCTCTATTTACAGTAAGATCAAAGGAGAAAAACAATCATAATCTTTTACATGTTTCTGGTCCTTTATGGCTTGAAATGCATAGGAACGTGCAACATTTCTTCCTCTACCTTGAGAAAATTTGTGTCATGGCCAGAACAATTGTTCTGAATAGGTTTTATGTATTTGTCTATTTTATAGAGAAAGAACATGGAGGGAAGACACGCTTCCAAAGAGGGTCCTCTGGTCAACAAAGTTTGAGAAATGCTGCACTATGTCTGGCCTGGCAGGACACCAGAGATGAACATGTACATATCAGAGAACAGTTTTCCCAAGGTTTCTCAAGTTTGTCTGAACATAAAACACTCTTTTCTGGCTTATAGGCTATTAATATCTTTGCATCTTAGACAGATCCCTCTAGTCGGAAGCTTCTTCAGCATCACTTCCTGGCCTCAAAAGACTTTCCAGAACTGAAGCCCCGGGTGGGTTTATGCTTTGACATGAAACCTTCACGAAGATGACAAGTCTAAACCGGCCCCGTGCCTGCTGTCCAGTCAGTGAGCCTGAGCTCCCTGGCTTCTGTGAAAGGACAGGGGCCCGGGGTGTTCTCATGGGAACCCTGGGCAAGGTTAGTTTCGGATGCTGTCTCTGAAATAGCCATGGACGCCCAGAGGTGAGAATGCCCAGGAGCTTGCCAAAACCTGAGCTGCAGTGTGATGAATATGCCATTAAAATACACACAGCTCAATCAAGTCCAGATAACAGCTTGTGACACGCCCTGAGGTCTGGCGGGATAGGTGGGTGGTGCTGGGGGAGGGGGGCTGAGCAGAAAATGCTACAGCAGGGCATGAATTCAGATTTCACAACTGGAAGAATAGATGCAAACACCTTGCTGGTCGATTCGTACTAATTTTAAACACGTGTGAAGTTGCTGTGATTCATAAATGACTTGGTGAAACCCAGATGTGGCCTCCACTGACACAACACGATACGGTGTAAAATGATCTCATTATTAAAAGCAATCGTTGATGCAAAAGAATCTTGGACAGATAGCTGGATGCAACCCTGAAGGGTTCTGTTCCTCTTGATGAGCGCTAATGTACAGGTAAATTTATTTCTTTGGTGTTGGGCAAATGGACGTTCTGAACTCATTATGAATAAATTATTAAGTTATAAAACAACACTGCTAATGAAACTGGAGCTACAGTAAGAAATGTGATTAAAAATCACACATGGCTGTGACCTATTAAACAATAATGTATTAATTCATAAAGCTGTATGCAGCTTACCCAATTACTATAATTAAAATATGCTTCATCACTAATTGCCTCACCAATCCTTAAATTTCCCCCAAACTGTTTGCAACTGATGGCCAAACAGTGGCTCTGGCGATGCTAAGTCTTCTGATCCTGGTATTCAGATCCCAGAATCAAGACAAAACTCTTTGTAATTAAAAAAACACTTTATCACTGTCCTAACACAATCCTGTTGATGAGACACAGGTTTTCAGCTTGCAAATATTTTGGTAAAATTAATGTGTCTAAAGGTAGAAAAAAAAATCCATGTGCAGAAATTGAAGGGAATAACAATGTTTCCCATATTTCTGCCAAGATATTAACAAATACAGCAAAAAGAGCCTTGATATGTCATTTGCTGACGGATGAGAGTGGGGTGAAGACTCAAGCCTGGGAATTTTATTGCTGGAGACATTTTCATCTGCAGCCAAATCACCAGGGAAACACTTTGTCAAACAACTTCATTCTGCAGGGGGACCTGGTGACAGTATTGGCATCCTAAGAATTTGTTCAGGTTTTTCCGATTGCATCTACCTGTCTGTGCCCGGAAATATTTACAGCAACACCGCAATTCATGCAGATGTGCGGTTTAGTGCCTGGAAGCCACCTAGCTGGCTCGTGTTTCATCTCACCAGTGAGTTCAAAATAAGTGCTCTCGAGCTGTAAAGTATCTTCACAAGCACCCAAGCTTTCTGCCTGGGTTCCACCGGCAAGTTAGGAAAATTATGAGAGAAGGAGGGAGAAAGAGAGGCGGGTGGGAAGAGGCAGGGAAGGAGGAGAGAAGTGAAAAAGAGAGGTGTGGGGAAGAGAAGAGAAAGGGGGAGGGCAGAACACAGGGCCTGTTGAATTCTGGTTATAAATGGCACCCCATTCCAGTATTCTTGCCTGGAAAATCCCATGAACACAGGAGCCTGGTAGGCTACAGTCCATGGGGTCGCAGAGTCGGACACAACTGAGCAACTTCACTTATCTATTTTTGACTTAACTTTTTATTTTATACTGGAGTATATAGTTTATAATAATGTTGTGTTTCAGGTGTACAGCAAAGTGATTCAGTTATACATATACAGCTACTTTCAATTTTTATTTTTTAAGAGGTTTTTTTTTTAATATGGATCAATTTTAAAGCCTTTATTAAATTTCTTACAATATTGCTTCTGTTTTATGTTGTGGTTTTCTGGCCATGAGGCATGTGGGATCTTAAGTTACTCAACCAGAAATCAAACCCACATCCCCTGCATTGGAAGACAAAGTCTTACCCACTGGACTACCAGGGAAGGCCCTCAACTTTAGATCCTGTATTTATTTTGTCTGCTGTGGGAGCATAACCCCCAAATAACCCTTGACACTTCACTTGCCCTCCTGTCCAGCTTTCACAGAAGCACTGCCAAGTTCTCAGCCCTGAGTCACTTTCTCAACGTCTCCATTACTTCCCTGGTTCAGGCTACACACCCAGGGCACCGAGACAGCCCAGCTATGGGTCTCTCCACTTCCACTGGCTCTTCTCCTCTGTTCTATACATGAAATCTAACGTGATCTTTTTCTAACGCAATTCTAATCACACCACTGGCCTTTCACACTTGGCATTTCCCTTTGCTCTGGCATAAAAATCCTCAAGGTGGGCTAGCAGGTGGCACGAGGTGGTCCCCCCATTTAGCATTCTGACTTCACCTGGAACTCCTCTCCCTGCTCCAAGCAGTTAACTTCTTCAATGGGCCAAAAGGTCTTTGCATGTGTGGCCTCCTCTGCCAGAAACATCCTTCCAGGCACCCCCCGGACACCCTTCACCCTTCGCATTCATCCGTTCAGCTGGTTAGTGCTGCAGTTCAGCCATCGGGGGGTCCGGTACAAGCCCACCCAGCGTGGCGTGCTCTTCCTTCGCCACACTCACTGAGGTGTATGATACACGTCTGCTGATGAACTCATGATCCGGGTGTGGTTCCCTTACTGCACTGTGCAGGTCACAGGGGCAGGGGACACAGCTAACTCTAGGCACCTCTGAACCCTTTGGCTGATGGCCTGTCATGAACACAAAACAGGGGCTCCAGCAATACAGGCGTAGGAATGGACCTCAACAGCGGGTCCTCTCACTGTGTTAACACTAGGTGAGAAGACGTGTGATATCCTTGCCCAGCATCAGCACCACGAAGTCTAGGCTCAGCAGGGCCATGTGAGGAAGCACTTCACAGAACAACCTGCTGATGGTTTATGTTATCAGGTTTTAATCCCCTCTCAAAACAGACAGTAGAATCTAAAAAAGAATTTTAAAAGGTTGCCCACAAACAGATACTCCTAAACAAAGTAGTGCTTGTTGTAATTACATCTTTTCCTAAAAAAAAAATTTTTTTTAATGTGGATCATTTTTAAAAGTCTTCATTGATTTTGTTACAATATTGCTTCTGCTTTATGTTTTGGCTTTGACCCTGAGGAATATGAGACCTTAGTTCTCCGACCAAGGCTCAAACCCATACCTTCTGCGTTGGAAGGTGAAGTCTTAACCACTGGGCCGCCAGGGAAGTCCCAGTAACCACACCTTTATTAGAATAATCACAGAGTGAGAACTTGGGTCTGCCTGCGAGTAGACCTGGCTTTTAGGGCTGAGACCACAAACCTGCTCCCACTCAAAGGGCCAGATGGTCTCCAGCCCGGCAAAGATGGCTTCCTGTAAGCCGCTGCTACCTAAGTCTCACAAGAGTCCTAGGTAATTCCTTTCGTCCCTAACAGTCTAAGACACAGCTCACTTTTGCAAACTTGGCATTCTGTGTTTATCTGAATGGAGCAATAACATCCTGCTCTGGAGTGCTCGCGGACATGGGAGAGGGATGGATGTCAGACTGCCTGGAGTCTAAGTTTGACTTCCTCTGTCACCTAACCCATTACCTGATGACAGAGAAGGACACTAATGTATTCACTTTCTCTAATATCATTACTGGGACCCAGTTAGATGGGATGGGCAAAGGCAGGGAGGTAGGAGATGTGGGGAAGAAGCAAGGGACAAGATCACGGTGGTCTGGAAAACCCAAGACTGAATTTCCCAGAAAAGTTGTAAAATAACAAAGCACTGGGGCTTCCCTGGTGGCCCAGTGGCTAAGACTCCACGCTCCCAGTGCAGGGGGTCCAAGTCTGATCCCTGGTCAGGGAACTAGATCCCATATGCCACAACTAAGGCCTGGTGCAGCCACAATAAATAAATTAATCAAAAACAAAACAAAGAAAAGCACAAAGCACTGCTCTGGGGAGATGCACAGAGGGCATCTAACAGGTAAAACTGCACCAAAGCCAGCCTTGGATTCTGGGCTCCAGTCAGCAACAGAAACCTACCACCAGCTTTAAAATCTGGGTTTCTAACTTTTTTCCAACAAGGATTTTTCACAGAGTGTCTGCTGCATGCTGACAGGGAGCCACTTCCCTTTGTCTTAAATTTTCTGGCCATTAATTACATACAGGATGGCACGTTTTCATATGGTGAGTAAACAAAGAGACATCATTCTTGGCTTTGGAGGAATATCAGTGTTATGCAAAATCAGACCATTATTCTTGAAATCTATAACATTCTTTTCTCTTCATACAAATATTCTCTAAAAGGATCCTGAAATAATTTATTTTGTAAAAGCCATCATCTTAAACTTATTTCCAAAAGACTAACTGCCGTTTAGAACAAAATCCTTGTGGATTCTCTATTTCGAATTTATATATGATTCTTTGCTAGTCTCCAGATTTCAAATATTTATGCTTTTCTGTGCTTGTTAAAAGTCAGGTTTACCAGGATATAATTTACACACGAAAATTTCATGCTCGCTCTACAAACAATAAGCCCAAATAAAAATGTATCAATGCTTTAAAATCAAAACACTAATTCTAAGAGGTAAAATCATAAAAAGAACTTTTGATCAGTGCATGTGTTCACTGCTTAATTAATTCAGGAGACAAAAACCAGTGATTAGTATTTTCATTATGAAGGGATTTAAAAACAGGATGGCTATTCAGAGGTACAACCATGGAGGACAGTTAAGGATCAAGATATGGCATGAGAAGTGAGTCCAGTAATGCCTGACCATGTGTTCAGATTTGTCTGGACAATGTCAAATGCATAACGATGATTTACAGAAAATGATAACAGGTGTGATCTGTTACTGAGAAGAGAAATAGCATGAGTGCCTTAAAAATGATGGCTACCTTTTACTTCAGAGTGGTTTTCTAGTGGACACTTGAAGGTATGAAGACTATCTTCAGTATGTGAACAAAGCTCATTTATGAAGGAATTCATTCAATAAGCTAGTTCAGCATTTTATGGACCAACGCTACATGCATGATAATAAGTGAACAACTTAAAATATACAAATTTTATATCTATATAAAAATATTAGGCTTAGTCACAAGTATATGGTGAATTCTTGTTACCTTATTTCACCTTCTTCCAAGAATTATAACAAACTTCTGTATCTAAATTCATTCCCACCCAAATAATATAAAAGTGTGTGTGCTCAGTCACTAAGTCGTGTCTGACTCTTTGCAACCCCATGGACTGTAGCCCCCCTGGCTCCTCTGTCCACAAGATTTCCCAGGCAAGAATACTGGAGTGGGTTGCCATTTCCTACTCCAGGGGATCTTCCCGACCCAGGGATCGAACTTGTGTCTCCTGTATCAGCAGGCGGATTATTTACCACTGAGCCACTAGTTCAGTTCAGTTGCTCAGTGTGTCCCGACTCTCTGTGACCCCATGAACAAGCCACTAGGGAAGCCAATGTAAACATGATCAATATATTAATATAAATTGACCTACAGTTATTTTTTTTTGACCCATAGTTACTTATCCTTGGGCCAGATGTATTAACTGTGTGACTTTGGAAAACTTCCCTAACTTCTCTGTGCCTCAGTTTCTAAACCTAGTCACAGGGATAATAAGAGCACCTGCCTTCCATGGCTGTCCACCAGCTAAGCTGGAAAATGCAAACCCCGTTCTCTCCTTCTGCCCCTATCTGGGCCTGGCACAGCCCCGCCTTCAATAAATACAAGCTGCAGGGATTATTATCAATAACTTACCCACTACACACTCAAATGCGGATGACTGACAAATCATATAGGAAGTTCATGCTTTCAGAGTGAGTTATCACCACAATCAAGATGTTCCCTGATAGTCTGAGGGATCTAAATTTAAACACACTTCCTTCCCACTAAGAAGATTTTAACCACAAAGACAGGAACTGTAGGCACCATGACTGGTATGTCCCATGTGTCAGGGGCTCTGCCCTGTGCATTTCACATGCTCTCTTATTTATCCTCACAGCAGCCCTGGAGTGCATGGAGATGTACAGTTTTTACATGCTACCAAAAAGGTAAAGGAGAAGTTAAAGAACAACTCAAGGTCATCTAAAAAATGTTGATGCTAGAATCAAAACCAGACTCTGTCTCCCAGCGAAATGAGCTGCCATGCAGAGTGTAAAGTTGCCATTTTTGCATGCTAAGTGGGTCTGCCAAAAAAAGAAAAGGAATACTTATGGTGAACTGCAGAGTAATATCCAAAGTACTAGGAATGAAAGTTTTCCCAATGTTATTAACAAAAGTAACTTTTAAAGCCAAGAATACATATTGTGATAGGTTAAATTCATTTAAGAAAACATGGGTGCAAATAACTGAGCTTTAATTATTTCATGGCATACTTGCAACAGCCTTTTGTTTTTTTCTCCCCATGAAAGCCTTTCAGAAAACCCTTTGTTCCTGATCTAATCTTACCTAGAGGAAAAGAAAATTAAAACAATTTTAATAGCTCTGATTTCTTAGGACCCTCATTTGAGGGGAAAAAAAGCCAAATCAGTGATGGAAAGGCTCCAGAAGTTTCAAGGTACAAATCTCTTTTTCCTTAAGCCATCAGGTGTCAAAACTAATGAGGAAATCAGTTTATATGGTTTTTGAGAATAACTGTCCAAGTTGCAAATTCACTATAGGCAGACCTCATTTCAGTGTACTTTCCTGTACTGCATGTGGCAGATACTGCATTTTTTACAAATAGAAAGTTTGTGGTAACCCTGGATTGTCAGATGATGCTCAACATTTCTCAGCAATAAAAATTTTTAAATGAAGTTATATACTTTTTTAGACAAAATGCTACTGCACATTTACTAGACTACGTACAGTGTAAACGTAACTTTTATTTGCACTGGGAGACCAAAAAACTCATGAGACTTGCTTTATTGTGATATTTGCTTAACTGTGGTTGTCTGGAACTAAACCTACACTATCTCCAAGGTATGCCTGTAAACATAAAGGATTTGAGCCAATCAAACTTATATTGTACAGCTTTTAAGGACAATCTCACAAAGTCTTTAAGAGGCAGCATTTTTCTAAGTGAGGTATAGTACAGAAAGTGGTTTTACTTGCACGTTTCACAGAAGTTGATCTTTTCACCAAAATCATCATAAAAGCTATCAGAAAAAGAAAGAATACTGAAAATAAACAAACAAAACCACCTGAAAGTTCAAACACTGAATCACAGACAAAAGGTACTGTACTTCTGAAAGGTACGCCCTTCATGTTTGCTAAGGACCAAGAGAAGTCATTTCATATGTTGTAAAGTGAAGATGACAAATCACATTCTTTTTCCAAAAGGAATTTTTTTCCCCCAGATATCAACTTGGCACTAAAAGGGATTCTCATGTGCACTCCAAAATCACAACAATAACAACAAAAGCACTTCTTGGACCAAATGGGCACAGCTCTTGTTCAGCTGCTTTGTAGCATCTGGCCCTGTTTTATTTGGTATGAGAAAGTCCTTTCCCCATTAAGGAAGGTGGTCATAAGGAACAAGATGCCAGGTCAGGACTGTTGTGTTAAATCTTGGCCTAAAACACCTAAGATGTCAAGAATGAAGACCCACACCGGACAATGACTGCTCTTAGCATAGTCAGGGACCAAGCCTCTCCATCCTTACTCCGCCGTTTTGGTTCAAAGCCTAAAACCTAATTGTTCACCAGAAATCAATACCATCTCCATGACTCCACACTTTCTTCCAACATATTTCCCCAAAGACTGATGCTTTTTTCCCCCTTCCTTCTACCCTGTATGGCAAGGAGGCAGGTCTCCAAGCTATTTCCAGCTTCAGGGCTCAGTACAGACATGACACATGTTAGTACATGGGTAGCAATCATCAGTTTGTAAGATGATGTAACCAACAATATTAAAGCCAGAGAATAAGCACAGAAAAGGATGCTCAGTGTCACAGCCATTAAGGAAATGCAAATTAAAGCCACAATGAGCTGGTATTTCACACCCGCCAGGACAGCTAGGATGGGTATCATCAGATAACAACACGCATTGACAAGGATATGGCAACAATGACACCCTCAGGCAGCACTGGTGGGAATAAATAGGGTGCAGGAGCTTGGAGGACAGTCTTGTGGTTAACCGCAATCCCATTCCTAGGTATACACCCAATAGAACTGAAAATACGTCTGCACAGAAA
The DNA here is from genome assembly GCA_006410875.1 of Neotragus pygmaeus. Taxonomy (NCBI): domain Eukaryota; kingdom Metazoa; phylum Chordata; class Mammalia; order Artiodactyla; family Bovidae; genus Neotragus; species Neotragus pygmaeus. Next base: position 888,130 of record SJYV01010133.1, read on the forward strand.
CACGTACACAAGTGTTCACAGCAGTAATATTCACAGACAAAAAAGTGAAAACAACATGAACACCTATCCACTGATGGATGGTTCAACAAAATGGGGCTGAACCACACAAGGGGATGTTATTTAGCCATAAAAAGGGAATGATCCGCTAATAACACAACATGGACCATGAACCATGAAAACATTATGTTGAAGTGAAAGAAGCTAATCACAAAGGATAAATGATTCCATTTTTATCAAATGTCCAGAGTAGGGAAATGTCTAGAGATAGATTAGTGGCTGCCAAAGCTGAAGAAAGGAGTGAGTGTGATGCTAAGAAGTGTGATTTTTGTTTTCTTTTTCTTTCTTAGGTTAATTTTTATTGGAGTAGAGTTGCTTTACAATATTGTGTTAAGTTTCTGCTGTACAGGAACACATATCTGCTGTACAGATACAAAGTAAATCGGCTATACATATACTTACATCCCCTCTTCCTTAGATTTCCTTCCCATTTAGATCACCATAGAGCATTGAGTAGAGTTCCCTGTGCTATATATAGAAAAGTGAAGTGAAGGTTCTAATTGTTTATTTTATACATAGTATCAATAGTGTATATATGTCAATCCTAAATCTTCCAATTCCTCCCTCTCCTTCCTCCCCCTTGGTACCCATACATTTGTTCTCTACACAAGAGGTGTGAGTCTTGAGGTAATAAAAATATTCTGTTACTCTTGTGATAATAGATACAATCTCTACGAATATATTACAAGTCACTGAATTATACAGTTTGAATGGGTGAATTGTATGGCAGGTGCATTTTATCTCAATTAAAACCAATTTAGAAAACCCAAAAATACGTAGTAGGATTATTGGACTATTCTTTGACTGGCATATAAGCAGGGGCTGGACTAGTCACTAAACTATGTAGTGATATCAGAATGAAGTCTCTCTGAATCACTTTTCTTTAGTCTCTCAAAGACTGATCATTTTGGGGAAAGTAAAGAAAGCTGAGTGCTGAAGAACTGATGCTTTTGAACTGGTGTTGGAGAAGGCAGTACCTTTACCTAAAGGAAATGAGTCCTGAATATTCATTGGAAGGACTGATGCTGAAGCTTTAACTCCAATACTTTGGCAACCTGATGCAAAGAGCTGACACATTGGAAAAGACCCTGATTCTGGGAAAGATTGAAGGCAGGAGGAGAAGGGGACGACAGAGGATGAAATGGTTGGATGGCATCACCAACTCAATGGACATGAATTTGAGTAAACTCTAGGAGTTGGCAATGGACANAAGGCAGGAGGAGAAGGGGACGACAGAGGATGAAATGGTTGGATGGCATCACCAACTCAATGGACATGAATTTGAGTAAACTCTAGGAGTTGGCAATGGACAGGGAGGCCTGGTGTGCTGCAGGCCGTGGGGTTGCAAAGAGTCGGATATGACTGAGCAACTGAACTGAAGGCAGTTCAAAGACTAACAAGTCAATCAAGGTCAGCTACTCTGACATCTCAGAAGCTTACTGATTTGATGACTTTCTGGATAGACTGCTTGTTACTCTTCTTCCTCCTGTTGCTGATAAGGATATGTCAAATCTTGTTACAAGGATGACCAATTAGTCAAATTTATAATTTGTTTGAAGAAGCAAGAAAGAAACAGTACCAAGGGGGAAAGTTATCCAGATGGCTAAAACAAACAAAAATTCTTTTTTTTTTTTTTTCGTGAAATGAAGTAGGAAATTAAATGACTGGCTCTCATATCTCAAAGTAACGACTTACAAAGAATTAAATATACTTGGAATATATACAGAAGATTCAGAACAAGTCTCCATAATTCACACTCTACTGCTGAAAAGCAACATACTGTTTTTTAATTGCTAACTTCACTTAACTATTTAAAAACTATTTAAATTTGCCCGTCACAAAATATGAATGCATTAGTTATGGCAGATGATATTTAGATTTATTTACAAAGAAAGACTTTCCTGTTGTATATTCATTTTCCACTTCCCACTAAGAATCCTATAAAATGAGATTCTGAGACTTTTCAAATAGTTAACGGAAATCCATTTAAACATTTCTCCAAAAAATACCATGAGAACCTGACGAACTTGCTTCATCAAAGATTTAAACAATCTCATCTTTATTTATATTTTTGAGCCATCCATGTAGCTTTAACTTAAAAAGGTTTTCATCAAATTTATTCGTAAGTAAGACAAATACCCTAAGAAAATGCAGATTATAACTAGCCCCTGTGAATCACAAAGACACAGTTTTCAGCATGTGTAAAACCTGGGAATTAAATTACTCTCCTTCTAAGAGATATCCATCTTGTTTTTTCAATATCCAAACAACTGGGATAACTGATTTATCCAAATCAATTAACAAAATTAAAAAGGATGAAAACATTCAAAGGAGAGAATCTTATCAGTATTTAAAAAGAAATATTGAACCTGAAAGAATCTTAACATAGCTCTGCAAATCTTAAGAGGGACTTAAAATTAGAGCCAATAAAAGAAGAAAAAATAAATTAAAAAAATTTAACTTTCTTATGTAGGAGAGGGACAAAAAGAAAGAAAATTAAATCAAAGGCTTTGTAACCACTATCGTGCAGATCAAGACAGGGGAAAATGCCAAACAGAATGATCACCTTCTGTTTTCCTTATGAAGTTCTTATAGGCAAGCTGGGGCAGTTGAACAAACTAAATTCTCTGCTCAATTCAGTATGAAAATCCTCTGCAGAAAAAGAATGCAACTACTATCTTCAAAAATCATTAACATTTGACTAACATCTCAAGTTCACTGGCTATCACTCCTTAATTTTGATTGAGATGAAATTTTAAGACACATAAGCAAATTTACTGGAAACAAACCCATTCTAATACAGTATAAAGTAAATTCTCAACTCCCCACTATCATCACTTTTATAGTGTATAACACTATTTTTGGACTTCTGTTGAAAAAAAAAAACAAACCAAACAGATCTTTGCCATTGAAAACCTCAAATTCCACTTTCTCCAAGGATGAATTAGGACTAAGCACCTTTTATTACGGAATAACATACTTGTAGACTGTTTTTCAAAATTATACATATGCAATTATCTCATTAATTTTAACAATAATTAATTTTCTCCTTCCCTCAGGCTCAACCCATAATAATGGAGTAACGCTAATACAAAACTAAACTAAAACATCCAGGCATGTCCAGTCTGCAAAAGCAGAGACTGTCTCTTTAGCTCATTGTGGTTATTTTTTTTAATTCCCTATATTTGCAGACACATCACAAGACTGACAGGGAAATAAATAAGCTCATAGTTTCATAAATCGTCTTTCTGTTACAGCAGAGGTTTAAATGAAGATGACACAGTAGCACCACTAAGCAGGATTTTAACACTCTTCTTCCAACACAAAATGCTACTGACCTATTGTCGATGTTTACCAAACATGGCACACAGCTGGGGCTTCTGAAGTATTTATTACTGTTATTGATAAAGACAATAACAAAGGTATCTTTTGAGAAGAGACTCATACGTAGAAAGATACATTAAAGAAAGAGGCACAATGGTTAAGAACTGAGTTTAAATTATCAATAAGGAATCCTGAAAAACTTTTTATGGTTTTATCTGAAAAGAGAACACAGTGAATTTTTCATAACATATATTTCATTCGTGTGTTTAATATTTACAACCAACACATACAATTTACTAACAAAAATGTGGACTCTGGAATTTATTTAGTTTGATTTACTCTAACCATCTTTATTAGATAAATTAATTTTTTATTTTCACATATCCAAAATGATCTTCTCCACATGAATTTTTACTACAAAATAGTTTAAAAATTTAAATGCTATATGCATCAAAGTTTTTACTACTGAGCTATCATGTTTCTTTTTATGTATTTATAAAACTTATTTTTCAAGTTTATGTCAAACAAGGCCTATATGATTGAATCCATGGTCTGAAACAATCTCTTTTTTTCTTTCTAGATTAAAAGATGCTCTGTATTTAATGATGAAATGTTCATTTATTTGGCCAACTTTTCATCCAAAATTTATTCACGGAAAAGCCAGCTCAAACTTACATTATTTGAAGGGAAAATGCCAAATGCTCGCCCTTCAATATTACTTTTTTTTTTTTTTACCTTCCTTTAGTATAAGCACATAAATTCTCAGTGTCACTGCTGCTGAGTTTCCCTGCTATTTTTATTTTCTACTGACAGAATATTCAAAGCTGACAAATGTTGGAGAACAGACATAGTTATTAAAAGCTTCAATTTACAGCAAATAGTGACAGTTTGCTTTTGCTGCTCATAAAGTAAAATCAAAGAGGTGTAAATACACAAGGAAGGTGGAACAAACATACTTCAGATACTTTTTTTAAAAAAACAGTTCCAATAAGCAATGCTCATTTGAAATACTATTCAAAAGATATTAGTTCAGGTATCAACTCAGAGAGTAAAAGCAGGATGATGACTGGCGACTTTCAGAGCTTGGAAACTTCACTTATGAGCATCGCTTACATGTCTAAGGAAGTCTTTAAAGAAAATGACACAGAGTCGACTCAAAATAGAAGATGGAGAGTTTCAAACTAACCAAAACCCACTTATTTGCAAGAAAAAAAGAAAAAAGAAGAAAATAAACAAGATATGTCCACTGAACAAGAATGGTTGGCATGGCAATGAGATGGATTTCCTCTCACTGACAATAACCCAGACTTTTACTACATCTGACTCAATTTTTTGAGGAGGAGAAAGCATTTATGTACACAAACACCACATAAATTCTGAGTGATGTCCGGGGTCAGATAACAGGAAGATAAATTTCAGAGGCAACACTAAAACGCTTCTAATGTCGAACCCTTCATAACCTTTAAGTGACCTTTTTTGTGAGGCTGACTCACAGTGGTGCTAAACCATAAAATATATCGCCAGGATCCATTAGAAATGGGGAGAGAGACATTTAAAAAAAAAAAAAAAAACACGGAAAATTCATATCAAAAAAGCAAGCAAACTTTCTCCTGCTCAAAAAGCACGTCATCAGCAAAAAGGGCTAATTCAGAAATTCTGCTGTGAAGCCATGGAAGGACCCCTGACAACATGAAGAGGTGATTCACACACCTTCAGGCAAGAAATCTGGAGAAGTGCACCACATCCAAAAGTAGATGAGTTTTTGCCAGACTTTTCAGGGGGGCGGGAATGTTCTATGTCTTGACTGGGGAGCTGATTACAGGGATAGATTCATTTGTCAAAACTGAAGAACTACAGGGACTTCCCTGGTGGTCCAGTGGTTAAGAATTTGCTTTGCAATGCAGATGTGGGTTCAATACCTGGTTGGGGAACTAACATCCCACATGCCATGGAGCAACTAAGCCCACATGCCACAACTAGAGAGCCCACACATCACACTGCTGAATCCCTGTGCTACAGCTAGAGAGGCCATGTGCCAGAACAAAAGATCTGAGAGACCTAACAAAGACCCCACATGCCACAAGTAAGACCCACTGTAGCCAAATAAGTAAAATAAAACACAGAATACCCAAACACAAAGCAATTAGAGAATACAAATTTCCTAATTAAAAAAAAAAACAAAAAACCAAACACTCAGGGAACTATGAACACACACTCAGGGTCCGTGCAGTATATGTATGTAAATTATACCACAACTTAAAAAAAAAGCCACAAATGTGTGCTAAGCATAATGCTTATTTTAATGCATTAGATAAAAAATTAAGTCTTTTGTTAATAATCTTTTAAAAAATCTTTAGAATATTTTCTTAATAGAAAAAAATAAAAAGGAGAGCTAAGGAAATCAAGGGAAAAAATAAGAGCGGAGCAGAGAAACAAAACACTGAACTTAGTCACCAACAGGAAAAAAAACAAAATCTTTTCAAAGTCTTACGTAGTGTTCCTGAAAGAAGTGGAAAAAGGAAGGAATAAAGCCTTACATTTGTATAACAATATATTATGTACATTTAAGAAACAAGTTATGTTATAGTAGGCTTATAACAATACCCCATTTTATTTATTTAAAACATTAACTAACATTATTATTAAACATTAAATAACATTATTATTATTAAATAACATTATTCTTTATTTTATTTATTTAAAACATTTTTTTAACACATGTCAAAATTTACTTATTTTTATTGGAGGATAACTGCTTTACAATGTTGTGTGAGTTTCTGCTGTACAGCAAAGTGAATCAGCTATACATATACATATATCCCCTCCCTCCGGAGCCTCCTCCCCTGATGCCACCCCTTTAGGTCATCACAGAAGCTGAGCTCCCTGTGCTATACAGCAGCTGCCCACTAGCTCTCTGTTTTACACAGGGTAGTGCAATACCCTCATTTTCAAGTTGATGAAATATACAAATTAGTTCAGTGATGTGCCCAAGGAGACACAATTAGAAAAGAGCCAGGATACAAATAGATCTCTTAGACTCCTACACACAATTCATCTCACAAAACAATACTCTGTGTGCATATTGTGTGTGTGGTGTATAAAACATAAAAAGAAAAGCCACTGTTAGCTTCATATAGTTAGTGATGAGGCTGCCCCCATCGCCTCCACACAGGACGGATGAATATAAATGTGCTGGAAACTAACTAAACTCATGAACTGAAACAACCAAGAATTTTTCTTTCTTAAATATTCATCCATTCATAGGTTTAAAAATCTGCAACAAGGTATTCTTGGGTATGCTACATTCTTACAACCGACAGGGCTCTCTGACTAGAAAGAAACATTAAGTATAACTTTAATGTTTTAGTACAATTTTCATTATGATTTGGTTGAAGTTAGTTGTACTTGATATCGTAAGTGAAGTGAAGTGAAGTCACTCAGTCGTGTCTGAGCAACCCCTACCAGGCTCCTCCCTCCATGGGATTCTCCAGGCAAGAGTACTGGAGTGGGTTGCCATTGCCTACTCCAGGAGATCTTCCCACTTGAAAGATAATGCCACGAGGTTGAATTATCTGTGCATTAATTACTGCAATGTGCTTTTCAAAAATCTTATAAAAAGTGAGGGAGAATGGTAATCTCAAAGGGGTTTCAAATAAGTTCACAGAGGGCCAAATGTGACTCCAGAGTTAATGGAAGCTTTGGCTGGTTCTGGAAGCTGTATTCTCTATTCTCACTTACAGCCCTGGATTCCTAAACATGTTAATAAGATTCAACATCAAAAGTGCTTTTTCTCCCCCAGAGGCACTCCAGTAACTCCAGCTGTCTAGCCTAGGAGGGACAGCATGACCTCAAAGCACAAATGGTTCACCATCTTGGGCTCATTGGATTTACTCCCAAGTTAAAACACACACCCTCCTCCATGCACAATCAAGGAAACGAGTTAGTGTGTATGTCAAAAATCAAAAATCACTGCAACAACCCAAATATATCCTCTCCCTTCCTAAACAGAAAAATGCATCTTGCATTTATTTAATAAGATATGCAAAATGCAATCTAATGCTAAGTCAGCAGACATTTAAGGATATAATACAGCTGTGAAATCGAAATTTGTATCTTCTTCTACAATGAAAAACAGAAGAGCAGATAAAGAGCAATAAATGCAAAACCAGACAGAATATACAACCACCAAAAAAGTACAGGAAAGTGTAGGGTATGGGCTCAAAAACCACAGACAGTCCAACCATGTGAGAAAATTATATTCATACTTCAGGTATATCTTTTAAAGCTTGTGGACCACAGGTATATAGTTTGCTTTTTATTTTTTATTTTAATTGGAGGTTAATTACTTTACAACATTGTATTGGTTTTGCCATACATCAACATGAATCCGCCACAGGTATACACGTGTTCCCCATCCTGAACCCCCCTCCCTCCTCCCTCCCCATACCATCAGCCACTTAAATGTATAACATATTACAAAAATTCTCCAAAGTCATTAATCTTCTACAACACAGCTTTCAATGGTTGCCTAGCATTTGACTGTATGGCTCCATGATTGTGTGGATCACAATAAACTGTGGAAAATTCTGAAAGAGATGGGAATACCAGACCACCTAACCTGCCTCTTCAGAAACCTATATGCAGGTCAGGAAGCAACAGTTAGAACTGGACATGGAACAACAGACTGGNAGAAGGGGACGACCGAGGATGAGATGGCTGGATGGCATCACGGACTCGATGGACGTGAGTCTGAGTGAACTCCGGGGGATGGTGATGAACAGGGAGGCCTGGCGTGCTGTGATTCATGGGGTTGCAAAGAGTCGGACATGACTGAGCAACTGAACTGAACTGAACTGAAGAGAATGAAAAGGCAAACACAGAAATGGAAAAAATCTTTGCTAAGCATATACCTGATAGAGGATTTATATCTAGAACAAAGAATCTCAAAACAATAAGAAAAACTATTCCATTTCAAAAAATAGATTGGAATAAAAATTTCATGAAGTTAAGAAATCACAAAAGCTCAACACCATTATTCATCAGATAAATGCAATTCAAAACCATAATGAGAACCCACTAGAAAAAATAAAATTGAAAAAAAAGATCATATCAAGTGTGGAGAAGAATGTGGAAGAGCTAAGACACCATCACTTTGAAAATGGTTTGGCAGGTACTGTAAAAACTAAATCTGTACCTGCCATATTAAACCTAGTGAAAAGTGAAAGTCACTTAGTTGTGTCCAACTCTTTCTGACTCCATAGACTATACAGTCCACAGCAATCTCCAGGCCAGAACACTGGAGTACACTTTCCCTTCTCCAAGGGATCTGCCCAACCCAGGGATCAAACTCAGGTCTCCTGCATTGCAGGTGGATCCTTTACCAGATGCGCCACAAGGAAAGCCCAACAGCATATTAAAACACAGAGGCGTTACTTTACCGACAAATGTCCATAGTCAAAGCTCTGGTTTTNCTGCCCAACCCAGGGATCAAACTCAGGTCTCCTGCATTGCAGGTGGATCCTTTACCAGATGCGCCACAAGGAAAGCCCAACAGCATATTAAAACACAGAGGCGTTACTTTACCGACAAATGTCCATAGTCAAAGCTCTGGTTTTTCCAGTTGTCATGCATGGATATGAGAGCTGTACCATAAAGAAAGCTGAGTGCCAAAGAATTGATGCTTTTGAACTGTGGTGTTGGAGAAGACTCTTAAGAGTCCCTTGAACTTCAAGGAGATCAAACCAGTCAATCCTAAGGAAATCAGTGCTGAATATTCACTGGAAGAACAGATGTTGAAGCTCCAATACTTATGTCACCTGATGTGAAGAACTGACTCATTGGAAAACACTCTGATGCTGGGAAGGATTGAAGGCAGGAGGAGAAGGGGACAACAGAGGATGAAATGGTCGGATGGCATCACTGACTCAATGGATGTGAGTTTGAGCAAGCTCCTGGAGTTGGTGATGGACAGGGAAGCCTGGCGTTCTGCAGTCCATGGGGTTGCAAAGAGTCAGACATGACTGAGCAAATGAACTGAACTGATACCTGCCATAAGGACCACCCATTCTACTGCAAGGGATTACAGGGACAGAACTTGTTCCATCAAAAATTTGTACACAAAGGCTGATGGAAGCTTTATTTTTAATAGCCCCAAACTGGAAACAACGCAAATATCCATCAACAGTCAAGTTGATAAGTCATATCCATGCAATGGACTACTATTCAGAAATAAAAGAAATGAATGACTGAAACATAGAATGACTCTCAAGATTAATTATACTGAATGTAAGGAACTTAAAAAAAAAAAGAGTCCACACGTGAAAGTTGCTCAGCAGTGTCCGACTCTTCATGACCCTATGGACTATACAGTCCATAGGATTCCCCAGGCCAGAACACTGGAGTGGGTAGCCTTTCCCTTCTCCAGGGGATCTTCCCAACCCAGGGATTGAACCTAGGTCTCCTGCATTGCAGGCAGATTCTTTACCAGCTGAGTCACAAGGAAAGCCCTTGTGTATGTATGTTACATACATATATACATACACATATATACTGAGTTGGCCAAAAAGTTCATTCTAGTTTTTCCACACCATCTTACAGAAGAACTGAATGAACTTTTTGGCCAACCCATTAAATAAAAAACCCTCTACAAAATGCAAACCAATGTATAGTTAGAAAGTAGGTCAGTGGTTGCCTAAGGATCGGGGGAAAGATGAGGAAGGGTAGGAGGGAGGGAACTAGAACACAAAAAAATTTGGGCTTCACTATCTTGATTATGGTGACAGTCCCTGTGCAACCTGTGGTTCTCTTTTGTAAAGGAGGCAGCTGGGTTTATTTTCGAAAGCAGAGATTTTGGCGTAATGTAAACAGAGCAGCAATGCGCTCGCTCTCTCTCTCTCTCTGTGTACGTGTGTTCAGACGCTCAGTCATGTCTGACTCTTTTGAGACCCCATGGACTATACAGCCTGCCAGGCTCCTCTGTCCATAGGATTCTCCAGGCAAGAACTCTGGAGTGGGTTGCCATTTCCTCCTGCACTGACTGTATGTGGATTCTTTACCACTGAGCCACTGGAAAAACCCCTCTCTCTCAGTGCACATAATCAAAACTAATTCACAGGACTTCCGCATCTTAGGAAAAATACCTTAAATGTCATCTTTTGTCATTAACAGTTGATAACAATGAACATTTCACTAGGATTTTTTAGAAAATATTAATACAACCTGTGAGAAAATTTAATTTTGAATTTTGAATTGGTATCCTGACAGGATCCTTCTGTGAGTAGTTGTTTAGTTGTTCAGTCGTGTCTGACATTTGTGACCTCATGGACTGTAGCCCACCAAGCTCCTCTGTCCATGGGATTCTCTAGGTGAGAATACTGGAGTAGGTTGCCATTTCCTTCTCCAAGGATCCTTCTGATCCAGGAATAAAATCAGCATCTCCTGCACTGGCAGGTGGATTCTTTACCACCAAGCCACCAGCGGTAGAGGAGCCCAGTATTTCCCCAAGCACACCCACATCTCCACATCACTCCCCCTCCCTCTCTGGGCATCTTCTAAGTCTGACTGCACCTCAAATGCCACAGGCAGGGGGTAAGCAGTGACACACCAGCTGCTGCAGGTGAGGGCTCCTTCTCAATGCAGCTGAATGAAGTCCTCTGGTTTCTTGAGTGATGTCAGAGGCATCCCTTCTGGCCTTTCACATCTAGGTTTTTAGGTTCAGAATTCTTTCTCTGACTTGTCAACAAAACATATTTTGAAGGCTGGGAGGAGAGGCTGTCCCTCTCTCTCATCCTCTTTTCTTTGATGTTTATTCCTTAGTAATGACTATGGTTCAAAGCCTGCCAAGTCACCTTCAATAGACTCTTTCACAGTATCCTGATGGAGGATAAAGCAACACCTGTGTTCTAAGGTAAAGCAGCCAAAAGCTAAGTCCTCCATGCTCAGGTGTATAGTAAAGGATGGCGGGGTGGCAATGCAAAAACAAAACCAAGCTCATGGGCAGAGTCCAGGGCAACACCCCACTTGCAGCTCTGGTACTTTTTCCAACTATGACCTCCTAAACTTCCATGTGTGGAGTTTCTTTCGAAGTCCAGCTAAGGGCTTCCCTGGTGATTCAATGGTAAAGAATCTGCCTACCAATGCAGGAGACATTGGTTTGATCTCTGGTCTGGGAAGATTCCACATGCCGAGGAGTAACTGTGCCCGTGGACCATGGCTACTGAGCCCACATGCCCTAGGGCCTGTGCTCCACAAGAGAAGCCACGGCAAGGAGAAGCCCATGTACCACAACTGCAGAGCAGGGCCCGCTCACTGCAACTGGAGAAAAGTCTGTGCAGCAATGAAGACTCAGCAAGGCCAAAATAAATAATTACATATTATATTTAAGAAAACAAAACCAAAGCCCAGCTGCAAAGATCTGGTAGATGGGGTGAGAAGTAGCTGGCTGGGGAAGGCTGCAGCCTTGGCAACATCACAGCAACTCTTGGGTGATGGAAGCGGCTCTAATAATATTATGAAGTCGAAGAAATTCAGATGTAAGAGGAAAAGGGAAATGTGAAAAACTTGCAATGGCTGTGCGACGTGCAGTTTAAAGACAATTTCCTCCAGCAGAAATGTCTACATGGCAGGCTATAGTGTACAGCTTAAAAAACAGCTCCCATTCATCAAGTATTCTGAGGGCCGACCAGGTGCCAGGCGCCATCAGAGGCTCCTGGGGACACAGCAGTGCTCTCAACTAAGGCCCTGCTCTTACAGGAACCTCTAGTCCAGGAGGGGCAGAAAAAATAAGTTAGGGACAGGGTGCATAATGGGGTCTGTTTTAAGCAGAATGACACGTTAAGTGCTTTGGTGACAAGGTACTGATTTTGAATGAGATGGAGGGGTAGCCGAAGGCCACTGAGAAACTGAATACCAGGGTAAAGCTGTTTGTGTTAAAAGATAAATATTAGTGTCTAAGAAAATAAACAGGGAACAGAAGAAACCTCAAAAGGCTGCAGAGGCAGACCTTGTTTTATCTCGCTTTGCTTTCCTGCACTTCACGAATGACAGTTGTTACAAACTGAAGGCCCGTGGCAGCCCCACGTGGAGCAAGTCTATGGGAGCCATCTTCCTGACAGCATTTGCTCACTTCCTGTCTCTGGGTCACATTTTGCTAATTCTCACAGTATTTCAAGCTTTTTCATTATCATATTTGTTATGGTGATCTGTAATCAGCACTCTGGTGTTACTGTTAAACCTGCTGAAGGCTCAGAGGATGGTTAGCATTTTTTAGCAATGAAGTACTTTTTTAACCTTTTATTTTATCTTGGAGTATAAGATGATGAACATGCTGTAATAGTTTCAGGAGCACGGCAAAGGGACTCAGTCATACATATGCATGAACCCATTCTCCCCCAAACTCTTCTCCCATCCACGCTGCCAGATAACATTGAGCAGAGTTTCCTGTACTATACAGTAGGATGGAGCCTGTTGGTTATCCATGTTAAATATAGCAGTGTGTACATGCCAATTCTGTAGTTCCTAACTACTCCTTCCCTCATTCTTCCACCCTGGCAAACGTAAGTTCATTCTTTAAGTCTGAGAGTCTGTATCTGTTTTGTAAATAAGTTTGTTTGCATCATTTCTTTTGGGGCTTCCCAGATGGCTCAGTGGTAAAGAATACAGCTGCCGAGCAGCAGACTCAGAATAGGGGTTGATTGGTAATCCTAAAGTCAACCAGTTCTGAATATTCATTGGAAGGACTGACGCTGAAGCTCCAATACTTTGGCCACCTGACACGAAGAAATGACTTACTGGAAAAGACCCTGATGCTGGGAAAGACTGAGGTGGGAGGAGAAAGGGACGACAGAGGATGAGATGGTCAGATGGCATCACTGACTCGATGGACATGAGTTTGAGCAAGCTCTGGGTGTTGGTGATGGACAGGGAAGCCTGGTGTGCTGCAGTCCATGGGGTTGCAAAGAGTCAGACACAACTGAGCAACTGAACTGAATCAAATCAGCCACCTGTAAAACCATGTCCCCATCCTATATTCCCTTCAGGGGTCCTCAAGCAGTGTCTCTTTCCCCCAGCTATTCAGTTCCTGAAAGACTGTTTTCTGTATCACCTCTGATTCCCCTTATGTGGATGGTTCCAGAATGACAAATACAAATCTACATTCCTGCCAGGTACCTGGATAGTCTGGTCAGTGTGTATTCATCCACTGAAGGCTGCACATTTATGCTATTTTACAGTTACACTTCAGTTTGCTTTTGAGGCTGTGACCTTTCTCTCCCATGGCTGTACATACAGAATCCAAATTGGGAAAGGAGTATGTCAAGGCTGTATATTGTCACCCTCCTTATTTAACTNATATAGCAGCTTGTATCTGCTAATCCCAGCTCCCACCCCCTTTCCCGTTTGGTAACAACAGGTTTGTTTTCTAGGTCCGTTGAGTCTGTTTCTGTTTTGAAAATAAGCTCAGTTGTGTCATATTTTAGATTCCACATATAAGTGGAGATCACATAGTATTTGTCTTTCTCTTTTGGACATTTCACTTATATAATAATCTCTAGATCCATCCCTGTTACTACCACTGGCATTATTTCATTCTGGAAACAAATTAGTTCTTACTTAAATTTTATTAGTCCCTGCCCTCTTCCAACCCTAACCCCCGCAACTCCCAGAGGGTCGAGACCTGCCAGGCGGAGCAGGCTCATAGCAACACTGGAGCTCCCGGGATCCCTCCAGGCCAGCCACAAGGCTCGTGCAGGAGTGTGCTGGGTTATTGATGCCGTGAGGTGATGTCCACAGAGGCAGCTCGGTGGGAACTTTGTCACACTGACGGCTACATGAAAGCCACCCTGGCCAGCAGCCGTGCATCATGTCACTTCAATGTGCAGCCCTTCCTGACCGGGCGAGGGCTGACTGAAGCGGTGTCCCCTGAGGGGGGCTGTGCCCCCTGCCCTGCCTGCTCGGGACACCGGGATCCTGTCAGCAGTGGTTAGCTGGGGCTCTTCTCCCAGATGGATTCCATCTAGGGAAATACTTGGAGGTGTTCTTTAACTTAGACCTCAATAAATATCAAACCAAGGATAATTGAGAATGGCTGAGTCTCACTTTCTTTAATAAGTGCTACCTAAAATTTAGCATACTGTTAACTTGGGGAAAACTGCAACGGGGTTCTGACTTTTGCTCCTACCAAAGTAAGGAATTGGTGAGTCCACTGATGTTATGGAATCTAGGTCTAGCTGATCTGCTTCTTCTGTTCCACTTAATTCTTGACCCATAATGGCCCAGGTTCAGGGAATTGTTTCTTACATCAAAGTTCTGGTTATTAATTGGAGAGAATTCTCAGTATTTGTATCTATAATCTCTCAAAGCTCAGATTTTAAATAACAAAGGCTATATCAATTGATATCCAGGGAGCGTGCATTTTCCAGTGTATTCTGCCAAATGCCTACTTTTGCTTATTTGTAACCAAAAATGACTCCCTTCTCCACTTGGTACGTCCCCTTTGGCCCCATCATCAGCATCGCCGTGTCTCTGCTCAGCTTCTATGGTGCGCCAGGCTGGGAACTGGAATTCTTGGTATCAAGGATTACTTCTGGACTAGTTCTGACTGATTCTCCCCACTGGGAAAGAAATAGAGATTCCAGGTCACTTCTCNTGACAGAAAAACTCCCCTCCAAGCAGCTCACCTCACAGAACAAAGATATCATCAGAATCATTCTATCCTCAAAGACAGCGCCAGGAACATGGGAGACAGAGCTTGCATCTCACATTTGCCAGGAGGTGCACATGGAGGCCCATCCATAGCAAAGGCAGTCTGTCGACTGCTATTTCCACACGCCGTTTCACAGAGCTCAGGTTTAGCCATTTTGTCCCAAAGGAAAGGACTGAGACTTGATGTCTTAAGGCTGGATGACAACTGTGATGAAATTCCAAAGAAAATGTAGATACTGTTTTCAAAGAAAAGCTATAAGCTTAACCCCGGAACCTGATGTTTCCTACCTTCTGTATATATTGTGCTTCTCAGTCTTACAGTCAGACCACACACAATATTCTACTGGAGAAAAATAAAGAGAAAAGGTTTTATCTAAGAAGATGACTTCCACCCTGCTGGGCTGGTGCATGAAATTATGAGTAAGTTCGCTGATACTGGCTGTAAATATAACACATAACCGACAAAAAAGCACAGTCTTAAACGATCCTTTACATGCCACTTTTTCTACCCTATTAAGATGCTCGTTGTTTCTTTGATTTATCTGATAATAAATTTCTGATGACTGGTAAGTCTCATAAAATTGCTCTGGTGCTGACTACACTGATTAATAAGTCTGAAGAATCGAAAGTGTCAGGAATTCATGTGTATGAATAAGTTACTGCCAAACATATATTAAGGATTCCATAAAATATAGAATAAAAAAGGTTGATCTGGTCATTTTAGCTTGTATCTGTTTTCCTGTAACAATTTACATTCAGGGTCATCATCATCTTCCATGGCCTTAAAAAAAAAAAATCAATAAAGTAAAATCCACATGGGGGCAAAATCAAGAATAAAACTAAAATAAAAAAACAATGAATTGTTACAGACAAGCATACATGTTTCCCAGAAAAACAGAAAATTGAGAATTAGAACTCATTGCTGAGGTGACTCTTAGAGATGACCCAGCTTGAACCTCTTTCCTTTAAAATGGCAAAGCTGAAAATGGGTGTGATGAAGTTATCTGCCCCTGACCAAAGTAGGACCAATGCTCCAAGAACAGACTCTTTTTTCCCTGTCTCCTCGCAGGTCCCACCAAGTCCATCACTGGCTCTGTACACCAGGGTGTATTATCTGAAAACATGCTCTCCATGTCTGATATCTGCCCTGCACTGCAGAAGCTAACCAGCTTTAGTTACATGAGAAGGGAATTCAGTGCCCTGGCCTTAGTAGTCTCAACCATGCCCAATTAAGACCCCAGAAATCTCCTGAGACAAGGTTGCAAGATGGGATAAAAGGGCTCCAAATGTGGTTACTGAAACCCCAAGATGGAAGAAGAAATCCCTGATTTCTTCACATTGTACAGGGCAAAACACCAGTAGCCACCAGGCAGGACCACAAAGCAGACAGAGAGAACACTCCACATCACCGGTCGGGGCCCCAGAGCAAGAAGCCACCAGGAGCACAGAGGCACCCCCAGCTCCGTGCTGCATCTTCCAGCCACAGATTCCTGCGAAAGGTAACAAGGCAAGGTCCGACGGTGGGTGCCCTGTGGAACTCTCCCTTCTTCAACTGTCTAGCTGAATTCAGCAAAGTAGGACATTCTGTATGGTGCCCTTCACTCCCAAGGGATCTTCAGATTCTAACCAGCTTCTGTTTCAACACAGTCTGTTCTTAAAGATGACTACAAATCAAAACACTGACCCCTCTGCCAAAACAGAATCTAACCTTGGTGTCCCTAAAATGAAACAATGGTGAATCCACATGTTTTGAAAGAAGCTTTAAGTCTGAAAGCCACGTGCCTAAGAAAGGCATTGTGGCGAGCCAGCGGGGAGGGGTGGATAAGACCTCCCAGAGGCATTTAAACACATTTACTGATAAAGAGAATGTGCCTACAGGGAGGCTGCGGGGGCTGCAAGAGAAGACAGACAGGATAGTGGGACAAACTACAGAGAACGGATAGAGTGGAGTCGCAACAGTGTTAGGGGCTGGACTGTGCTGTTCTCTGAATGTGACCATGTTTGAAGTCTGTGACCGGTCTTTATGGGGTGATCAGATTAAACCTTAGAAAAACCAACCTTGTTCACACCTTGATCTTGGGACTTCTAGAGCTGTTAGATAATAAAGTTCTGCTCAGTGGCTAAAACAGCCAAAATTAGACAAAACTAGGTAGCAGCAGGGAAAAAAAAAAAAGAGGAAGGCAGCGTGCTTACTCAGTAATCCTGCTAAATAAAATAACCAAAACCTCAATAACAATATATGTATTTTTCTAAACACACACTGTGTCACTGGATGGAGAAAAAAAAGTATACACATTTTGAAAGTGATGAAACTGTATGGGTTCCAAATGAGGCTGTTTGAAAACTATGACAGTGGAACACAGCATTGTCTTGACTACAAACTTTTTACATCATGAGTCTTAAAAAATACATATGAAATGATACAGTCAAACACAAGAGAACAAAATCTAGAGGGTTCTTTCCTTAATAGTTGATGAATAAATTGGATATCAGTAAACGTCAGTGGACATAAAACTCATATTTATACTTTCTATCTGATTAAGTTGACAAAAATGCCTTTCATAAGATTACTCACTCTAAATCACAGTATCTAACAGTATAGGAGAACACTTAATTGTCAAAAATTATGAAAAACAAAACCCCAACAATGCCTGAACGGAATAAGAGACCAGAGCTCAATAAAAAGTCAGCATGTAATAAAATAAGATATCACCGTGTAGAGAATAGAAATTAGACAGCTTTGTTTGATTATAAAGTGCCACTTATTAATTTATCTCTCCAATAAAAATAGCAAAGGCAGGCAATAACTCATCTTAGCTGGACAGAAAGCATCCAGCATTGAACTTGAAGACTGCTGGGAGTTAATAAAGGTTATCAATATGTAGGGTGAACCGCGTCTTTGAGTAGGTCAATATCTCATAGTTCGATATGATCATTTTAAGTGAGTATCATCTAAAAATGTAACTCAAAATAGTTCTTTTAGGAGAGGAAGTAACCTGACAGATTTCCTTTTTGGACTGTAGATGGAGCCTAGACTATGTTTATTTTCCTTCTGTCAAGAGGGACAAACTACCTGTATTCTATTTACCTTAAATTGATACTGTAATACATCATATTGTACATTACAGCTGCACAAGACAGGTTGAAGGCAGGCTTGAGAGTCAATATACAAGGAAGGGGGAGATGCACAGTGAGGGGAAGAGACTGACATGACTGTTTTGCTCTTTAAAATCATGCATAAAAGTCTCTTGTGGCATAAGGATCAGAGTAAACATCACTCTTCTTGCCTTGATGGAGCAGTTATGTTTTTTCTCATTTGTCCCTCTAAATTTATTTGTGACTCTTTTCATGATAACTGCCCTAGTCGTGAAATAAAGTGCAAAAACACTGACAGAACCTCAGCTCATTGGTCAAATATGACCCCACAGTGCTCACCCAGCACAAAGTGGCTGAGGAGTGACTGCCTCACAGGACCACAGAATGAACATGTAGACTTGAGAGAGTCTTTTCCGAAGTCTGTATTTGCATCTAAGGCACGTCAGAGTGAAAGACATTTCAACACACCTATAAAATGGAGTTTCCTGTTGGTGTCACAATCTGAAACTGGCTTCCAAACCCTGGCAGAGTTCACCTTTGACCTTTACAGCTTAAGGGAATGGAGGTTCCCTCCCAGGCTCCATGTCCACTGGACATGTCAGAAGGACAGCACGGTCCACTTAAAAAACTGAACTGTTTCGCATGAGTTAGAAAATTATAGGAAAGCTTCAAAAGGCATGTACATACTTTATACACTGAAGAAATGGACATGCATTAAGAAAAAGGAAAAATACTAACGATCCCTGAAGTACATCTGAGTAACGGTGCTAAACAACTTAAAAATCAGAAAAGTTAAAACTCCTTTTAAGTGCAAACTACAGCAAGCAATCTATCAAAAATGGAAGAGAAAAAGAACTGTCCTGCACTCTACCTCACATAATCTGTTTTCTTCCTTAAGAGGGGAGAGATAAATTTACCAGGGCAATTAATAGCTCATGGCTACACAAAGAAGAGACGATGGATCAAGTCAAAGACCAAGGTTGATGTTATGTTCTGTCCTGACCTAACTCAGTGGAATTAACATTTGTCAACTCCTTATACTGGTAACATACTAGCTGGAGAAAAAGGAATGATATGTAATTCTCATCATTGAAAGTTAACATGAAATAAGGGATGTGACATGGTACCATCCAAAATACAACATATTTTATGGGTTTCCTTGTTCTCTTTGGTATTTCTTAGCAAGGTTTGTTAAATGAACACATTTGCATGCAAATAGGTCCAGAAATGTCAAAAGTTTGAATCATGTATTTGTATTATGGAGGAAATGTGAGAATCCATTTATTAACTTAAAGAAAGAACCACAATCACACATGTAGCATTTATAAAGGAAATATAAATTACCAGGAGCACGATACACAGTCAGCTTTTAAAAACAATCTTTATGTCTGAAGGCTTTAGTTAGGAAAAATTGGTTCTTCTTTTTCATGTCTAATGTAGAGAAATACTGTGCTTCTCTGGCTTAGGTAGAGCTATTTTCAGATACAGTAAGAAAAGAGAAAAGTCTTTGTCTTCTTGCATATCTACTGTCACTACATAAAAGAAGTCCACTAACTGCTAGCAAGGTCCTGGCAGATTAACCCTCTCCTGCAGCCTTCTGTGATATTTATAAAACCATCTGCTGTTCAGGGCATCCATTTTTACACTTCACCTGAAAAATAATGTTTGGAGAGTTTTATTAGACAGGATTTCCTTCTGCAAAGGGCTGTCTTAAATAAATGGGATCACCTATTAAGTTCAAAATTTTTTAGCCTTTTGGTAGACTAGCTGTATCTATTATGTAAGGACCTTCTAAGTCAGCAGCCATTACAGGATATAGTAGTTAAGAAAGCCCAGGTATGGCTATTCTCAGATAGTAAAGAATCTGCCTGCCAATGCACGACACACCCGTTTGTGGGTTTGATCCCTGGGTCAGGAAGATCCCCTGGAGAAGGAAATGGCAACACACTCCAGTATTCTTGCCTGGGAAATCCAATGGACAGAGGAGTCTGGCGGGCTACAGTCCATGGGGTTGAAAAGAGTCGGATACGACTTAGCGACTGAACAGTAACAACATGGTCAATCTAGCTTCTAATAGGCTTGCCCAAGGTGCAGAACAAAAGAAGACATTACTTTGTTCTAATTGTACAAGTAAAACAGCTTGAGAAACAGTATGAAGCAGACTCAAAGTCCTTATTGCTCCTGACGAACTAAACAGGATAATTTATTTTGCCAGACTTTCAAGGGAAGAGAAATTTGCCTGCATTTTCCCACCAGTGCCCACCCCTCCCCAAGCACTGCTTGGTGAAAATGTTTCCGTTAAGTAACCTGAATAACAGTATGAATGTCTTTGTATGGGACTGAGAAACAAAAGAGAAAAGCAAGCGAGTGTGGCACCTTTTGATGGACAGCAAAGAAAGTCACAAGATGGGAAGAATGACGGGGAAGGAGCTTTTGAGTTATGCCAGCCTGGAAATGAGGCTTTAGGACTGCCAGGCATTACAAATTGCAGGCTTCATGAGAATGCCTGTTTTCCAAATGTCGCTTTCAACCGACACCGTTTCCGCTTAACATTTGTCAAACCTCTTCTTTTGTTAAGAGTTAACGTGTCAGCTTTTAAAATGGCTTGCAGTTTCCATCCACCTTCCTTGATGGAAATGTGAAAAGTGTGAGTTACTCCCTTTCACAAAGAATCTTGTCAAGGATCCTGACTCCAATCTGACTTCTCCTCTCGGCGACCAAAAAAAAAAAATCTGCCTCCTGGAAGCTTAACAAGCGGTGACGATCTGATTATAACTCTCACAGAAACAGAAGTTACTCGACAATAGCCCGAAAATGCTAACGCACTTGCAGGGTTTGAGCGTCGACATCCAGAAGGAGCGAATTCCTTTGACAGAGGGAATAAGTGACAACGAGCGGGCAACGCAATGACACCAGCCAATATGTTCCCTTTGCTGAAAGGACGACAAATGAACAAAGAGGGAGCTCCGTCTGAGGGATCATCAGGATGCGATGAATGCCCCAAATGTACCCCCAAAACAACCTCCTGAAGGATTGCCTCTCAGCACTCTCCCAGCCCACACCTGCCCACATCCCCTCCTGTTCCATCCTCATCCACTTAAATCCCTGCCAAGTATTTTAATTCCTCCTAAACACTGACTTCCCTGTTTTGTTTCAAACATCCATGTCACCTCTCGGAGTCTGTTAGAGTCTGGAAATGAGATAATTCATCTTCCTTGGACTGTCGCTGCTCAAGACTCGGAAGGCCTCTTAGGATGCGCTGAGAATAGGAAGGTCACCTTGAACCTCAACCAGGGACACGAAGGGAAATGAAATGAGCTGGTGAGTTCTTAATGCTCTCATTTAGGTAATGGGTCGATTGGTTAGAAAAGGGAGAAAAAAAAAAAGGAGATTCATTGGTATTTCAAGTGCCAGAATAAAAAATTAAAATACGCTTTTATGACAAGCTAAAGATCAATATATTAAAAAAAGGATTTTTTAATTGGAAGGGGTGTACGTGACTTATATAAAAAGAGATGAGAAAGTGAAGATTAGAAACTACAGGTTTTAGAATAAAGGATCTAAGACTAAGGTACCAAATGAGACATTTGTCTTGTTTAAAAAAATATCGGTGTAACACATAAACTGCCTCCGTACAAGTCATCACATGTACAGCTTTACAAAAGTAGCCAAATATCTGCTAATTAGATTTAATTTTTCAGAGAGTTGAGAAATCCTGTAAGTCCTCTAATTATGAAGTGAATGCTTAAAAAAAAAGAATTAACTTTTATTTCTAGTTACGTGAGGATATACAAACATATACTTATTCTTCTAAAAGAGGATCTTAAATTTATAAAAAATCAGTAAAACATAGTGATGGCATTTTTGCACAAGTATATTAAAAAAAAAACAGACAGTGCTTGAGGCAGTGTCTTCCTTGGTTCACAGTCCCTGTTTCTAGCTGGTATGTTGATCAAGGAATGAAGGTCACTGCTCCACTGGGAGAACAGGGGGGCAGAAAGCTGGGATACAGAAAGTGCTTAACATTCTTCTCTTTCCCAAGGAGGAGAGAAACGGAGAGAGAACTCTAAGAGAATTCACTTTGGGGGGGGGTCCCTGCTCCCAGGAGTTTAATGTCAAGGGCATTCTCCCAGCAGAGGCGCACATACTCCTCTCAAATCAGTGAACAGAGTACTGACTGGCACCCCTAGAAAGGGGACAATGGCTCTCCCATGCTTCTCTAGGCTGTTTCATGGTGATAACAAAATTCTCCAAGAGGAAATCATGTAAAATATAAGCCAGTGGGCAAACTGCTTAGATGACTGATCCTCCAATATCAAATGCTATTGAAACAGACAAGAATATATACACCAAACATGTCATGGACTAAGTCGATCACAGATTCCCTTTCAAATAAAGTATCAATAAACTCAGTCAACACCTCTCCTTTATCCAGAATCCTAATGATGTTCAAATAAACAGAAACTGCCTGTAATAGCACGTAATGGTGATTAACTGCCTTATGACTCCAATGTACCCAAAAGCCACACGCTCACAATGTAATCTCTTAAAAGTGAAATGAAAATTAGAAGCACTTTCTCATGCACTGTATTCTAATTCTCTGTAAATTCTAAATTAGTGTATTAGTATAAATTCTAAATTAGGATAGATTTAAAAAATCATTAACCAGAATAAACAACAGAGTATTCCCCCCAATTCTGGATTAATAGTAGCTTATTTATTTTTCTGTAGTTATTATGTACAACGTTTTTCTAACAGTATACCATCCTACAAACCAAAGCACTGCATAACCTTCCATTCACTAATGAAACTTTAGAGGTTAATCTGAAACTGACGTTAGCAACAATTAAGAATTTAAGAAAAACCAAACGAATAAACAGCCAATTTGCAATTATACTTTCACACATTTTTATGATGAACTAGACAAATTTCCAACCCTGAGCTTATGTTCATTAAAAAAAAAAAATTATGTATGTATAATAATTGCTCATATCTATGAGGTTCATGAAACAATAACACAGACCCTACACATCTCTCATTTGGACATAAGATAAATACTAAGATGTCAAAAAAAAAAAAATGTTAAGGTATCAGCTTAAAAGAAACCTAAACCAGGCTTCAAGTTGCATTCATGTACAAGGATATGCGTCATTTGGGCAATTTCAGTTTATTCTGCTTGAATATCATTGTTCTTTCACAGTTTATGTTCTCTGTGATTCTGTCTGCTGGAAATATACCAAAAGGAGTCCCAGATGTGTAACCAGGAATATGGCAGCAGGAGGACTCGTACTACCAGAACCACCACTGGCCATTCATGGGCCAGGACTCTGCCCTGCCAGTTAAATCTGACCCACTGTTCCAACACAGATTTGGAGAAAGCCGTGTTGAGCTGGGGGGCAGGGGATAGCTCTGATACCCAAGAGAAAAAAAGGGAGACTCCAAACTGACTGCAGCCTTTAATGATCCCCGAGGTTTTCTACTGGACACAAAAACAGATTAAACTTGACTATGAATTGTTTCAAGTCTTTTGCAATTGCTTAAAACTAGAGGTGGCTAGATGTCAGCATTAGAGGGTCACGGAAGCACTGAGAGAAATGATCACTTCAATTTGCGGGTGGCGAGTGGGAGGAGCAGAAAACAGTAACAGAAGACACAGTAACAACAGAGGAGGTAGAGCTGGCAGAATTCCTTCTCACCTGAACACACTGTGGAAAAGAGAGGCGGGAATACTTAGGTTTTAATGCTGGACCCCCCCAGGGGTGCCCTGGACCGGAGGGAAGGACCTGAAAGATTTTGATGCTGTGACTTAAGCCAGCTGATCCCTCCTTGTTTTCTGTCTTATCTTTTCTCTTAGATTAAAGAAGAGAATGATGCTTTCTTAGTATGCTCTACTGATTTTATAAATAAACCACTTAACAATTTTGTTCACAACATTTGTTATTCTCTGCATTCAAAGGAGAAAAGAATATGTTCTGATCTTAATGTGTCTGGTGAATTTCCTAGTTCCATGAATATTCAGCCAGTTTAATACCTTAAAAGACTTCTAAACAAAACTAGTATAAATTTCCCTTGACAATGTGAATGAAAAATAATCTATAAATAAAGACAATTACTATGTGTGGTTGTTAAGCTGGCATAATTATAAATACCATAAAACCAGTCTATTTCAGAAAATCATAGTCTACTTACTATTTGTACGTCTCGGAGCGAATGTATTCAAAAACATGGGACACGCCAAGCTGGAACTGGTCAGCGATAGGAGTAACCCAGGGATTGTTCTCTGCTTTGAATATCTGCTTCTGACCAGTTAAATCCAAGTTTCCTAAAAAGATGGAGAGAAAAAAAATGAAGGTCATCTAATCAACAGAAATCAAATTCAAGAAGTAATTCATGCCCAGTAACCATAGCACAACCTTAAGCATCTTCTGAGTCATTTGTTTTAAAAATATTTAGCCCAAGTCATTGCTGGTCTACAAGCCATGTCAGTGATTGCATACTGACGCAAGAAATTAGGAAGGAAGGGAAGGCGATAAGGAGAGAAGGGAGAGGGAGTAGGAGAAAGAGGTAGGAAGGAAGTAAACTTGGAAGGAATTCACACAAATGTAGCATTTGCTTCATTTTTTCCAGTATCTGCTAAAGGAACAAAAACAGCCTTCTAGGATTGAGAGAACCCTTAATATCAGGACATCTCCCAATTTCACCTTGACAGTGTGCAGCACCATCTGTCCAGTAAGACTGAAACCTGATCCAATCAACACCACTTTTCATCAAAGCAGGACACAAGTGAAGAAAGATAACACTGCATCACTCGGGTAGCATAGCATATCTCAGAATCGGCACTAAACGCATCTCAATAACATGGTTAAGGGTAGAAATGCACACATATATATCCTACCTATTCACAAATTACCTGTAAAAAGCATTTCTTCCCTTGATTCTCCAGCAATCCCTAAAGTCAGAAATTGACATCACTTTATAGGTAAGAAAAAAACACAGAAACTTGGGGAAATTAAGTAATATCTCTAAGAACAGAAAATGTCAGAGTAGGGATTTGAATCTAAGCCTTCTGACTCCAGATCTCTTATATATTTCTACAGTGTTTGGTGATGCTAACAGGTTATGTGTCAGTCTAGATCAACCAAACACGAGCTAATGAAGGTAGCCAGCATCGGGTACCACGTGTTGCTGGATCAGTCGATTATGTATGTTTTTCTGTTTGGTGTATTTGAAAATGGAAAAGGGAAGTGTGAGAAAGAGTTTCAAAGAACATGCTTGCCTACGAGAGAGACAGACAGAGATGTTACACAGTAGAGCTCCATGTGGTTTAAATGGCAGTCAGCTGGCTCACCGGCATCCTTGCCCTCGAAGTCCTACTGAAAAGGTCCATTTTCAGACCCCTGGTCTACAGTCTAAGGTTTCTGAACACAGACATCTAGCAATTACTCATTACAGGACACAACCCTAGTACCATTTCTATCCTGTTCTGAGGCTCCAACTGCCAATTTTGTCATAACAAGTAACTTCAGGATATGGAAAACATATTCTAAGGATGCAAACACTGCACAAAGCACATCATTTCCCACCTAATCTGAACTTCAGAAATGAGAAGAAAATGTTTACTAGGACAGTGATGCAGCATTTCTTCTTAAAACAAAAGAAATGATGATACTCTGAATCTGCCTTCTTTTTGTTATATTGACAGACCTTGTTGTATCAATGCTTCACTTTATTGAGCTCTGCACTTACTAATTATATTTTTTATAAAGTGAAAGTTGCGGCCACCTCGCATCCAGCAAGTCTGTCGGTGCCATTCTTCCAACATCACTCACTTACTTTGTGTCCCTGGGTCACATTTCGGTAATTCTCCCCATATTTTAAGACTTTTTATCATTACTAGTTATGTTATGGTGATCTGTGATCAGTGATTTTTGATGTTACTACTACACGTCACTGAAGGCTCAGATGATGGTCAGCAGTTTTTATCAGTAAGGAAATTTTTAATATTTGTTTATTTTTGGCTGCACTGGGTCTTGGTTGCTGTGCATGGGTTTTCTGTGGCAGCAGTGAGTGGGGTCTACTCTCTAAATGCGGTGTGCAGGCTTCTGATTGCAGTGGCTTCTCTCGATGCCGAGCACAGGCTCCAGAGCTCACGGGTTTCAGTACCTGTGGCTCTCGGGCGCTAGAGCTCGGGCTCAGCAGTTGTGGCGAACAGGCTGAGTCGTGGTATGAGGAATCTTCCCAGACCAGGGATGGACCCAGCAGTGGCAGGTGGATTATGACCAATGAACCACCAGGGAAGTCCATCAGTAAGAAATTTTTAACTAGGTATGTACATTCTGGGGCTTCCCGGGTAGATCAGCTGGTAAAGGATCCAATTGCAATACAGACAGACCCCAATTCAATTCCTGGGTCAGGCAGATCCCCTGGAGAAGAGATAGGCTACCCAATTCAGTATCCTTGGCATTCCCTGGTGGCTCACACAATACAGAATCTGCCTACAATGCGGGAGACCTGGGTGTGATCCCTGGGTTGGGAAGAGCCCCTGGAGGAGGGCATGTCAACCCACTCCAGTATTCTTGCCTGGAGAAACCCATGGACAGAGGAGCCCGGCGGGATACAGTCCATGGGGTCACAAACAGTCAGACACAACTGAGCGACTAAGCACAGCACACAGCACGTGTACATTTTTAGACATGGCGCTACTGCACAATTAACAGACTACAGTATAGTATAAATAAAATTTTTATATGCAGTGGGAAACCAACAAACTTGAATAATCTGCTTTAATGTGATGGTCTGAAATGCAAACTACAGTTATCTCAGAGGGGTGAATGTGAATTCACTAAATGAATGTGAAGCTATCCAGAATAACAGAGGAAAAACAGACCAATGGAAAGTTATCCTTATTTCATAAAATGCTTTTAAAGAAAACCGATATTATGAAATAGTAAGAGTAATCCATCATGGTATTTCCAAAGCTATTTAAAATCTGCTGGTTAAGTACAAAAATAAGTAGATACATTTCTCTCCAAGATTATCAATATTGTCAATTTCCTCATCTTAATGGTTAAACATCATTAGTCAGATATTTAATCACTTGGGAAATTAACGGGCTTTATTCTCTACACCGTGAGTCAGAAAACTGCTTGGGATAAGTGGAAATGCAAATGTTGCACATATTGGGTTTAGCCAAGTATCCTACGAAGGTGTAACACGGCTGGCAGTGGACTGCTGTTCATAAATTTTGCTTTTATCTTTACTTGGACAAGAGACAAGTTTTTCAGCTTCCCAAGAAGCAAACTGATTGCTTGTTTAAATTTTGCTGTAACTCTCATTTCCTCGTTTGCTATACCCTATGTCCTCCTGTCCGTATCATTGTCTCATTACTTCTTTTTCTCCAATTTCCACATTTCCTAAAAATGAATAGAAGTTTCTGGGGAAAGTCTTAAATTTACAAACAAGTCTGTATTTCTGAAGTGTCATGTTTAAGTTTTTAAAATATTTTTCGGCTGTGCCACTCGGCACGTGGGATCTTAGTTCCCTGACCAGGGACTGAACACGTGCCCCCCTGCACTGGAAGCTCAGAGTCCTAGTCACTGGACCACCAGGGAAGTTCCTGACATGTTGTGTTTTAAATGCACAGCACATTATGTTGCGTAGTGTCCTCAGGCAGCACGGTCACCAAGGGAGGGCCAAGTGACCAGGTGATAGTAACCACAGGGCAGAAATTCTCTAAAAAGCTGGGGGGTTACTAGAGGTAAAAGCCTCTTTCTTAAAACATTCACCTAATTGACAGCCTACACTTACCCAGTATCCTCTTCCTGCCTCTGAGCCCTGCCCACTTACATTATCATGGAATCAACTGTGAAAAGAAATAATCAATGACACCTTTGGAAAAAAATATGTCTTCTAAAATGGATAAACAAACAAACAAAAAAAACAATCCACGAAAAGCATAAATTACATAAAGATGTGAACTAATTC
Source organism: Neotragus pygmaeus (assembly GCA_006410875.1). NCBI lineage: Eukaryota > Metazoa > Chordata > Mammalia > Artiodactyla > Bovidae > Neotragus > Neotragus pygmaeus. Next base: position 916,291 of record SJYV01010133.1, read on the forward strand.
CTAAGCAAAGGAGATTTCCCTGATAAAGGTGTCTCTGCTCTAAATATCTTTCTTCCTCATCCCCCCAAACTAGTTAGTCTAACGAAAAATCCAGTCTAACTTTCCCACGGGTAGAGCGTATCTGATGAACAAGCTTCCTGGACTCTGTCATTCACACATACTACCATGAACTAACTTAACTGGACTGCTTTCCTATTTAACCTCTGGTTCAGATGGGTATCACAGGAAAATGACTTAAAAACAACTCTGGGGAAGGAGGAGGGTCAAAAGAGGAGAAGTAGCTGTGTCTGGAGCACAGAGGATTTCTTGGCTTGCTGTATTTTCAAGGCTCTGGGTCAGTGTGAGAGCACTGTGGACCAGGAAGTTTCAGAAGGACCCCACAGACAAGCCTCAGTTTGTCCAAATTTGCCCAGGAGAGCAGGAGAGGAAGACGACTCTCTTTTTTCCCAGACTGCATCACCAGCTCCCTCCCACCCAGGTGCAGGGTTTGCCTGAGACAGACTGGCTTCTGGGGCCATTTGCTGCAAGGCTTCCACCTAGACATACCTCTCCTGGAGGAACCCAAGACAAAGAAACTATATGGGACTAAAAGGAAGTGTGTGCAAGCAAAGCTGGGGCAATCATGGACAGAAGATACAAAAAGACCAAAAAAGCCCTATTGCCACTTCTAAAGAGTCTGGAGCAAAAATATGGTGTTGGCAACTGCAAAAGCAGGGTGCTATGCACCCTACCCTGCACTCAATACCCCCTAAGTGGTGGGCAAACCTGTAAGCCACCCCTCCAGCCCAATCCTTGGACACACTGCTGTCTTCACCCCATATAAGGAACCAGCTCCCTCACCCCTGGGGAGTGAGCAAGGGAACCTATCACCTGTTCTCACTCCTCCCTGCTGCAACAGGAGCCCCGATAAAGCCTTGCCTGAATTTGTCTGGCCTCTAGTCAGTTTCTATTGGTTGGAGAAGGACACGAACCCTGATCGGCATCATGCCCACTAATCCAAAAGTACAGTTAAGTTATGAACCGGTTTTAATGGATCATCCTTGAAATCAACATACAGGTACAGGGAAGAACAGCCTGTATTCTCCTACCAGCAACCTACAAACCTGACTTCTAATGTACTTTGTCTCATGTTCACTTAGTAACAGCCTCTGACTAAGCCTGTAGTCTTTTTAATGGTAATCCTCCAGAAATAATGTATTTAAGTTCGATGCTCCCTGGTTGCCATATATGGAAAACAGACCTGGGGGAAGAACGTCAAGAAAGGAGGTCAGCTCTATACCCTGGGCCCTCTTGTCTGAGACCTTGAACCCTCCAGAGAGCTGTCAGTCCCCAGCCATGTCTCTATTTAAGCACTATCAATGGAGACACAAGAGGCAGAGGATGACGCTAATGACGCCTGCTAACTGGAGCACGCAGGAACTGCGGGATGCAAGCTGGATGCGGTTGATTTGGGGAAGAGGAATCTTATACTGATGAGCTGGAGTACACAGAACGGACCAGAGGCTGCTTGTGAGCATTTTCATTTCTATCACTTCAAACTCATTTGTGCACTCTAGCTGGGGGAGGGGGAGGCTGGAGGGATGGAGTTACCCTCCCCCACCCCCATTTATTTACCTTAGTGTCAAACAATCCTCGGTCAGATTTAATAGCAAACTTCAGATTCACAGGTGCTTCATGGAATACTGGAACTGGGAAGCCTAGCAGAAAAGCATGATTCATGTTCACTGACATGGGGTGTGTGTGGGGAGGGCGGGCGCTAAGACCACACAGTAGCTTTGTGGTGGATGCTATGCTCTTTTCTTAACAAAGAACCACGAAATCCATGCTTCAGGTCCACAGCGCACCTTAAAGCAGGCACCTATTACAGATGACAGAGATGGAAACCGCAGGAGCCAGAGCGTGCGCCAGCACCGACTCTACAAGCTGTAAGCAGACTCGGCGGAAGGGGACATGCCTGTTTTATTTTCTGAGTTAATGTCACTGGTGAAGGATGCAGTACCTACTTCGGTGCAGCTGCGATCCTCCCAGCTGGCTTGGTGTCTCTCACTTTCTCACCTCCCTCTGAACGAACGCAGCAATTCAGAAGAGGGTTAAGATAATTAGAAGAAAGCTCGGCCATCATCCCATGTGAAAAGCTGACACCTGGCTCCTGGGGGCCCCGCAACAAGTTCCTCCGACCTCAGCCGAGCTCATCCATCAGCTGTCTGAGGCGGGTTCCCTCTGCAGTAATAACATGCAGGGAGCATCTCAGCGTCCCGTCAGTCAGGCTGCGGGAGCCCTAACTTGCCGCACGCTTGGCTGGCTCCAGTTAGGAGTCCTCGCCCACCTCCTTTATTAGAAGCCTGAGTAACGCTCGGGTGCTGTTCTAACAAGGATCAGGCGGCAGGATTAAGCACTGTGNGGAGCCCTAACTTGCCGCACGCTTGGCTGGCTCCAGTTAGGAGTCCTCGCCCACCTCCTTTATTAGAAGCCTGAGTAACGCTCGGGTGCTGTTCTAACAAGGATCAGGCGGCAGGATTAAGCACTGTGACAAAGAGGATCTAATAAGCTAGAAAGGGGTGCACCCGCGGCCACGCTGGGTGCCTTCCAGACACACATTCCCTCTGCTCCCTCTCTGGTGGGGAGGCTCAGGCCACGTGGGGAGCCAGCCCGCGCCGTGATGAGTGGTGACCCTCTGACCGGCACTGCCCTTAAGATCATCTGTCACTCACAGGCTGCTTCTGAAATTGCAAATTGGATTTTCCATTTTATTACCTGCAAAGGCACTACATATACTTCATTCCATCCAGAGCCTCGAGTACCGCAGCTCTGCCATGCGACTGTATTTTGTAAAGGCTAAAGCATGGAAAACAAGCATTTCCCTTGCTAGTGATACATGTGATCGGATGGAACAGGCCTTGTGGCCGCATTGATAAGCAGACTTGTTTGCACATATAGAAATGGGTTGTTTTCATAATCCTACTGATAATTCTTCCTGAGTACTACAAATCCTGAAATGCGTGGCCAGGAACATCATTTATTGCATATTAAGCAATCAAGGCAACCTGGGCAAATTTTTCATGTCATTGAAGCATCATTCCTTCCCTCCCTAATTCCAAAATCTGCAGAACACTTTTTAAATGAGTATATGCTAACAGCCAGGCTCCCTCGCTCACGGAACTCTAAGGCCATCGTCTAACAAGGTAAAACTAGCAAACCGTGGCTGATGGGGTACTCTATCATCAGTATANCACCACAGTTCAAAAGCATCAATTCTTTGGCACTCAGCCTTCTTCACAGTCCAACTCTCACATCCATACATGACCACAGGAAAAACCATAGCCTTGACTAGATGGACCTTAGTCAGCCAAATTTAGTATAGCTTATGTATTATTTTAACCTCTTAAACTCCTATATAGCTTACATATGTTGAACATCTGTTTTCAAAATTTAGATGCCTTCCTTTAAAACTGAAATCTAGCTGATTAACAATATTGTGTTAGTTTCAGGTGGACAGCAAAGTATCAACATAATTTTTAACACTGGCCTCTGTTGCATGACTGTCTGCACTTCTTTTCTGGTGATTCTTATCTACTCATATTAGAAGCTATCTTAGGTCAGATTTTTCATTCTAGGTAAGGGATTGGGGAAAATAGGATAGAGAGAGGGGAAGGAGTCAAGCAAGGGTAAAATTTTAGGCAAAGTACCCTAGAGAGTAGCTTAGTCTTTAATCAAGGGAAACTCTGGGGTATGAGTTATGTAAGAGAGTTGTTCTTTCATTGCTCCTGCACTGGGCAGTCATGAGCTAACAATTGTTATCCAGGACTTTGGCTTTCTATCCTTGCAGTAAAAATAGCTCTAGTAGCTAGAAGACTGTGGGGACTCTCATATATGGGCTCTAGAAGAAAGAGAACACAAAGCTGGTAAGGCTGCAAAGAAACACAAGAAAAGATTGAAAGGAATCTGGGAAGAGTGCCAACAGTATCTGTTATGGAGGCTCAACCAGAAGCATCATTCCTATCAAAGCAAACTATTTCTGTGCTCAATTATGTATTCTGTAATTTTGGATCCACCTGTTCAGGGCTTCCTTGATGGTTCAGTGGTAGAGAATCCACCTGCCAATGCAGGAAATGTAGGTTTGATCCCTGGGTTGGGAAGGTTCCCTGGAGAAGGAAATGGTAACTCACTCCAGTATTCTTGTCTGGGAAATCCCATAGACAGAGGAGCCTGGTGGGCTTCAGTCCATGGGGTTGCAAAAGAGTCAGCTACAACTTAGCAACTAAACAAAAACAACCATCTGTTCAAAAAAGACATGCAAATCAACTTGTCCTTCCCTGAACATTACCAGGTGGCTGTGCAGTGCTGAAGTGGCGAGTGGCAGAGAGAAGATACTCTACCTCCAAGGTCAGTAGCAGCAGCCATGAGGAGACACCCCACGTCCAAGGTTATGTTAGGTCCATTAATCAAGGCAAATTGGAAGTGGTCAAACAGGAGATGACAAGAGTGAACGTTGACATTTTAGGAATCAGTGAACTAAAATGGACTGGAATGGGTGAATTTAACTCAGATGACCATTATATCTACTACTGTAGGCAAGAATCTCTTAGAAGAAATGGAGTAGCCATTATAGGCAACAAAAAAGTCCAAAATGCAATACTAGGATGCAATCTCAAAGTGGACAGAATGATCTCTGTTCATTTAGAAGGTAAACCATTCAATATCATGGTAATCCAAGTCTATGCTCCAACCAATAATGCTGAAGAAGCTGAAGTTGAATGGTTCTATGAAGACCAACAATACCTTTTAGAACTAACACCCCAAAAAAGATGTCCTTTTCATTATAGGGGACTGGAATGCAAAAAGGAAATCAAGAAACACCTGGAGTAACAGGCAAATTTGGCCTTGAAGTACAGAATGAAGCAGGGCAAAGGCTAACAAGAGTTTGCCAAGAGAACATGCTGGTCATAGCCAACACCTTCTTCCAACAACACAAGAAAAGACTCTACACATGAACATCGCCAGATGGCCAACACTGAAATCAGATTGATTATGTCTTTTGCAGCCAAAAATGGAGAAGCTTTATAGAGTCAGCAAAAACAAGACCAGGAGCACACTGTGGCTCAGATCATGAACTCCTTAGTGCCAAATTCAGATTTAAATTGAAGAAAGTAGGGAAAAACACTAGACCATTCAAGTATGGCCTAAATCAAATCCCTTACAATTATACAGTGGAAGTGAGAAATAGATTTAAGGGACAAGATCTGATAGACAGAGTGCCTCCCACTTCCCATCCTATTGAAGGAGGGATTTTGATCCCATTTTACAGTTGAAGAAACAAACTCTGTGTTGTCAAGTAACTGAGTTTTGGAGCTGCAAAGGCCCTGGAGTTGGCATTCAAACCCAGGCTCGTGGACTCTCAGTTCTCCTGCCACGCTCCTCTGTGTCCACACTGCCCTATGTCCCTGGGGCACCAACTTGAGATGAGACGTTTAGCTTACTAACCTGGCTTACTAAAAACATGAATGAATGTTGCTCTCTCTGGAATTCAAGATTCACGAGGACAAGAACAGTGTCTGACTTCTTTATCTTTGTATCCTCACACTTAACTAAGGCGAAGGCCATTATAGGTGCCCATTATAGGTGACCAGGAAGTATTTAAGGAATAAATAAGGCTCCGCGAGCCTAATTAATGGCATGGCAACTGTGGTCCTTTCCCTTCAGGGCCTCACAGAAGAGCCAGCTCCCTGCTTTCCCCAAATAAGAGAAATAGGGATCATTTGGACAGAATCCACTCAGAAGAAAATCTTAGTTGAATTAGTGAAGAAAGGAGTTAAGATTGTTGGACCCCCGTTACATTCTAAGACCCTTGTTCTAGGTGATTCATACGTTTGTCTCAAAATAGAAAATGCTTTCATTCTGTGACCTGTGTAGCTTCACCGCTTCTCTGGAGTAATGAGCGATAAGTCTAGCAGAAGTGCATGCTTGTTTAGGGATAGGAGAAAGAATTGACTTTAGTTTTGATCCATGAGAACTGGGAGAATCCTTGAAATATGAGTCTTACTCAACTCACTCCCAGTACTTGGGGCAAGTCCCGGCACACATCCACAGATGGATGACTGGACGGCTGGAGTGGGAGTGTGCCGCCAAAGCAGGCAGAAGCTACTAGGGTTCTGAAAAAGGACAGAGTAGTGGACAGAAATATGATTCCAGGAGATGGTGTACCTGTAGGTGGCCACTGGTTAAGTTCTGCCATGTGGGTGGACAGGATGGTAGTCAGAAATGGGAAAAGACAACCGATTAAATACAGTAGTTTGGGAGATACACACCCTGTTCTTTAAAACCAGCTTTATAATGTGATTGATCCATGTGACATCTTAACATAAGTAACAATCTTATGTTTGTCTAATATACTTGAGTGAATATTTACTTCTGTATAAAAACCAATCTTACACTTGTAAGAAACAGAAGGGGCTCCAGAAACTGGATTGTAGACTCTGTGGAGAACACCAGGGTGCATGGTGTGTACCATGCTGTACTCTGGTACCCTACCTGGTTGGAGGGGAGACTGCATACAAGAGATTAAGACTGAAAAGATAGTGAATTCCAATCAGGCAGGAAAAGTATGATTTTTATGCTGTCAACAACTCAGTTCAGTTCAGTCGCTCAGTTGTGTCCGACTCTGTGTGACCCCATGGACTGCAGCACACCGGCTTCCCTGTCCGTTACCAATTCCCGGAGCTTACTCAAACCCATGTCCATCACGTCGGGGATGCCATCCAACCATTTCATCCTTTGTTGTCCCCTTCTCCTGCCTTCAGTCTTTCCCAGAATCAGGGTCTTTTCCAATGTTAGTTCTTTGCATCAGGTGGCCAAAGTATTGGAGTTTTCAGCTTCAGCAGCAGTCCTTCCAGTGAATACTCAGGACTGATTTCCTTTAGGATTGATTGGTTGGATCTCCTTGCAGTCCAAGGGACCCTCAAGAGTCTTCTGCAACACAATTCAAAAGCATCAATTCTTCGACTCAGCTTTCTTTATAGTTCAACTCTCACATCTGTACAGGACTACTGGAAAAACCATAGCTTTGACTAGACAGACCTTTTGTTGGTAA
>SJYV01010133.1:923715-946283 GCA_006410875.1 Neotragus pygmaeus
CTGGGAAAGATTGAAGGCAGGAGGAGAAGGGTATGACAGAGGATGAGATAGTTGGATGGCATCACTGACTCGATGGACGTGAGTTTGAGTAAACTCTGGGAGTTCGTGATGGACAGGGAGGCCTGGTATGCTGTGGTCCATGGGGTCATGAAGAGTCAGACATGAAGAGTTTATTCATGTCCATTGAGTCAGTCACACCTTCCAACCATCCTCTGTCACCCCCTTCTCCTCCTGGCTCTCAATCTTTCCCAGCATCACTCTTCACATCAGGTGGCCAAGTATTGGAGCTTCAGCTTCAGCATTAGTCTTTCCAATAAATGTTTAGGGTTGATTTTCTTTAGGATTGACTGGTTTGATCTCCTTGCTGTCCAAGGGATTCTCAAGAGTCCTCTCCAGCACCACAGTTTGAAAGCGTCTTCCTCAGCATTCAGCCTTCTTTATGGTCCAACTCTCACATGACTACTAGAAAAATCATATCTTTGACTATATGGACCTTTGTCAGCAAAGTGATGTCTTTGCTTTGTAATACACTGTGTAGGTTTATCATAGCTTTTCTTCCAAGAAGCAAGCATCTTTTAACTTCATGCCTGTAGTCACTGTCTGTGGTAATTTTGGAGCCCAAGAAAACAAAATCTGTCTCTACTTCTACTTTTTCCCCTTCTATTTGCCATGAAATGATGGGATTTTATGCCATGATCTTAAGTATTCTGAATGTTGAGTTTTAAGCCAACTTTTCCACTCTTCTCTTTCACCTTCATCAAGAAGCGCCCAGCAATCTTGATTCCCATCCAGCCTGGTATTTCTCATGATGTACTCTTCACAGAAGTTAAATAAGCAGGGTGACAATATACAGTCTTGACAAACTCCTTTCCCAATTTTGAACTAGTCTGCTGTTCCACATCTGGTTCTATTGCTTCTTTACCTACATACAGGTTTCTCAGGAGGCAGGTAAAGTGATCTGGTATTCCCATCTCTTAAAGAATTTTCCAGTTTGTTTCTCTTCACACAGTCAAAGGTTTTAGTGTAGACAATGAAGCAGAAGTAGATTATCTGGAATTCTCTTGCCTTTTCTATGATCCAGTGATTGTTGGCAATTTGATCTCTTGTTCCTCTGCCTTTTCTAAATCTAGTGTGTACATCCTGAAATTTTCAGTTCTGCTGAAAATACTGCTAAAGTCTAGCTTGAAGGATTTTGAGCATTGTCTTGCTAGCATATGAAATGAGTGCAGTTGTATGGTAATTTGAACATTTTTTGGCATTGCCCTTCTTTGGGATTGAAATCAAACTGACCTTAGCCAGAAACACCTTAGCACCTCATAGCTATACTGCTCAATTGAGATACACGAACATGATGCCTACTACCTGTGTTGAGTTCCTTCTATGTCTACTCCTAAGTTGTTGCAAATCTTCTCAGAATTCCACACCACCAGTGCCAACCCATGAGAAAAGAGGAAAGTAAATGCTGACTTTGTCTTCTGCCTTAGGATGATTTACTGTCTGCTGGTGCTGAGGTTTGTTTATTTCTTATCAGCATTCAGAAACTGTCATTTCCTTTTCTACCTGCAAGGCCTAATAATCACTTTTAAAGCCCTGTGTATTATTCATCACACATCTGGTTCTCAGATGTGGGCCTGAAAGCTTGCTCAGGAACTGCTTCCAGTTTTACTCTCTTCTTTCACTGTGGAAAAACTTAGAAATGTGGCCATACTTTTTGATGGAAAGACAAGGAACTAGGTAAATTGCTTGAACTTGATAAGCTTATTTTTAAACTGTACTTTCATTCTTGAAGGATAAAAATGTTCTCATAGAATTTAACGAAGCATCTTATTGAGGTTTTTATTTATTAATTTATTTTAAAATATTTGCTGTAGTCACTGTAGATACTTAGCAGAATGTCTCTGCTGTGGTGAGTGGATCTCCAGGATTTAGAGTTTCTGTTGTGGCTTTCACCTGGTGGAGTTACTACAGGACTGGGTCTTTTATCATGAATCCATGTTACAAAATATATATTCAGTTGGGAAATGGTAGTGGTGCCTGGACAGTGGTGGGGAGTATGAAACATAGAACAGAGAAGAGAGGAATGCTACTCTTGGTTTATCACCTCAATTGGAATGTGAAGACGCTGGGTTTTATTAACAGTGGTACCAAAAAAAAAAAAAAAAAAGAGTTTTCACTGACAACAAATGTCTTAACTGTAACTCATGGAGGATTAGCAAAACTGTTCATTTAAGCCAGGAGTTGTACCTCATAAAAATGAATTTGTTCTGACTTGATCCAGTGGTGGTGTTGGAAGGGCCAAGACTCAGGAGTCCAGACTTGATTATTTTCACACAGAATAGATTGAAATTCCACATAGTCAAGTAAAGTACAAATATGAGATTAAAATGAGCCTGTGCTCTGCTGGCCCTTTGAAGTTTAAGAAATTACTAACCATGTCCACGGTCCNTGGTGGTGTTGGAAGGGCCAAGACTCAGGAGTCCAGACTTGATTATTTTCACACAGAATAGATTGAAATTCCACATAGTCAAGTAAAGTACAAATATGAGATTAAAATGAGCCTGTGCTCTGCTGGCCCTTTGAAGTTTAAGAAATTACTAACCATGTCCACGGTCCCAGGTGCCTAAAGAGATATTCAAATACCCACAACTGCGTGCATTTGCCAGAGCTGCAAGCAAGTTTACATATTTTACGCCAAAACTTTAATGGCAGCATATCCCATCCTGAACTTCCATGAAAGCGCTCTCTCGTCAATCTTGCTTCTTGGTTTACTCAAATCCTTAACTGGAAAAAAAACAACAACTTTATTTTAAAGGGCAAAGGACAGAATATTTTTCTCACTCTTTTCGTATTCCCTAGGTGACTTAAGTTCTCACTCAGCATAGGAGAGAATGTTTATTCCAGAACTGCTGGTGGTGGTCTAGAACGACTCCAGAATATTCCACCTACATCTGTGTAAAGGTTTGTGCCATGACCAGATGACAGGGTTGGAAAACAATGAGAAGCATGCCACTCAGCCTGCAGGAGGGGTGTGAGTAGCTGGGACTGAGTCCTTCCGTATCTACTTGTCATCTCAGCTCATCATTAGTCTGGCCTCTGAGTTATGCCTGGAGAAGACTGCAGCCAGTGAGAATGCTCACAAAGGCACCTCTTGCGGTTTTTGTAACTTTGGCATGAAGTCTAACTAAATCGTTTACCTAATGGGGCCACTTGTTAGCCCTTCTTGCCAGGGTGTGTACCTCTTCAGCTGTATGGTAGTCAAATTCACCCAAAGATGGGGTTTGCCAAACTGTTATGCTATGAAGGGACAGATACAGTTCTGAGTTTCTCAACCAAAACAAAAATTAATTAATTAATGACTCATGCTTTCCACTCATTTCCTGAGGCACACCCTTTGTTTCTCCTCACTCTTGCCCTTATATCTTACACTCAATCAATTTATTTTCTTGGTATTGTTTATGTTATTCTTCTTGCTTTTCTCACTGCCTCTCCCTTAGTTTTTTATATATACGTGTGTGTGTGTGTGTGTGTGTGTGTATAAAAATCCAGCTTCTCTCCCAAGCTTATAATGCCACTCTATTCACTTCATGTTGATCAGTTTGTGTGTTTGGTATTATTTAATTTTTTTTTAATCTTAGTTTTAATGTATACTTTTTAGTCTTTTTCTTTTGGTTTCTGGATTGGATTTTGCTTAGAAAGGCCTGCCCTATTATAAAATCAACTTTTGTATTTTCTTCTGCAAAAGGAATGAATTTTGATATAAGGGGTGAGGTAGCAATCTAGTTTTGCTTGATTTTCATTTCTCTAAATGGCTGGCTGTTTATCCCAACGTCATTTATTGCATAAGCCATCTTTCTCTACTGACTCGAGTACCATCTTTATCTGTTGTACTGATTTCCCACGAGGATTTGGTATGGTTCTACATTCTCTGTGCCGGTCCATAGTTCTTCCTAGCTCTACCAGCACAAGTAATTTTCATCATTCTGGCTTAAATTCAATCTGTTATGCCTTTATTCAATATATTTATTGAGGGCCTACTATATAATTGGCATTCTTCTGTGTGTTAGGATTACACTGATGACCATTTTAATCCCTAGTAGTTTTTCTTTTCATCTCTCATTACTTTTGTGGATTGGAATTCTTGGTGTAGAAAAAAATTCCTGGTGTGTATCACTGTTTTGGTTTATCATCATATAAATTTTAGAATCAGTTTAGCATGTTAAAGATAGTCTTCCTGTGATGTTTATTGGGGTTGCTTTGAATTTCTATCTTAGTTTAAGGAGAATTGGTATCATTTGAATATTACTGTCAAGAAAATAATTTCCTGTTGATTCAAGACTTCTATATTTTCTTATAGAATTGCAAGCTTTGTTTAGACAGGACCTGCATATATTTTGTTGTTTGTATCTAGGTATTTATCTCTCTTATTTTTATCATAGATGGTATCTTTTCTCCATTATATTTTGTCATTTACTTCTGTATTGAGAAACTACTGATTGTTGTGAATTATTTAACCAGTCACTAGTATAACTAGTCTCTTAGTATAATAGTTTTTAATTAATCCCAATGTTTTCTAGGTGTGTGTGTGTGTGTGTATATATATATATATGTCTTATTTGCAAAAAAATTGTAATTTTATCTATGTTATGATTTTTATTTTTTTCTCTTGCCTAATTACTTGAGATTGTGATACCAGTAATGATGTGGAAAATGGTTATCTTTATTCAGTTTCTGATTATAATGGGAACACTTTTAGTACATTATCATGACAGGAGGTCTTGATTTGAGCTGTGAAACTATTTTTCACAGAAGAAACTAATTCATTAATTTTTATTTTGAATTTTATTACCATAAAGTTGATTTAATTATTTTTTCTCTTTTTGACTATGAATACAGTGGATATATTCATAGATCTTTTGTCTAAAACATCTTGTCTCTCTTCCATTATATTTTAGGTTAAATCATAAAGAGGTAAATTATGTGGATGATTGCCACTAATTTAATTCTGTTTTGGCTTTTAAAAAAACTGAGTCTGGGATGTTAGCCAAAGAGTAGAATATTTTTCCGTCATCTTATTTCCTTTGTCAAAATGAGCAAAAATAGCTTTCTGTGTGTGTATGGATGGATGGATATAGATATATTCTTAAAGCAGCAATAAGAGTAAAAATCAAAAGTCACAGTTAAAGATGTGCTGTTTCAAAAGCTTGTCAGTTTAAAATATCCTATTAGAAAGAATTCCACAGGACATCTGGGCCAGATTTGCCTCCCCTATAAGTAAGACTCAGCAGTTGAGCATGAGTGTTTCAAATGTTTGTTTGCCTTCCTGGATCTAACATCAATAACAAAATTGATTTGAATGAATATTCAATAAGTATCAAACAGATCAGCTGGTCTGACCTTAAACCAAGTCACTCACTAAGAATTCATTATCCAGTTTCTAAAACCTTGAAAATCAAATGGCAGTCCACTCCAGTATTCTTGCCTGGAGAATCCCATGGATGGAGAAGCCTGGTAGGCTATGGTCCATAGGGTCGCAAAGAGTTAGACACAACTAAAGTGACTTAGCATGTAGGTTAAGGGAGATAGAGAAAGCAAGGTTCAAAAAAAGAATGAGACCAGCACTTTACAGGAGCAGATCAACTTTAATGAGGTGAGAAGGGGCAGCAGTCAGATTAGTGAGCTGCTGCACTAGCCCAAGAAAAAAGTAAGTATGTATAGTCTTATATGTGGAAAGCTCCTGTTTTAAGGGGGCTTGTTCTCCAAAGCTGTTCAGAGTAGTTATCGCTTAAATGACCAGGGCAAGGAATTTTGGAGATCAGCCAGAGGCTGGACCAGCCGGGAGCTGGGCTCAGCCTTAATGTCCTTTTTTTTTTTTTCTTTCCGGTGAAAGAGTTCTTTGTTTTGCATAGAAAGGTGGGGAGGACCTGGAGGGGAGTTTTAACTCCAGGCTATTTTGAGGCATGTCACTCCTTCATAGCGCAGATACACACAGAAGGCAGTAGAGAGCTTCTATGTAGGACATAATACAGTAAACTCCCAACAATATTTTCGGGTCATGTCTTCCTAGTTCCCAAGTTTCATTTATGGTGGTTAGTAAGAATCAGTCCTTCTCTCCAAATTCCCTTCTCTACAGTGTCTTCAGAGCAGTACTATTTTCTACTCGGTTCCTCCTTGCTAGTCTGACCCATCAGCCTCTTCCTTCCCCTTCTGAAAAACCTGTTTCAGGAAAGGTGAAACCTCCCACCATCCTTGCAAAAGACAGTTTTTCAAGAGGGATAGTTCCTGCCCTAATTCTAGCAAATAAAGTCTTTCATCACTTTAAAACTATACTGTTGCGGTCACAGCCGATTTCTACCTCTTAGATGGGAGTTATCAAAGAGAAAGGAATACTGTGAGCCATCAGAGGAAGGAAGAATTTCAAACAAGCACCTACTCATGCTCCTTCCTTCCTGGGAGCACTAGAAAGTTTTCATAGGCAACATTTTGAGGGACTGTTTGTATAGAAATTACCCTGATCACATAAAAGCATTCTGTCTATAGGCTACTCACTGGGACAAAGATATAGATTTAGAATAATAACATTCTATTGATACTTTGATCTTTTTCCCAAACCATTAATGTGTTTCTTACAAATCAATGCTGCTTCTGCTAAGCTGCTTCAGTCGTGTCTGACTCTGCGCGACCCCATAGATGGCAACCCACCAGGCTCCGCTGTCCCTGGGATTCTCCAGGCAAGAACACTGGAGTGGGTTACTATTTCCTTCTCCAATGCATGAAAGTGAAAAGTGAAAGTGAAGTGGTTCAGTCATGTCTGACTCTTCACGACCCCATGGACAGCAGCCTACCAGACTCCTCTGTCCATGGGATTTTCCAGACAAGAGTACTGGAGTTGGGTACCATTGCCTTCTCCGCAAATCAATGCTACTTTTATGTAAATCAATAAATGGTTGCTGTAGCTTTGATGCAGAGCCCATTTGAAAATTTCTTGTGAAGTTCTCTGAATTTTAAACAAAAGAGGTAGTTTATGCATCACTTGAACTCTTGGGAACTTAATTGACTTATTTTCCTATCAGGAATTCATAATTGAGGATAAAAGAAATTACAGAGAAAGCCAGGTTGGGTTTTTTGGATCCCATTATATCCAAACAAGACCAGAAGAAAAGAGTATTTTTCTCCCGTAGGGAGATGATGATGTTCAGATGATGTTTTGTCTACTGCAGAGAAGAAAGGATAAATAAGCTAGGGAAAAAATGGCTTAGTGAGGAGTTAGGCTGGAGGAGGTACATTTAGTTGAATAGTGGAGATTGACTCTTCTTTATCCACTTTAGAGAAGCAATTTCCTTTCTCACTGGAGTTTGATTACTGAGGAACAAGACTTCCTAAGCAAGTACTTCACCCACCCCTTCCCCATGAGAGTGACTTCATTATAGGAAAGGTGTTCCATTATGTCACGGTGGGGTTTCTCAGTCAAATCCGTGATAAGAAGTGGTTTATTACTGCAAAAGGAAAACTGAGCTATTAAGAAGTGAAGCTGGGGACCTCTGAGAGCAAACTTGACTGTTCTCCCAGACATTATGTTTATTCCCTTTCCATTCAATATAGTTCAGTCACTCAGCCGTGTCCAACATTTTTCGACCCTATGAACCGCAGCACGCCAGGCCTCCCTGTCCATCACCAACTCCCAGAGTTTACCCCAACTCATGTCCACTAAGTCAGTGATGCTATCCAACCATCTCATCCTCTGTCATCCCCTTCTCCTCCTGCCCTCAATCTTTCCCAGCATCAGTATCTTTTCAAATGAGTCAGCTCTTCGCATAAGGTGATCAAAGTATTGGAGTTTCAGCTTCAACCTCAGTCCTTCCAATGAACACCCAGGACTGATCTCCTTTAGGATGGACTGGTTGGATCTCCTTGCAGTCCAAGGGACTCTCAAGGGTCTTCTCCAACACCACAGTTCAAAATCATCAACTCTTTGGTGTTCAGCTTTCTTTATAGTGACTTCCCTGGTAGTTCAGATGGTAAAGCATCTGCCTACAATGTGGGAGACCCAGGTTCGATCCCTGGGTTGGGAATATCCTCTGGAGAAGGAAATGGCAACCCACTCTAGTACTCTTGCCTGGAAAATCCCATGGATAGAGGAGTGTTGTAGGCTACAGTCTATGGGGTCATAAAGAGTCGNTTTAAAATGGCATCATCCCACTGCAGGAACAGCCTGATGGTCTGCTAAGCCCTAACTGGATTGAGAAACAGGGTCTGAGGCTGCTGCTTTTTCTGGGCATCATCGATTCAGTCCAAGTAGGCTGGAATGTCTCATGACAGCTCTCAAATTTATTCTGTGGGGAATTCGAGGCCACACTGTCATTCTGGCAATTGTCTGCTTAGCCTTCTGGGAACACATTTTTAAAACAGGCATTTAGCTCTCTTAATACATACGATGCACTGCTGCTTTGTGAAATATACTAAAACTGTGACTCTTCCGATCTAGTCAAGGGAAGCATACAATTTAAATGAAAGAGACTTTTTAAAAAGCTCAACACCCTTCCAAATGGCTTCAACAACAGCGGCCTCTGATTTATGTGTGTATTGTGTGGAGGAGTCCAGAAGCCCTTTTAAAGAATGAAGAAAAATATCACTTTACAGTTTTCCCCAGTACCCTTCTTGTCCATGTGACATCTGTGTTCTAGGTTAAGATGGACTAGAAAAGGGTCTCTCAGTCACTGGTAAATACAATGCCCCATCAACAGAGCCATGGGCATCCTGAGGGCTCACCACCATCGCTGCTTTATTCAGCAAGTTCCTGTCCATGGAGGTCCAATGAATAACTCATGTTGTAAACCTGGCCTTTGTGTAGGATTTCCCCATTATTTTTCTAAAGGTGGGAGAAAAAAACCTGACTTTTGCTTAACAGATTTCCCTTTTATTGTTTATGTAACTTCAGAAAGCATATTCTTTATTAAAAAAAAATTTATTTATATATTTAGCTGTGCTAGGTCTTAAGTTGCCTCATGTGGGATCTAGAGTTCCCTGACCAGGGATTGAACTTGGGCCCTGGCATTGGGAGCACTGGATCTTAGCCACTGGACCACCAGGGAAGTCCCCAGGAAGCATATTCTAAAGCCCAGTGAGTCTGGCTCTGGATGCCACATACCATTCACTGGCTTTCTGACCAAATAACCTTGGGTAAATCCCTGTGTTTTCTGAGCTTCAGTTTCCTCATCTGCCAAGTGGGGATAATGGTACCAACTGATAGGATTGTGGACAGGAGCCCAAAGGTGTACGAAGTCATTCTCTACCCTGGAAAGCACTACATCAATATAAAATACTCTTCATTGTAGTAAGTGAAATCTGCAAAGGAGAGAAAGATGTATACTGGAAAACAATTTGCCTAAAACAGAGATTCACTCAGGGACTTCATCTCCTGAAAGTTAAAGTCGCTCAGTCGTGTCTGACTCATTGCAACCCCATGGACTATACAGTCCATGGAATTCTCCAGGCCAGAATACTGGAGTGGGTAACCTTTCCCATCTCCAGGGGATCTTTCCAACCCAGGGATTGAACCCAGGTCTCCCACAGTGCAGGCCGATTCTTTACCAGCTGAGCCACAAGGGAAGCCCAAGAATACTAGAGTGGGTAGCCTATCGACTCTCCAGCAGATCTTCCTGACCCAGGAATTGAACTGGGGTCTCCTGCATTTTATCTGCTGAAATAGAACGCAAAATAAACATACATTTGCCTGGTAGTACTCTTTCAAGGAAAGGGCCCCCAAGTTCATAAACTTCTCAAAGGTCTGTGATCAACAGTAGGGCCATGGCGCTTCCCTGGTGGCTCAGAGATAAGGAATTGCCTGCCAATGCAGGAGACATGGGTTCGATCCCTGTTCCAGGAAGATCCCACATGCCATGAAGCAACTAAACCCGTGCGTCATAAATACTGAGCCTGGGAGCTGCAACTACTGAAGTGTCTGTACCCTAGAGCCTGTGCTCTGCAACAAGAGAAGCTGCCACAATGAGAAGCCCATGAACCAAAACTAGAGAACAGACCCTGCTTGCTGCAACTAGAGAAACGCCCAGGCAGCAAAGGCGACCCAGCACAGCTAAAAATAAAACAAAAATGGGCGAAATTAAAAGAAAAGGCAGGGCCAAGAAAAAATTTAGGAATGCTGATTTTATTCCCTAAAAGACTGAAGGGTGCCAGTCTGCAGCAGCCTATGAGCGTCAGCCCAGAGCACATTAGGTCATTCAGCGTCCTCCCAGCCCTCACTGTCCTTCCACATAAGTCCCCCAGTTCAAAGACAATGTTCTGACTGCCTGGGAAGTTGGAAATGTAAGCACCAATGAGAAAGCCCCAGTTACCCCAGAGATCCCAAGGAGACATCCCTGAATATCAACCACATAATCTAAATAAATGGATGTTCAGGGAATACGTTCCAGCAATCACAGCTTCTTATAAGATCAATAAAGGTATCACACCCTTCGGTAATTTATTCCAAGTACGGATGTGTAAGAATTCTGAAACTGAAACCAACTATATTATTTGATGAAGAGCAACATGATGTGAGTGGAGGAAAGAACTGATTGCAAAAGAAGTCAGCACATATGTGGAATCTAGAATAATGGTACAGATGAACTTATCTGCCAAACAGAAACAGACACAGAGGTGTGGAGAACAAATTTATGGACACCAAGGATGGAAAGGAAAGCGGGATAAATTGGGAGATTGGGATTTACATATATACATATATACACATATACATATATATGCTGCTGCTGTTAAGTTGCTTCAGTCATGGCCAACTCTGTGCGACCCCAGAGACGGCAGCCCACCAGGCTCCCCCATCCCTGAGATCCTCCAGGCAACACATATACACTACTATGTATGAAACAGATAAAACGCACAGAGAACTCAGTACTGTGGTGACAAATGGGAAGGAAATCCAAAAAAGAGGTAATGTATGTATCATACAGCTGATTCACTTTGCCGTACAGCAGAAATGAACACAATGTTGTAAAGCAACTGTATTCCAATCAAAATTAATAACAAATATTAAAGTACATTTGAATTCAACTCTTATTTCTCTCATTAACTACTCATATATCTTTGAACGTCATTTAAGCACTCAACTTTGGTATCCTCATCTGTGAAAGAATGATATCAGGACTGATAAGTTCCAAGATTCCTTCCCAGTGTAAAACTCAACTAAATTTTTTAAAGGAATTCTCATTCAAAAAAGCATTTGTACTTATATCAAAGGATGGATGTTAACTAAACATATCGTGGTAATCATTTATAATATATGTAAGTCAAATCAGTATGCTGTATACTTTACACAGTGCTGTATGTCTATTATATCTCAAAGTTAGAAAAAAAAGAAAAAATTATGCTAAGGATACACAGATATTCACAGCGATTTATGAATACAAAGTTTCATTTATGCTGCTTGTGCTCCTCCAGAACATCTACAACTCAAATAACTGAAGGGTTGGTTAATATATTACGAGACACTCTTAGGACGGCAGAGTATGTCATCATACGGTTAAAAACGATTTCAAATAAAATTTAATTACATGGGGTAATGGTCATGACTCTACATTGAAGGTTGAAATGTAAGCTATAAAACCCACATCAGATGACCCTACATTTAAAAAAAGTTTATATGCATATGTGTAGGAAAAAGACTAGAAGAACATACACACATGTGCATACACAAGAGAAAAGACTTCTTTTTTCTTAATAGTGGTTATTTCTGAAGGGGAGAATCACCCTTTACTGTGCTTCCCAATTATTCTAAAGCAGTGATTCTCAGACTTGAATGGGCATCAAAATTTCCTGGAGGCCTTTGGAAAACCTCCAAGGTTTCTGATTTAGGAGCACCTGGATAAAACCCAAAGTTTACATTTCTAACAAGTCCTTAGGCTTCCCTGGTAGCTCAAACTGTAAAGAATATGCCTGCAATGCAGAGGACTCAGGTTCAATCCCTGGATCGGGAAGATCTCCTGGAGAAGGGAATGGCAGCCCAACTTCAGTATTCTTGCCTGGAGAATGCCATGGACAGAGGAGCCTGGCAGGCTACAGTCCATAGGGTCCCAAAGAACTGGACAAGAATGAGTGACTAACACTTTCACTTTAGGGGATGGTGATGTCTGCTCTAGGGGCCATACTTAGAAAGTTTCCATTTATTTTTAATAATAAAAAAATTAAGCAATCAAATGTTTTTAAAAGCTTAAATAAAGCAGCCCCCAAATATTAAATCTATTTAGAGTACCAAAAAAAAAAAATCTGAATTTTCAGATACTACTACCAGTTCTATTAAGATATTAAAAAAAACACAAAAGCTTCCATAAAGTAGTGAATGCTAACATTAGTATCATCTGCATCATAATTATAATAGCTATTAACTGCGGAGCATATATTATGCACCAGGTGCTGCTTCAGAAGCTCCACATTATTTCAAGGAGTAACAACAACTGTGCACAGAAAAATATCACTATTATCTCATTTAAAGAGGAAGAGACAACTAACATTCAGGGAGGCTGACCCCCATATTCAAGGTGGGATTCAAAGGTCAGGTTATCTGACTCTTTAAAAGCCATTGGTGTTCCCAGTACAGGACTTAAAACATTTTCCTCTTCCTGCAAAAAGGTACTGAGGTGTTGCTGGAAAAGTCAACATTATGACATGGTTTAAAGAACACTGAGAGAAGAAAGAGAAAAACACTCTTTACCTCTCACAGGGTCCAGAACCCTATCATCAGAACCACAATCCAGAATCATCACTGTTACCTCTAGGAATTCTGTGTCTAAATTAAGATACCCGGGCAGAGGAATGTGTTTGGCTAATACGCTTTCATTAATATGACAGTGAATATTTTCAACAGATCCTGTTAATATAGAGCATGCACTTCCCTAAACAAGGCCAAGGGTTTTGGTGTGGTTTTTTTTTGCTTAAATTGATCATGTATTTTTTAAAATTATTTTTTGATGGAGTATAATTTCTTTACAATGTTGGGTTAGTTTCAGGTGTCCAGCAAAGTGAACGAATTATACATATACGTGTACCTACTCTGTTTTAGATTCTTTTCCTGTATAGGTCATTACAGAGCATCGAGTAGAATTCTCTGTGCTATAAAGTAGGTCCTTATTAGTTATCTATTTTATATTTAGTACTGTGCATATGTCAACCCCACTTTCCCAATTTATTCCTCCCTTCTTCTCCCTTGGTAACCGTAAGTTTGTTTTCTACATCAGTGACTCTATTTCTATTTTGAAAATAGGTTTATCCGTACCATTTTTTTTTTAAGATTCCACATGTAAGTAATATCATACGGTATTTGTCTTTTTTAAAAAGAATAAAATCTCGTGTAATTACACACTGAACAAATCACTATTTTAAAATAATAACATTTCATTAAGTCAGAATTGTTGAGGAAAATCACTACATGCTTCAGAGAACTAAAATTATCCTGGGAAATTCTTATCAGAGAAAAAAGATGAACAGGTTTGAAACTGGGTGAGGAATTCCAGACAAGGCAACTGGGGCAGATCACAGGTGTTGTGTACCAGGGCCAGGGAGTGGATATTGGTATATTTCAATTTTTTTTTTTTTCTGACAAGGTTTTCTTGGGGCCCCTGCTGCAGCTGGGGACAGTGAGAACAATCAACAGATCCCCTTGCTTGTTGGCTCCCCAAGGGGTGGGGCAAGCTTGTTCCTTACATGAGCTGAGGGTAAGGGTGTGTCCAGGGCTAGAGGCGCGACTTAGGAGTTTTGCCCACCTCTTAGGTGATTTTGAGTGCAGGGGGCATGTGTAGTACCTTGCTTTTGCTCCAGGCTCCTCAAAAATGGGAGTTGGATTTTCGGTCTCTTCAGATCTTTATCATTTAAAAGGAAATATCTATACTACTACAAAGAAATAGCCATGACTCATATTTTATAATCTTCATGGCTGAGTCAAAGCACTTCTGAGGGTCTCTCGTGTCTCCAACAGTTTCAAAAGGCTGCCCTCTAGGGAAGGAAGGGGGTGGGAGGAAAGGATATTATACCTGTCTCTCCCACCTCTCACCACTTCCTGAACACCATGATATCTGCACCAAATGACAACACTGGATCCGGTTGGCCCCCAGATCTGAGGCTCCTCCCTTTTCACCAAACATCTGTAACTGCACTTGGGAGACTCCATGTGTACAGATATGCTCACTAACTGACATAAAGAATCTGACCACACTCTGGTGATCCAGTGGCTAAGACTCCATGCTCCCAATGCAGGGGGCCCAGTTTGATCCCTAATCAGGGAACTAGATCCCACGTGCTGCACAGTAATAAATATTAAATAATTAAGTAACAAATGTTAAGAAAGAATCTGACCACAATCGAGATGCACATACAACTGGAGAACACATTAATGGAAGTTTGCAGGGTATGAGGGGTTGATGGAGATGGAGTCTTAAACACATCCAGATGTGTATCAAATTTTCATTTCCAAATATGTAAGAAGTGGAAATGACTTTAATTCACAGGAGATAAAAGGTCAAATACAGGCTGATTCAATCAGTACAAATATGATCACCTAATCTTAATAATTATCATCTTAATCACCTTCCCAAATGGCAACAACTTAAGAGTTTTAATATTTAAACTTAAAAACAGTTGTTTAAAAAGCAGAGCGATTTTTCAGCCAACAGGACCGATGCTGAAGTTTAAATGTCACTGAAATACATGCCTAGGCATTTGCTCCTGTGGAAGTATGAAATGAAATTAACTTTTTTATTTATATATAAATACCCTTGAATCCAATTTTATTAAAGGTTAAGTAAGGGATCAGCCTACTACACAGAACCTAAACTTAAGTTATATGTAAAAATGGCTTGTTTCAGCTTTGCTTCTCACTCCGGAGCTTATATTTTTATTACTTTGGTGCCATGTGTTACACTCTCTGCAGAGGCTGTAGATGGTAAGAGTGCAGATATTATGCCACATAAAATATGTACTAAGATAATTAAGAACTGTGAGTGACACAAATGCTAAACCTACATGAATAAAGCTACAACAACTGTAACTCAATTTCCAGTGAATTCAAAATTATTCATGTTAAAGAAGAGGCAAATGTGTTTCAGGTTATACATTAACAATCCATTTTAATCTGTTTTGATGAAACTTATTTTCCCATAAGTTTAGCAATGGGGGGGGGGGTGGAAACCCACAACTACGCAAAAGCAGTATTTCCATGTGTGCAAATACATATATACACACGCATGAACATATACACACATTCACCTACTTGAGGACCTCAGAAATATGATAAAAGCAAAAACTACATATTATAGCAGAAAAGACATAGTAGAATATAAAGTAGAAAAAAATCTAATGATTCTACTTGTTTTTAGTGTTATTCTTTTTTTAATTGGGATATAGTTGCTTTATAATGTTATATTGGTTTTGTTGTTTCTAACTTTTATAACTATTTACTTTCTTTCAGTGTAAGTGATAAAAAGCAAGTATCCCAAACTACTATAAACAAGAGTACTTTCTAGTCTAGTGCTAATCCAGAATTAAGCCCAGGCCACAGACATAAACTAATATAATTAAAAATTTTAACATTAAAGTTTAACAAAAATCAAAGCAAAATAACTGTATAACTCAAGAGATAAAAGTACCAGCCTCCTAAGGATCTTAGACAATTTACCAGACTTGGTACATTTCACGTGTGAAAAAGCATTAACTATAAATAACAGAGAAAAAACGGAGTTTTGCCACAATTTGGGATTTGGGTGAGCATGATGACATCATGAAATGGTTTCCAGTATTTTTGGAAAGCCAACTGTCTTGGGTTAAAAATATGAAATACTGTCACAGTTAAACAATAAAAAAGGAACGAACGTACTATAATACTCTAACTCAAGGAAAAAAAAAAATCCACAAATACAAAATCGTTTTTTAACATGTGAAGCTCTTACAGTGACTCAACCTGTATACAAGAAAATAGAGCTCAAATGAGCCAATCCAGGCATTGGCACTTCTAAACAACTTCTCTCATTGCTACTGGTTTACACAGTGTTGTTAATCCCAAGATCCCAACTTGCTGTCAAATTACAGAGTATCCTGATATTCCTCATCATTATCATCATAAAAAATTGTGAGAAAAAGGAGAAACAGAATTAACATATTTTCAAATGCAAAAGTTGCTTTAAAGATTAATGACATCTTTATGGAGTAAACAAATTTATATGTGCCTTTTTATACATTACAAATTTTTTAAAAAGATTTTTTTGTTGTTATTGATGTAGACCATTTTTAGAGTCTTTACTGAATTTGTTACATTATTGCTTCTGTTGTATGTTTTGGCTTCTTGACCATGAGGCATGTGGGATCTCAGCTCCCCAACTAGGGTTTGAACCCACACCTCCTGGGCTGGAAGGCAAAGCCTTAACCACTGGACAACCAGGGAAGTCCCCACACTTATCATTTCACTTAATCTTCATGATCTGGAGACTTAAAGAGTTGTTCAAAAAGGAAAAAGGTTTTGTTTGGCCATAATTTGACATCAGCATATAAGAATAAACGGTGACTTACTGCTTAATCAAAAGCCAGGTCCCTCAGCTGACGATGTAAACGTGAAACAGTAAATGGTGATGTCCAGTACAAACACCAGAGAAGGCCATGATGGCATCCCACTCCAGTACTCTTGCCTGGAAAATCCCATGGACGGAGGAGCCTGGTGGGCTGCAGTCCGTGGGGTCATTAAGAGTCAGACACGACTGAGCGACTTCACTTTCACTTTTCACTTTCATGCATTGGAGGAGGAAATGGCAACCCACTCCAGTGTTCTTGCCTGGAGAATCCCAGGGGCGGGATGGGGTTGTGCAGAGTCGGACACGACTGAAGTGACTTAGCAGCAGCAGCAGCATAAATACACTAGGCTTGCACAGTGCTCAGAACTATGGCCTTAAATTTTTAAACAACTGAACTTTGAAAACAGTATCACACAAAATCACTTACAGGACATCTAGAGGTACTTTCCATCAAACAATGTGTGACTGACTTGCAACGATCCAAACATACTACATTCTTGCCTCTGCACCTAGGTAAACGCCTCCACCCCTGTGCTTCCTGGTAAAATGCAATGTGTTCAGCATCACCTCTCCAGAGAAGCCTGCCTGGATTTCTCCACTGCAAAGTAGATCCCTATGATTTTTCACTGTCACTGCACCTGTTTGCTTGTTCTGCAGTGCTTATTACAGTTTATAATTATCTCTTTGGCCAAACTGTTTCCATTTCAGTATCCCCCATTAAACAGGATGGGAATTTGGTCTTACTCATTTTCCTTTCTCGGGTGTCTTATTCAGGATAGGGGTGTCCTTCTCAAACAGGATGAGGCTCCATATCCCTCTAAGGGTGTCTATCATATGACCAAAAGGGAAAGGGCTTTAAAAACAACTGCACACTTGTTGATCTACCTCTCACCCAGCCCCGACCACAGAAACTGATAACCACCCCCCGATCCCTGGTAGGGCAGGAATGACAGATTAGAGATGTGACTAAGCTGGACATGGAGCTGATGCTTGGGAGGGGCAGAGAGCAAAGACTGAAAGCCCTGTGGCCGGCACACAAAGGCAGGTCAACCTGGAAGACTGTCAGTGGTTATCTTCAGAAAGCACAATGCAATTTCACCCTCAGAAAAATAAAAGGAAAAGGACTGGGAACTTCCCTGGTGCTCCAGTGGTTAAGAATCCATCTTGCAATGCAGGGGACATGGGTTCCACCCCTGGTTGGGGAACTAAGATCCCACAAGCCACCGAGCAGCTAAGCCTGCATGCCACAACTAGAGAGTCTGTATGCTATAACAACAGATCCCACATGACACAGCTAACACCTGATGGAGCCAAATAGATAAATAAATTTTTTAAAAAGAAAAATGTTCAGCTTTAAGTAATAAACTACTAACTCAGAAACGGGGGAAATGCTGTTTTTGCATGTATGGACCACAGACCAGATGCTCTTATGCATGTGCTCATAAAGGAACACGTAAACTGAGAAGATGCCTGACAGTTAAGGAAACTGAGGTTCAGAGAACATGCCACTCTTCCCTGAAGGCCACAGAGCCAGAAAACGGTAGCGCTGGGATTCAAACCAAGCTCTGCTCCTTCCTACGTGCCATGGGCAACAGTAAGAAAGGACCTACTTGTTCGCTCATTTCTTTCCTCTCAATTCCTCCTCATTCTTCATTTTTCCCTTCTCTTCCCTTTTAAAGAAAAAGGACAGTAATGATGATAAGTGTACTCTGGTGTGCACTGGCATCAGGGCCACTGGCTGGTTATGCCTAAAAGAGCACATACCCATGATAATAATATAAAACATACAGTTTATCACACAAAATTTCCTATATGCGCACAGCCTGCAGATAGCAAACTGGCTTTTAGGAGTCATTTCACTTGCTACTGCATTAGTCTGCCATAATCCTACATCACAGACTGGGCAGCTTAACAGCAATCTATTCTCCCAGTTCTAGAAGCTGGAAGTCTGAGACCCAGGTGTCAGCAGATGTGGTTTATCCTGAGGTTCCTCTCCTCAGCTTGCAGACTGTGCCTTCTCGCTCTGTCCTTACAAGGCCAAGGCCTTTCCTCTTGGGAGCACAACCCTCTCTGTGTCCAAACTTGCTCTTCTGATAAGGACATCAGTCAAATTAGATTAGGGCCCTCCCTAAGGGACTTGTTTTAACTTAATCACCTCTTTAAAGGCCCTGAAGGGAAGTGAAATTAAAGTCATTCAGTCTGGCTCTTTGGGATCTCATGAACTACACAGTTCATGGAATTCTTCAGGCCAGAACACTGGAGTGGGTAGCCTTTCCCTCTCCAGGGAACCTTCCCAACCCAAGGGTCAAACCCAAATCTCCCGCACTGCAGATGGATTCTTTACTGGTTGAGCCACAAAGGAAGCCCAAGAACACTGGAGTGGCTAGCCTACCCCTTCTACAGCAGATCTTTCCGACCCAGGAATTGAACCGGAGTCTCCTGCATTGCAGGTGGATTCTTTACCAACCGAGGTATCAGGGATATCTCTAAATTTTATTATCTCTAACCAAAGTCATGCTCTAAGGTACTGGGTTTAGGGCTTTAAAAGATGAGTTTTTAGTAAGGACCCAATTCAGCCCAAAGCGGCCACTATCTTAACTTTCTTAACAGCTGAGTAATTGGAGCAGCACAGTTTGCCCTACATATCTGTTTCTGATTAATCATAAATTCCTTGGTGGTTCAGATGGTAAAAAACCTGCCTGCAGGAGACCTGGGTTCCATCCCTGGTTTGGGATGATTCCCCTGAAGAATTGCTACACACTCCAGTATTTCTGCCTGGAGAACTCAATGGATAGAGGAGGCCACAAAGAGTCACAGAGTTGGACACAACTGAGTGACAAACACTTTCACTTTCAAACGTTTACAGAAGAGGCGAATAGACAAAATTACAGAGAAGAGAAGTTAGAGGAAATTAAGGTCCCAAGCAAGAGCACGTGACTTATACATAACTCAAAGTACTGTACAGTTATATATATAACTTACTATAGTAGTTGACATAATTGAGTTAGGGGAATAAAGTGCATGGCAATCTGACTCTACCATTCTTTGCATTTGTAACTACAGGTACCATATTGATAGATCAGAAAGAGAAGGAGATAATCAGAGGGAAAAGTTAAGTTTCTCTTAAATTACATAATACCCAGTAATGTTTCATCCGTTAGATAAAATAGTCTGTCAAGAATGCTGGTATCACTTTAAATCTTCAAACTGTGTAAACTCTTCTTTTCTAGGAGAACACTAGGAATACTAGAGGATAATTTAGGAAGATAACATTTTATTTTTTATTATTTTTTAAAGTTTTTTTTTTTTTAATTCATTTATCTGGCTGCATTGGGTCTTAGTTGTGACATGTGAACTCTTAGATGCAGCATGCATAATCAAGTTCCCTGACCAGGGATGGGACCTGGGCCCCCTGCACTGAAAACCTGAAGTCTTAGCAGGGAAGTCCCTGTGTATACTCTTGAAGGGAGGATCTTTTCTTTCTTAGGGCTCAGTCTTCAGGTGTCATACTGGCACCAAATCAGACATCACAGAACAAAGGGCACCTTCCTCAAGCTCAGGGATGCAGAGATGCAGGGGTTCTGATGGCAGGTTTCAGATGCTTTTTGATGATCAACAATAATATTAAGTTCCTGCCTGAAGGCAGCATCCAATAATTATCCACTCCCTGGTATTAAAAACCTACAAGAAAACATTAAGCTAGCCTCATACTACCATGGGCACCCCTGGTTAAAGCACTCTTCTGAGATTATCAGCTTCAAAGAAGCGAGGGTGGCAGTTATCAGGGCTAAAGCAGGACAGAGGTGAGACCAACCTGCAACAAAATGGACATAGTAGGGTGTAGACGTTGTGCTGGAGGGTGGGGGCGGATGGGGCAGAATGGCACCAAAAGGAAGCTGAAAGTCGACCCACTGTACTCCCGTTGCAGCAAATCTCTCCTATCGGCCTTAGATTTTGAAAGTCCTTACTCCTAAGGTCACTGTTGAGACATTCAGCTAAGCAGGATGGAGTCGAAGCATTTCTGTGTGTTCCCCTTCCTTAAAATCCACTGGGATATTTAAAATAGATGACTAACCTACTGTATAGCTCAGGGAAAGCTCCTCAATGCTCTCTGGTGACCTAAATGGGAAGAAAATCCAAAAAAGAGGGGATACATGTATACATATAGCTCAGTCACTTTGCTGTACTGCAGAAGCTAACACAATATTGTAAAGCAACTATACTCCAATAAAAATTAATTTTAAAACATCCACTGGGAGAAGGGAAAGAACGATTTCTTAAATGAAACAAGTGAAACATCACAATCTCATATCATGAACTCTGATGAACAGTAGCTGGTTTCAGGGAAATTTAGTAGCTGACACATTGCTTCTCAGAATTCCAATGCAATGCAGGTATTTCTAACCATCCTAAAAGTCCCAACTGAGCCCATGCTGAAGTGCTCATATCTAAGCACAAGTGTTTGCTGGGAGCAAAGGAAACCAGTGAATATGCCAAGAGAAACTCGATTTCACCGCAAACAAGAGGAACTGAAGGGTGAGCACCTTTACTACACGAGCAGGGATGTGAGGAGAGGCAGAGGACACACTGGGGCACCCAGCGGTCTCTAATTCCACCACTGGCCCCGAGTGGGAGGGTGTGAAAAGGGAGAGGGGTTTTGTCTTAGCAAATACATAACTCAAATGAGAAATGGGACTGAGGCTAGATAATTTATAAAACAGGAGGAATAAAAATGAATGAAATATAGCTCTATGCAACAATATGGATCCATCTCAAGACATAATGTCAAGGGAAAGAAATGAGAATACATACTGAATAACTCCATTTATACAAAATTCAAACCCAGCAAAACTAAGTGATAATACTAGCAGTGAATACACTGTTTACCTTCCAGGCAGAAAGGAAAGCTTAAGGGTTGACTGGAAGGAGGTCTGGTGCGGGGGAGGGGGCAACTTGGAGACTCTGGTGGTCTTCTATTCCCTGACCTGTGAGTTTCTGCAGAATGATAGTTCACTGAGCCAGAGGCCTATGTTGTATGAACTTTTATCTTTGTGTGTTACACTCTGATAAACACACTGGGGAGGGAGAGAGAAAATAAATAAGTAATTCGACAGGCATCCTAGTAGAAAAAGAAGTCACCAAATAAGTGGAAAGACCAGGCTGGCCTCTGATGTCTCTCTAGCAAAGTTCAATGCCAACAGACAAGTTCTACGAAGTTCTAGAAAAGAAAAGGTTATTCATGATTTTTATACCCAAACTATCTATTAAACAAGAAAAGGCAGACATTCTCAAGTAGGAAAGAACTCAGAATCTGAAAAAAGCCTCTTAGAAAAACAACTACTTGACAGTGAAATTCAGGAAAAATTAAGCAAAAATAAAAAAGCCATCAACCTAGTTTGAAAAAATACAGTTTTAAATACACCAGGAGTTTCCTGGTGGCCAGGTGGTTAGGATTTTGGGTTTTCATTAATGTTGTCTGTGTTCAATCCCTGACTGGTGAACCAAGATCCCACAAGTCCCATGGTACAGTCAACAAAAATATATAGTTATATATATTCATATATAAAACATATGTATATCTATCTATAAAATGCCTCAATGTTGCCCATAATTTTAATTTTTACATGGGGAGATTTTTAGGAATTATTATTTTAAGTTTCTTTGTCTCAAATAGTAAAACTTATGTTCAGTTCAGTCGCTCAGTGGTGTCTGACTCTTTGCGACCCCATGAATCGCAGCACGCCAGGCCTCCCTCTCCGTCACCAACTCCTGGAGTTCACTCAGACTCACATCCACTGAGTCAGTGATGCCATCCAGCCATCTCATCCTCGGTCGTCCCCTTCTCCTCCTGGCCCCAATTCGTCCCAGCATCAGAGTCTTTCCCAATGAGTTAATTCTTCTCATGAGGTGGCCAAAGTACTGGAGTTTCAGCTTTAGCATCATTCCTTCCAAAGAAATCCCAGGGCTGATCTCCTTCAGAATGGACTGGTTGGATCTCCTTGCAGTCCA
>SJYV01010133.1:948641-1019811 GCA_006410875.1 Neotragus pygmaeus
TGAAGCCTGGCTTGGAGAATTTTGAGCATTACTTTACTAGCGTGTGAAATGAGTGCAATTGTGCGGTAGTTTGAGCATTCTTTGGCATTGCCTTTCTTTGGGACTAGAATGAAAACTGACCTTTTCCAGTCCTGTGGCCACTGCTGAGTTTTCCAAATTTGCTGACATATTGAGTGCAGCACTTTCACAGCATCATCTTTCAGGATTTAAAATAGCAAAAACTTCTGTAATATCTTCTATTTCCCTTTCTCAGGTTCAAATAAAATTTAATATTTAAAAAATACTATGTTCTTTACTTATCAATATGGTTGCCTTTCCATCTCCTGACCCACCCTTTTGTCTATATCAGAATCATATCTCGAATGATATTCATTAAAACGTAGTAACTGTTATTTCAAGTTAGTGAAATTCTGAGTGAATGTTTTGAGGTTTCTGAATGTTTTCGTTCCTTAAGAAAATGAACATAAAGAACATAAATTACTGTATAAAAGCAACACGGTATTTGTTTTTCCAAGTGAATTAGTTGGGGACAAAAAATAGAGCCCCTTCCTTTTGTCCATCACACTCCCTATCACATCAAGAAAAAAAAAGTGCAAAATTTAATGTACCTAAAGCATAGAGCTTGTTCTCTATGATCTGTACTCATTGGGTGAATTGAGTCACAAGGTTCAGCGGAAGTGAGCCATGAGGTTCAATGAAGATTAGCAGTCTTATGGACAAAACAAACAAAGGATCCCCTGAGAGGACAGAAACTACACATGATGTGACTGTTTTATAAACAGGATGACATACTCTGATGATTAAACTTGTTTTCCTATTATCAAAATCAACAGTCTGAACTACTGATCATTTTCTCTAACAACGTGCCTAGAGTTAATGAGGGTAGAGTTTCAAGCAACTAATTAATGCACATCCCTTCCAGCACAAGCTGCCAGTTGGTGATTTCTGCCAAGATGCCCACCAGTGAAGGAGCAGGTTGCCACCCTCTCACCTGCAGGGACAGAGGCCACCGCCTTCAGAGTCTACTCACCTGGGTGGGCAGAGTCAAGATGTTCCACCTGCCTGCATCTTTTGTAACAATTACATGGAGTAGATAACCAGAACGGAGACAAATGATACAAATCTTCCCACAGCACCCAATTCAATTTCCATATTAAACAAAAACAAACTCTCCCTCTTCTGAGACAAATAAGTGTTTCTGGCAAATTCATGATCACAACGAAGACCAATTAAAATTCAAACAGAATCCAGTAAGAATCTGGGAGCTCATTTTCCTAAGATACAGCAGAAGGCTGTTCAATGGTGGATCACAGCTACAAACAGATTTAAGTATTACTGATCAGGCAGGGTCATTGTGGAGCTGAGATTTCAAAGTTCTCCTTTTTCAAAATACACAAAGTTAATGGGAACTTACTGTATAGCTCAGGCAGCTCTACTCAGGGCTCTGTGGCGACCAAAATGGGAAGGAAATCCAAAAAAGAGGGGATATATGTATACGCATAGCTGACTCACTTTGCTGTACAGCAGAAACTAACACAAATGTAAAGCAACTATATGCCAATAAAATTAATCTTAAAAAACAACAGAAAAATACACAGAGTGCCCAACTCAGGCCACTGTCTTAAGCACCAGTTTCAGGAGACTCTCAAGAAGAACTTTCTGCCTTTTTCATTCCAGATCCATACGGTGTGTGAGGCCCTAAAATTTCCAGTGATGAAACGAGTAAACATTAACAGTAAAGTGATAAAAATACGAAAGAAGTTAAAACAGTATTCAAGACACCACTAGCCAAACGGCGTCGTGCTAATGACTTCTACTTTTAGATGACAAGTTGTGCTATTTAAACAACCAAATTTCACTGCAGACATCCTTCAGAAACAGGTACCAAGGCAACCACACTGATGCCAGGCTGTGGGGAGCCGTGGGGAACTGGAGGAGGAAAAACACACTTGATATACTGATAAGGATCCAGAACACCACCACAAACTTAAAAAATTATCTGAAGAGGAGCTGAAAACTGGACTTAATTCAACATCCATCTGGCATCTCGGAAAAAGAACGAACTCAGGACTCCGTGTCTTTACAAAAGTTGGTATTTCATAACTGCAAGTAAAGGAAGATTCGAGTCCTCTGAATGGGATTATTTTAAAGAGATTTTGTGGCTGACATTTTAGTGATATTTCTGGACACGCCATCTTGGGTTGATTACTCAGGTATGAAATATTAAACTAAACTAGTTGTGCCCATAACTTACTCCGATTAAAGCAGCTAAAAGCATGCTATGACTGTTGTCAAATTACGTCACCAAAGACTCCTATTTCAAAATAGTTTTGTGTCAAAAACTATTAATCATAATATCAATATATAGAATGAGGGAGGAGAGCAATACGAACTTCATGTCTCCCCGAAATGAATAATGAAAATGAAATCATACACACACCTACACCCTTCATCAAATGCAGACCCAAAGCCCAGTAGAATTAGGATCCTGAAGTCAAGAGGGACCACGCAGACCAACCAGCTGGCACGACTCTGGGGGATGAGAGGTGAAAGAAATGATTTTCATGCATGTTACTGCATTATGAGGCTCGTGTGTCCGGTCCTATGCGTGATAGGATGAGTAATGGCTCCCAAATATATTCCATGTCTCAATCCCCGGAACTTGTGAATGTCAGCTTGTATCTGTTAAAACAGGACTTTACAGATGTGATTAAGTTTGGGATCCTGAGGTGGGGGGAGTGTCTGGGTGGGCCTGATGTCATCACATAGGTCCTTCTGTGAAGGATGGAGGAGCAGTAGCGGGACAGAAGGCAGAGATGAGGGAGGCAGAGATGAGGGAAGCAGAGATGGAAGGATGCATTTTGGGGAGATGGAGGACCACAGACAAGCACAAGAAACTGAAAACAGGGAAGGAAACTGGATTCTCCCACAAAACCCGCTTCAGGAACCAACTCTGCCTTCCCCTTGACTTTAACTCAGTGGAAATGACTTCAGACATCTGACTTCCAGACAGCATGAGAATAAATTGTTGTGTGAAGGCAGTGAGTCTGTGGCAATCTGCTACAGCACTAACAGGTAATGAACACAATATGCAAAGAGATTGTGGTGCTGAATGAAATACAGTGGCCCTTTGAGCTGGTGACAGTATCACCTTCTTCCACTTAGTAAAGTTTTCAAGGCCTCAATGTACTGTTCATAAAATGTCTAAAGTGAAGTGAAAGTTTTAGTTGCTCAGTCGTCTCTGACTGTTTGCGACCCCATGGACTGTAATCTGCCAGACTCCTCTGTCGATGGAATTCTCCAAGCAAGAATACTGGACTGTTCCTTTCTTCAGGGGATGTTCCCCACCTAACCCAGATCTCCAGCATTGCAGGCAGATTCTTTACCATCTGAGCCACTAGGGAAGCCCTTAAAATGTCTAGGTTGTTACCTCATGTTACAAAGCACAACGTAACATGTTTTGACCCTGGCACAGAAAGTCTGCAAATTAAGCATATTGTCATAGAAACTATAAAAATTATTAGTGATATACAAAAACATATATTTATACTTCCATATCAGACCTGTAAAATGGGTATTCTTCTGTGAAACTTGTATTGGGTTAGCCAAAAAGTTCCTTGGGCTTTCTCATAACATCTTATAAATGAACTTTTTGGCCAATCCAATATTAATCTCCATGACGTTCCCCTTCTCCTACTGTCTTCTGTGCGTGGTTTCAAAGAGGAAGAAAAGTGAATGGATAAGGCCAAGCTCCTGGTAATTCAGACNTCGTCCCATCACTTCATGGCAAGTAGATGGGGAAACAATGGAAATAGTGACAGACTTTATATTTGGGGCTCCCAAATCACCTCAGATGTTGACTGCAGCCATGAAATTAAAAGATGCTTGCTCCTTGGGAGAAAAGTTATGACCAACCTAGACAGTGTATTAAAAAGCAGAGACATTACCTTGCC
Organism: Neotragus pygmaeus; assembly: GCA_006410875.1. Lineage (NCBI taxonomy): Eukaryota > Metazoa > Chordata > Mammalia > Artiodactyla > Bovidae > Neotragus > Neotragus pygmaeus. The sequence goes on from SJYV01010133.1 coordinate 952,595, forward strand.
AACAAAGGTCCATCTAGTCAAGGCTATGGTTTTTCCAGTAGTCATGTATGGATGTGAGAGTTGGACTATAAAGAAAGCTGAGCGCCAAAGAACTGATGCTTTTGAACTGTGGTGTTGGAGAAGACTCTTGAGAGTCCCTTGGCCTGCAAAGAAGTCCAAACAGTCAATGCTAAAGGAAATTCGTTCTGAATATTCATTAGGACTTCCCTGGTGGCTCAGATGGTAACCGTCTGCGTACAATGTGGGAGATCCAGGTTTGATCCCTGGGTCAGGAAGATCTCCTGGAGGAGAGAAATGGCAACCCACTCCAGTATTCTTGCCTGGAAAATTGCATGGACAGAGGAGCCTGGTGGGCTATAGTCCATGGGGTGGAAAAGAGTCGGACATAACTGAGCAACTTCACTTAACTCTTCCCTAGGAGGACTGATGCTGAAGCTGAAATTCCAATACTCTGGCCACCTGACGTGAAGACCTGACTCATTGGAAAAGACCCTGATGCTGGAAAAGATTGAAGGCAGGAGGAGAAGGGGATAACAGAGGATGAGATGGTTGGATGGCATCACCGACTTAATGGACATGAGTTTGAGTAAACTCCGGGAGTTGGTGATGGACACGGAGGCCTGGCGTTTTGTGATTCATGGGGTCACAAAGAGTCAGACACGACTGAGTGACTGAACTGAACTGAATATTTACTGAGCCTGACAAATAAAGCATTTTAGTTTTTGCTTTCTGTTATTCATTTTCTGCATTTTTCTATGTGAATTGAACTCTTTCTTTCTCTCTCTCCTTTTTAAAGAAAATATTCAACATGATTTTAATTCAGGTAGAATTTTCCTTTCCATTTTTAACTGAAACTTTTCTAGTTTAAGATGCAATATTCATATTGAAAAACATATGAAGGGCTTCCTTAGTGGCTCAGGGGTAAAGCATCCACCTGCCAGTGCAGGAGACAAGGGCTTGATCCCTAGGCCATGCAGATCCCACATTTCACGGAGCAACTCAACCCATTCACCGTGACTACCGAGCCTGCGCTCTAACGCCCCGGAGCCGCAACTGTTGAGTCCCCTGCTGCAGCCGCTGAAGCCTGCGTGCCTCAAGGCCGTGCTCTGCAACGAGAGAAGCCACCGCAACGAGACACCCCCTCACTGCAACAGGAGACCCCGCTCTCCGCAGCTAGAGAGTAGCCGGTGCAGCAACAGAGAGCCAGCACAGCCAAAAGTGAGTAAATAAACAGCAATCAAAAAGAAAAGCATGAAATCACTGGGGTTAAAGAAATCCAAGAAAAGGAAGCATGCGAGAAGGGGCTCTTCAGCTATTAAGCTTTCTTAAAATGACATTATCATTGAGATACAGCAGCAGTAGCAACAATAAACAGCAGCAGTATGCACCATGGTTCACGAGCAGTCTACATAATTGCACTCCATAACAATTACATCACGGTGCCAGGATGATTACCTGCAGTTTCAGGTAAGGAAACTGAGGCAGAAACGTTACAGTACTGTTTTTCAAATCATACACTAGCCAGTGGCTGAGTTGGGATTTCTGCCCAAGTCTGATTCATAGACACGTGATTTTAAGGTTCAGTTCAGTTCAGTTCAGTCGCTCAGTCATGTCCGACTCTTTGAGACCCCATGAATCGCAGCACGCCAGGCCTCCCTGTTCATCACCATTTCTCGGAGTTCACTCAGTCTCACGTCCATCGAGTCCGTGATGCCATCCAGCCATCTCATCCTCGGTCGTCCCCTTCTCCTCCTGCCCCCAATCCCTCCCAGCATCAGAGTCTTTTCCAATGAGTCAACTCTTCGCATGAGGTGGCCAAAGTACTGGAGTTTCAGCTTTAGCATCATTCCTTCCAAAGAAATCCCAGGGCTGACCTCCTTCAGAATGGACTGGTTGGAGATGTGTATAAGAGACAGGAACTAAACAGACATTNAACTTACTTCCAAAGCAGAAATAGAGCCACAGGTGCAGAAAACAAACTTATGGTTACAGGGGTGAAGGAAGCGGGATGCGGGGCAAATTGGGAGACTGGGATTAATTTATACACACTGCTAAGTATAAAATTAATAAGGACCTACTGCACAGCACAGGGAACTCTACTCAATACTCAGTAATGACCTACGTGGGAAAAGACTCTAAAAAACGGATATATGTACAGGTATAGCTGATTCACTTTGTTGTACAGCAGAAACTAACACAACATTGTAGATCAATCATGTTCCAATAAAAATTTTTAAAGAAAAGAAAGGCTAACTCGTGATAAGGTACAGTTTTAGGTTTATCACTACACTGCTAGGTTTATCACTACACTGTCATGCTGCATGACAACATGCAAGACGTCATCCTCCACTATCATCCCTAACTCCACCACCGCTACGCTGAGAAACTCACATTCCCACACATAATACCACTCAGGTCTAGTTCGGCAGAACATGACATTTTTTTTATGTGGGCTAATATATAGGAGATGCTTTTAGGGAGATGCTACATAAACGTGAGATATTACATATGTATTCAGGTGATAGGAACTGTATTTACAGATAAGCTTCTGGAATAAAAAAAAAAAAAATTAAATCTGGAAGCTCAGCACTGCCAGCATTTCTCCCAGGGCAGGAATACATTTAGTATCCTATTAAATCAAAGGCTGGTCCACTGAAAACACTGGCTTGCTTCACCAGCTGGTGTTAATACAGATTGATGCCCATGCTCAATCATACCCCACCTGATACTGGGCTTCCTGAAATTTATAATACGGAATGGAAACGTTTTATGTGTTGCAACTTCCCACCCCCTTTAAAGCAGTAACTCACCAGGCAGAAATATAATTCACTTAGCATTTTTAAACTCCACACTTAAAACATTTTCCGGGGCTAAAGATGCACTGCAACAGAACATATAAAACAGAACTTGTTAAAAAATATCATGTAGGAAGACCTCGTGGGAGTCATTTTTGATGATCAACTAAGACCATGGGAATCAAAGAATAGGCTATCTTACTTTTTGTGAAGTATGACAAAAGGAATATTAACACAGAAATAAAATGTAAGCACGTGTAACTTAATTCAAGGCAAAACTTCAAAGCCGCATTTTCTTTGTTTTCCAAAGAATAAAATTCTTGGAAATTTATTTGGAACCATAGGTTTGGAACCACTGCTGTCATCTAATGATAAATGATACCTTTCTACAGACTCAGTATTGATACATTTATGGATACACTATTGGGCAGAATGTTGAAGTCAAGAGATTGGAACTGAAAATCTGATGCTGTCAATAACAAGCTATGTTCACAATACAAGCTTTGGGCAAGTCACAACCTCCCTATACATCTTAGTTTCGCCAACTTTAAAGTGACCGAAAAGCTCTTCTTGTTTACAACACAGAAGTGAGATAAAAGTCCATGAAACCATTTTGTAAATATGGTATTCTTAAAAAAAAAAAAAAAAAGTATTTCTGTAAACCTATCTGGCATAAAAGTAACTTCAAAAATGTTCACGGTCTACTGACAAGGTCAATTTTGTACAAGTGACACAGTTACTAGTTCCGTAGGAAAGTACTTGCCACTCACTGCTTTATTAAGCAAACAGATCATGTCCTGTGGCAACCACTTCACAGGCTAACAGCTTGTCTTCTGAGGTATATATTGTTATTATTATCTAATCCATAGTGACTTTTTTCCATAAAAATGCTATTTCTTTTTCCTAAGATTTTTTTGAAGTAGACAATTTTAAAGTCTTTAAATGGATTTCTTAGAATATTGCTTCTGTTAAATGTTTTGGTTTTTTGGCCACAAGGCAAGTGGGATCTTAGTTACTTGACCAGGGATCTCTGCCCTCTGCATTGGAAGGTGAAGTTTCAACCACTGGACTGCCAGGGAAAGTTCCAAACTGCTAGTTCTTGATATAGGCTATATTTCTCTTTGTCCTAGAATGGGCACAAAACAAAAGCGGCCAATGGTCCTACCCCTGGTGGACGTGGAATAGATATTCCAGATCATGGCAGTTCTATGTCTGGCTCCTAGTCTATCTGGCCTCATGATCCATAGCAAGTTACTACAGCTTCATGTCTCCATCTGCAAAATGGGGAGAAAGCCTTCAATCTCTCACAGCTTTTGCAAGATTTACGTGACAAACTATATACAAAATGCCTAATGGAAAAGTTTACCTAATGGAAAAGTTTATATGCTCAGTAAATTTTAGCCTTCTTCTTTTTACATCCTTTTCTGCTTCTGTGGATCAATACAGAAATGCTACAATATTAAAAACAAAATAATTAACTGTGTAACCCTGCTGCTGCTGCTAAGTCGCCTCAGTCGTGTCTGACTCTGTGCAACCCCAGAGACGGCAGCCCAGCAGGCTCCCCCGTCCCTGGGATTCTCCAGGCAAGAATACTGGCGTGGGTTGCCATTTCCTTCTCCAATGCATGAAAGTGAAAAGTTAAAAGTGAAGTCGCTCAGTCGTGTCTGACTCCTAGCAACCCCATGGACTGCAGCCTACCAGGCTCCTTCGTCCATGGGATTTTCCAGGCAAGAGTATTGGAGTGGGGTGCCACTGCCTTCTCCGATGTAACCCTAGGGATGCTGAACATACAAAGAGATGCTTCTGTACCTCTGAGCTTCCTCTCCCTCCCTGGCACCTCTCGGCAGACCTGCAGCATCCCCTTGGTCCCTGCTGAACATAAGTCCTGCGCCAGGCTCCTTGATATCACCCAGGGCTTTAGGGTGACTTCCCCGAAGGTTACCGAAGGAACGTCTCAGAGCCACAATCAGTCACCTCTTCTAAAGGACACAAAGACAAGAGTCTAGGGCTTTACTGACCAGGATGATGAGGTGAGTTACACCAAAGGCAGATGCTTATGGAGCCAGCCAGGCAAATGCACCCCGCATGCATTCGCTGACTCCTATGTGTGATCAGCATTTGTCACACGAAAAGACTGGGTCCAGGGACTTCCCTGGTAGTCCAGTGGTTAAGACTTCACACTCCCAGTGCAGGGGACCCTGGTTCCATCCCTGGTCAGGGATCTCAATCTCACAGACCTGCATGCCGCAACTAAGACCCAGCGCATCCAAATAAATAAAAACAACATTTTTTGGTGTTTAAAAAAAAAGTTAAGGGCACAATAAAAGATAGGAATATTAAAAAAAAGAGAGAGAGAGAGACTGAGTCCAGAAGTAAATCCAGGCTTTGCATACTCCAGTATCTACAGGGGCCAATGAAATCAATGAAGGAAGAAAAGCAGAAGAAACAGCAACGCAAGTGAGGGGACTAGCGCTTCCAAAAAAAGTCTCAAATTTTGGACATTTTTCCACCAAGTTGAGCTTGAAATGAGACTGTTTATCATGTAATTTAAAACTTGTACACCCTCTCCAGACCACACCACCTGCAGCATTCTGAACTAAATCTTATAAATCCTAAGTGATATGGCGTTATATTTTTGTAACTTGTGAATTTGAAAAGGAAAACAAAAATATACAAATCATTGTATAACCCTGTTATGTAATTTCCTTATTTCTGTTTAGTGAGGGATCTTCAAAGGCTCAGGTGAGGGTCCTGGTGAACTAGAAAGTTTATCCCAGTTGGAAAAAAGCCAGGTGCTATGAGTTATGGCCACTGAGTAATATGCAGGCAAGTGATTTGTTCAAGGTCATTTGTCTTGGGAGACTGGACGGTAGGTGATCCAGGCTAGTGGATACCCCTACCGCACTCTCAACTATGCTGTCCCATGTCTTGATTTTGTTCATTGGTCTTAAAATGGACACGTCAAACAAAACCAAGAATAGAAGCAGAAAAGAGGGTCAATTCAAAGGACTGCTCCTCAGCCTAATCAGACAGACCATAACCCATTCCCACCTTTCACAATTAACAGGATTTAGGCAGAGAAAAGCAGCTCTGATAACAATATAAAGTTGCTTTGGGTCAGGGCAGAAAATTCTCCAGAACAGAGAATACAGACTAAAAGAAAAAATGTTTAATGTATTATGTCTTTGATATCTGCTTATTCTGGAGATGGCTGATAACTGGCATTACATTTTTTCTCAAGAAAAGAGTTAAAAGATTTCACATGATAGCTAAACTATTAATAGCTTGCCTAGCTTGAAAACAGTCCAACTTTTTGCTCTAGGATCTTTAATGCTTTTAATTTGTAACAATAAAGACTTAGAAAGCGTACTTCAAACATGAATTACTAACATGTAGACAAGTGACAAAAGGATTACAGTGTATGCACACATCAGTAATATTAAAAACTGAAGACAAGAAAAGAAAAGAAGGAAAAAAGGGAGAGGAAAAAAATTGTTAATAAAATGTAGTGTCATAAAAGGCAACCCATGACAGTAAGAAATTAAGTGAAAAAACAAGGTACCTCGTGTAGGGAGGTAGTTTAAGATCTTACCATGGGATGAAGAAATGAGTTAGATCAAGTGCTATTAAGAATTCAATACTTCTGGACAAGTTCATAGTCTTAGATGCTGCTGCGTCACTTCAGTCATGTCTGACTCCGTGTGACCCCACAGACGGCAGCCCACCAGGCTCCCCCGTCCCTGGGATTCTCCAGGCAAGAACACTGGAGTGGGTGCTATTTCCTTCTCTATTGCATGAAAGTGAAGTCGCTCAGTCGCGTCCGACTCTTAGCGACCCCATGGACTGCAGCTTACCAGGTTCCTCCGTCCATGGGATTTTCCAGGCAAGAGTCCTGGAGTAGGTTGCCATTGCCTTCTCCGATAGTCTTATATAGGATGTCACAAACTCAGGAAGTGAATGAAGGAATGAATGAGTGAATCTCGCAACCAAGCAATGAACTAACCACAAAGAAGAACCAGGTGACTTGCTCCCAGTCTCAAATACACAACTCACAAAAAGGGCTGAGCTTGAAAATCACCTGTGAAATTAAACATGTATCAGGAAAACAATGATGGGATTAAAGAGATGGCAATGAAACCCTTCCTGCCAGACCTTTTGTCCACTGTGCCTGTTTGCCACATGGGGCCCTCACCTTATCCTCCCCACTTCTCTTCCCATGAATGTCCCTTTGGACATCCCCTTGCATTTCCTCACCCGAGGCTAAGTCTCAGCCTTTCTTTCATCCAGCCAATCACAGTGTGTTAGACTCCTGCTCACCAGGCACTCAAGTCTCTAAACAGTGCACGTTTAATAGTATAAAAATCCACTGTGTGTATATTATTATTTTAATCTTCACAACAGTACTACTACCCTCATTCTGCAGGAGGCATAGAAAATAACACAGAACAAGGAACTGCGAGACTAAGATAGGAAAAGAAGTGTAGTGACAAAAAGATAAGCCTCTATAACCTACTACATACATTAAAACATATTTTATCCTTCAGGATAAGATAACTGGCAACAAGAACATCAAGTGGTAAGACATTTTTAATCAAGGAGTTAGCTGACCAACAAGAGAATACCATATCTCCTTCTCTTCTGTGTTAGGAGAGAAAGTTTTTTCTTTAGCATCTCAACACTATTAAGAAGAGGATTAAGAGGTGTAACTGGAAGGATTAGAGATGTATATACTCCACTCTATTAAAAAAAAAAAATTTGGCTGTGCTGGGTCTTGGTTACAACACACAAGATCTTTCATCTTTAGATGTAGCATGAGAACTCCTTGTTGCAGCCTGTGAGACCTAGTTCCCTGACTAGGGATTGAACCCAGGCCTCCTGCACTGGAATCGCAGTTTTAGTCACCGGACGACCAGGGAAGTCTTCCACTGTTTTCTTAATCCTGTTCATCCTGGAGAATACAATTGGAGGAAAGCTCACAATTCATGCCACCACTTACTCTCTGAAGGGGGTTAGTATTTGTTTCCACTCTTCACAAATATGCTAGAAAGAATACAAAAGCATCTCATATTTCTGCAATAAAAACTGACTGGTGGTGTGTAGAGCAGTATACGAAGCCAGCAAGGCCTAGTTATACGTAGCAATGCAAGCATCCTTCCCATAGGCTATGTAAATGGGTATAGATAACGTTCTGACATCTAAAAACACTGCTTGGTTGCATGCCTAGCTGACCAATGCGACTTCCTTCTCCAGAAGCAATTATTGGGGTGACAAATGCAGAGGGGTGACCGTCCAGAAGCCAAAATAACAGAAACGATTCCACCAAGTGCAAATACCTGAACCCTGGGAAACTTACGAAGGAGGCCATGTAAAACCACACAGGTCACATCTTTAGCTCTTATGGCTCATAAATCTCATGTGTGAGGCAGAAAATGCAAAATCAGAACAGAAGCTACTGCTCACAGGGCCACCAGCTCTGAAACCACTGTTAGGCTGTTGACTCAGGGGCTTCACCTGTTCTAAGGATTGGTCTGGATGTCTGGTCCCTCATCCCCACTAACACAGGCCTTATCTCCACTGCATTAATTAATTCTTCTGTTAATTAAAAGGGGATGAAATCTTAGTCACATTGCTGCTTTTTTGAAGGAGAGATAGGCTGGTAGCTGAATTGTTGTTCAGTCGCTGAGTTGTGTCTGACTCTTTGCCACCCCATGGACTGCAGCACACCAGCCTCCTCTATCCTCCACATCTCTTGGATTTTGCTCAAATTCATGTCCATTAAATCAGTGATGCTATCTAACCATCTCATCCTCTGCTGCCCCCTTCTCCTTTTGCCTTCTATTTCTCCTAGCATCAGGGTCTTTTCCAATGAGTCGGCTCTTTGCAACAGGTGGCCTAAGTATTAGAGCTTCAGCATCCATCCTTCCAATGAATATTCAGGGTTGATTTCCTTTAGGATTGATTGGTTTGATCTCTTTGCAGTCCAAGGGACTCTCAACAGTCTTCTCCAGCTGAGTAGCTCAATACACTGTTTCAAAAGATACTCTTGGATTCCAGCAGGCTCAAGAGAAGATGTCAACCATGTCTATTTCATCCCTTCGCTGGCAGAGTTAGCTTCAGGTGTCAGGAAAAACAGTTTCCCTACAAAGACAAAGCATTCTCACTGCAGTAACAGTGAGGGCTGATCATGAGGCCACAGAGAGGAGGCCACAGTACCTGACTTGGGCACAGAGAGCTGCCCAAGAGCCAGCACAACCCTTAAAGGTCCCTGATCCTTCTGGCTTCAGGGTTTAGGAACTATGGCACTTCATGGCTCTATCTTCTACTCTCTGATCACATCCAAGAGACCTCATCTAATCTGTGGCCTTACGTTTATGTTGATGATACTCACAACTGTATGTGCAGCCCAGACCTACCTTCTAAAGTCCAGATTCTAATATCAGCTGCCTTCTCGACTTGACACCCAAAAAGCATTTCAAACTTAAAATACTCCAAAGTCAGCTTGTAACCAGCTCCTCTCCGCCTCCCTCACCTGCCCTTCCCACCATCTTCCCCATCTTTTTCATTCCCTAACACCCTAACACCTTTGCTCTTTCCCCCTCATCTAACCACCACTAATTCCTATTAATTTTACCTCTGAAACACATCCAGACTCTAACCATTATGACCACCTGGAAAAGCACAGAATACCTACATTCCTTCTGGAGGCTTCAGGGGAAATCCTTGTCCTTGCTTTCGCATCCTCCGGAAGCACCCATGTTCCTCGGCCTGTGGTCCCTTCCATGCCTAACTCCAGCCTCTTGATTCCGTCATCATATCTTCTACTACTGTCCCTGTCTCCCCTGCCTCCCTCTTTGTAGGAACCTCACAATTACAATGGGCTCAGTGTGCTAATCCGGGATAATCTCCCATCTCAAGGGGTGACACTGCATCAGCAAAGTCCCTTCATCACACAAAGTAGTCGATTCCTAGATTTCAGTGATTAGGGGTGGTGGGGGAGGGGGCGAGGGGGGGGGAAATGGCATTATTCAGTATCTCATTNACAACTTACAACTTGAAAGGGAAGAGAAATTCATTTTTCCCAATGCATGCTGCTGCTAAGTCGTTTCAATCATGTCCAACTCTGTGCGACCCCATAGACGGCAGCCCACCAGGCTCCTCTGTCCCTGGGATTCTCCAGGCAATAACACTGGAGTGGGTTGCCATTTGTTTCTCCAATGCATAAAAGTGAAAGCGAAGTCACTCAGTTGTGTCCGACTCTGTAGCGACCCCATGGACTGCAGCCTACCAGGCTCCTCTGCCCATGGAATTTTCCAGGCAAAAGTACTGGAATGGGTTGCCATTGCCTTCTCCTTCCCAATGCATAGATCCTCAGTAAATGACTTCAGGTTCCACGAGGCAAAGCTTTGGGAATGAGTAATGGTATGTAACTATTACATGATCCCAGTGTCCTTCCCCAAACATTTATTGCCTCCCTTCAATTTGAGGTATCTTTGAGTAAATTTGAGTAAGTAGGGGGACTGAATAAAAGATTTTGAATGCCTGCTTAATGATGCAATTTAGCTTTTTTTCTCTGCTTGACATAAAAATTTTGTACCATGTGATGGCAAACTGCTCTAATACTACACATCCAATAAGAATTCAAATATTAACACAAATTTCTGCAGACCTGAAAACACTCTTAATGTACCCTTCTATTCTGTGGTTGGGCACAGTAACTATACTATACTTTGTCATTGGCTCTTAGGCATCTCAACCTACTATCTCTAGCTGTAAGATTCATGGGGCTTCCCTGGTGGCTCAGTGGTAAAGAATCTGCCTGCCAGTGCAGGAGATATGGGTTTGATCCCTGATACAGGAAGATCCCACGTGCTGTGCAGTAACTAAGCCCATGAAACACAACTCCTGAGACTACTCCAGAGCCCAGGAGCTGCAGCTACCTAGCCCATGTGCCACAACTACTTGAGGCTNTGCTATCTAGGTTGGTCATAACTTTTCTTCCAAGGAGTAAGCGTCTTTTAATTTCATGGCTGCAGTCACCATCTGCAGTGATTTTGGAGCCCCCCCCAAAATAAAGTCTGCCACTATTTCCACTGTTTCCCCATCTATTTCCCATGAAGTGATGGGACTGGATGGCATGATCTTCGTTTTCTGAATGTTGAGCTTTAAGCCAACTTTTTCACTCTCCACTTTCACTTTGAGAATAATCACTGATAATTTGTCAACAAGTATAGGTCATCTTGAAATAGAAGTCCAAATAAAATGTGTCATTCACACCAAGAGAGAAGTTTTAGTATAATCATTGGCTGTCATTTTATGATAATGTCTAATTTAGTTCTATTTTATTAGTTCCTATAAATATGGATTTAATTACTAAAATATTGTATACTTTATAAATCATGTGTGTCTGCATGCATGCTCAGTCATATCTGACTCTTTGTGACTCTATGGACTGTAGCCCACCAGGCTCCTCTGTCCATGGAATTATCCTGCCAAGAATACTAGATTGGGTTGCCATTTCCTCCTCCAAGGATGTTCCTGACCCAAGGATTGAACCCACATCTCCTGCATCTCTTTCATCGACAGGCAGATTCTTTTCTGCTGAGCCATTGGGAAGCCACTTTATAAATATTGCTGCTGCTGCTGCTGCTGCTAAGTCACTTCAGTCGTGTCCAACTCTGTGTGACCCCATAGACGGCAGCCCACCAGGCTCCTCCGTCCCTGGGATTCTCCAGGCAAAAACACTGGAGTGGGTTGCCATGTTCTTCCCCAGTGCATGAAAGTGAAGAGTGAAAGTGAAGTCGCTCAGTCATGTCTGACTCTTAGTGACCCCATGGACTGCAGCCTACCAGGCTCCTCCACCCATGGGATTTTCCAGGCAAGAGTACTGGAGTGGGTTGCCATTATAAATATTAGATTCTAATTATTTGGTGTTATTTACAACTAACCAGAAACAAATTTGCAGAAAGTGTCAAATATTTCAGTAACATACAATCTGAAAACTAAACTGTTATGTATTACTCATACTTAAGAATAATAAGTATAAATAGTCATACACTTGAGGCTTTCTCCCAACCTCAATATAATATAACCTTTTTATATTACATATAAAATGATACATATACAATATACATTTACAATATGTATATTAAAGGAAAATTTGAGGATAGAAGAAAATAATTTTAGTTATAATATACATATAAAACTTTTCTTTAATATCTTAAACTTATTCTATTCAAATGTCTGGTTCTTTTTAATAACTTCTCAGTGTTCCATTTATTAAAATTCTATAGCATTCCCCTTCAAATTAAAATTTGCATGCTGAGCTGAAATTGTCTCCATCATGTTGTAGAAATGAAATGTACTCATTTATCACTTTTATTCAGTTGCATCTCCTAGGAAGTTTCCAGCAAATTTGCTCAGATATACAACCCACCAAATATGGTTATACATTAAAAAATAAAATTGAATTTCTTGGAGAAAATCTCCTCAAGGTAGAGTTCTCATAGAAAATCTTCATTGCTGTGTGCAGACTTTCTCTAGTTGCAGGGAGTGGGGGCTACTGTTCCTTGCAGTACACAGGCTTCCCATTGTGGCTTCTCTTGTTGCAGAGCATAGTGGCTAGGTGTGCAGGCTTCAGGAATTCTGGTACACAGGATCAGCAGTTGTGGCCCGTGGGCTTAGTTGCTCCCGCAGCACGTGGGAATCTTCCCTGATCAAGCACTGAACCCTTGTCTCCTGCATTTGTAGGTAGGACTATTATCCACTGAGCCATCAGGAAAATACTGAAATGAGGGTTTGATAGAATAAACTAAAAGACATTTGTTTGTATGTGCAGTTGGTTTCAGAATGGCCTTCAAGATTCCTCTGGGACCTGGTTTGATCTGGAGAGGAAATTTTTCCCCCTTTAACCACTATAAATAAAAACTTATTTGAAAAAAAAAATCACATTTTCTTTTCAGATTGACCTATTTTGCAGAAATGTCTTAAGTGTTTAGGGGTTTCTTTAAGCTTTTAGGAGTTTGGATTCTTATGTCTCTGCAAGGAGACAAAAATAGGGCTTTAAAGCAGGAGCAGGAGAATGACTAGGTCTGTTTGCAAAAGGTCATTGTGGCTGACATGGGGAATTGATTTTGGGAAGAGTAGCGGCCTAAATGAGGTTTCATAGGTAATGCACAAGGAGGTCAAATCACTCTTTGATTCAAAAGCCTTCATCTCAGAGTAAAACCAAAGGCCCTTCAGTGCTCAGTCCATTTCCCCATCTTCTTCCCTCCAGCATCTCTCACCCTGTCCTTGAGATCTTTACTAGGGCAGGAGTTTTATTGTTTTGTTCATTGCTATGGGGCCAGTGGGCTTCCCAGGGTGCCAAGTGGTAAAGAACCCTCCTGCAATGCAGAAGACACGGGTTCGATTCCTGGGTTGGGAAGATACCCTGGAGACGGAAATGACAACCCACTCCAGTATTTTTGCCTCAGAAAACCCATGGACAGAGGAACCTGGCAAGCTACAGTCCATAGGGTCACAAAGAGATACAGCTTAGTGAGTAAACAACAACAGGGCCAAAAGCTTAGCAGAGCTGCACATAGCTATGCTGATCATACAGGTAATTGAGTAAATGGTTTTTTGGTTTTAATATAAATTGAAAAATTCTTAGCCTGGTCTCTAAGGCCTCTCTGGGGCAGTCACAGCTTCATCTTATCATCTTTGCCCAGGGATCTTGCTGTGACCTCACTGAACTTGCTTTGATTTTCTCAGTCTTAGAATTCCCTGTAATCTCTGCCTAGAAGAATCTTAATGTCCTCTCGGAGGTTAAAGCGCCTGCCTCCAATGCAGAAGACCCGGGTTCGATCCCTGGGTCGAGAAGATCCCCTGGAGAAGGAAATGGTAACCCACTCCAGTATTCTTGCCTGGAAAATCCCATGGACGGAGAAGCCTGGTAGGCTACAGTCCATGGGGTCCCAAAGAGTTGGACACGACTGAGCAACTTCACTTTCACTTTCTCGGCCAACTCTCTTTCAAATTTCAAGTCTCAGCTCTTACCTGATTTCCCAAGACGCGCTTCTTGCCACCTTTAGGGACACTAACAACAAACATTTAGTTTTTTGCCTTCTTATTGTTTATCATAAATAATTTTTGTTTTATTTACAATTGGCAAGTATTTAAATTGTTTGAGATTTTACTTTTTTGGCATAGTTTAAGATTTACAGAAAAATTGAATAGGTAGAACTGAGTTCCCATATAATTTCATCCCAACAATTTTCCCTTATATCTTATATTAAAAGGGCACATTTATTATAGCTAATGAACCAAGATGCATTTGTTACTTTCAGTACATTAATATTAATTAAATCACGTAGTTTATTCAGATGTCCTTAGTTTTTACCTTATGTCCTTTTTCTGTTTCAGAATCTCATCCAGGATACCATATTACATTTATTCATTGTCAAGTTTTCTATGGTGATGACAGTTTCTCAGACTTTCTTTATTTTTGATGTTTTCAGGTGTCCTGGTCCCAACGCATTGCACTGTTTTTGTTTGCTTGTTTGTTTTACTTTTTGGCCACACTGCTCAGCATGTGGGATCTCCAGCCAGGCGTTGAACCCACATACCCTGCACAGGAATCCCAGACTCTTAACTGCTGGACCACCAGGGAAGTCCCTATTTTTAAGTATAATTTCTTAATAGTAATTTAATCCTCTTTGTGAAATTAATATTAGTCTTTTCCAGTACACTGTAATCAAGTTTACACCCATGTCTGACTTATAGCTGTGTCCCAGTGGCTAATACATAGCAGGCACTCAGTATAAATTGCTGAATGAATCCATTTGTTTGTGAAACTGAAACCATTCAACTCAGATTGGGAATTGAACTCACATGCTGGGACTTGAACCAGGACCAAACCCACAGTCTTCCAATTGAAATCATACACTTGGTTCAGGACCTAATGAAGCTCAGGTTATTGATGTCTTGTCTCAGACAGAACTCAGTGAGAGACAAAGTGGAAGGTAAGAAGTGGATTTATTTAGAGAGGAACACATACTACATACATGTGGGCCATCGCAGAGGGCGAGTGTGGCCTCTAAACGTGGCATGGTTAGCTTTTATGAGCTGGGTAATTTCACAGGGGACTTTCCTGGTGGCTCTGTGGTAAAGAATCCACCTGCCAATGCAGGAGACTCTGGTTCAGTTCCTGGGTTGGGGAGATCCCCCGGAGAAAGAAGTCACAGCCCACTCCAGTATTCTTGCCTGCAAAACTCCATGGACAGAGGAACCTGGTGGGCTATAGACCATGGGGTCACAAAAGTTGGACACAACTTAGTGACTAAACAACAAGAACAAATTTCAGTGGAAACCCACTCCAGTATTCGTGCCTGGAAAAGTTCATGGACAGAGAAGCCTGGCGGTCTGCAGTCCATGGGGTTACATGACTCAGAATGTGTACGTGAGGGTGGAGGGTGATGGGTTAGTAGCAATAAACTGGTAGAACTGAAAAAAAAAAAAAAACATTTTATAGGCTAATGAGTGGGAGGATTATTCCAACTATTTTGGGGAAGGGTTGGAGACTTACAGAAATTGGGCCGCCACCCACTTTTTGATCTTTGATGATTGGCCTGGGAACTATCATGGTGCCTCTGGGTGTCAATTAGCTTGCTGATGTGCTATACTGAGTATATACTGAGGATCAAACCAGTCTATCCTAAAGAAAATCATTGGATATTCATTGGAAGGAATGATGCTAAAGCTCCAATCCTTTGGCCACCAGATGCAAAGAGCCGACACACTGGAAAAGACCCTGATACTGGGAAAGACTGAAGGCAAAAGGAGAAGGAGGTGACAGAGAATGAGATGGTTAGGTGGCATCACCAACTCGTTTCAGTTCAGTTTAGTTCAGTCGCTCCATCGTGTCCAACTCTTTGCAACCCCATGGACTGCAGCATGCCAGGCTTCCCTGTCCATCACCAACTTCTGGAGCTTGCTCAAACTCATGTCCATCGAGCCGGTGATGCCATCCAACCATCTCATCCTTTGTTGTCCCCTTCTCCTCCTGTCTTCAATCTTTCCCAGCATCAGGGTCTTTTCAAATGAGTCAGTTCTTTGCATCAGGTGGCCAAAGTATTGGAGTTTCAGCTTCAGCATTAGTCCTTCGAATGAATATTCAGGACTGATTTCCTTTAGGATGGACTGGTTGGATCTCCTTGCAGTCCAAGGGTCTTTCAAGCGTCTTCTCCAACACCACAATTCAAAAGCATTAATTCTTCATGCTCAGCCCTCTTTACGGTCCAACTCTCACATCCATACATGACTACTGGAAAAACCATAGTGCTGACTAGATGAAATCTTTTTGGCAAAGTAATGTCTCTGCTTTTTAATATGCTGTCTAGGTTTGTCATAGCTTTTCTTCCAAGGGGCAAGTGTCTTTTAATTTCATTGCTGCAGTGACCATCTACAGTGATTTTGAAGCCCAAGAAAAGAAAGTCTGTCACTGTTTCCATTTTTTCCCCATCTATTTGCCATGAAGTGATGAGACTCAGTGGACATGAATTTGAGCAAACTCCAGGAGATAGTGAAGGACAGAGGAGACAGGTATGTTGCAATCCATGGGGTCACAAAGAGTTGGACAGGACTTAGAGACTGAACAACAACAAAATTATTTTACTTGACAATATGTCTTTTATTTATTTATTGTCATGCAGCATGCAGTACTTTACTTCTCTGGCCAGGTATCAAACCCACACTCCCTACAGTAGACACAAAAGTCCTAAACACTGGATCACCTGGGATGTCCCTACAATATGTCTTTTATTTTTCTCAACTTGTTTAGCTTTCATTTTCACCTGTGTATGGCCTCAGTACTACTAATCCTTACTGAACATTGTAGAGCATATACAAGGAGCTGTAACTACAGTAATGTATTAAGAAAGAAAACCTCCTTTTGAAAGACTTACAGTCTCCTGGAGAAGACTAGACAGGTACATATAAAACTAAACATCAATAAATAAAACATTGTGTTACCTGGAAAATGAATGATATAAATCTGAAGTTTTTACTAGGTCTCTGGGAGCAGAAAACTGAATGGGACTCAAGAGAGCAGGCTTTGAAAAAAATATCCAGAGGCAAGGCTCAACCTTCAGAGTTCTAAGAGCATTCTGTTCTGGTAATGGATATTCAGTTGTCCGCCCTAGAGCCTGAAAATCTCTACAGCACCTCTCCTAAATAAAAGCCATATGTCAGTGGTATATGGTAGAAGAAATATGAGCCTTGGAATAAAAATCCCAATTCTGTTTCTTTATTATAAACTGTGTGCTCAAGAAAAAAGTTTGTAAAGATTCTCACACTTAATAAAAATTATCCAAAACATGGAAATAAGGCAAAAAGAAGGCTGTGTATCTTTCCAATATCACACTTCAGATCTATCTTACAGGCCTGCCCAAGGATGATTTAATTCTCTAGAGAAATGATCACTTTTGGGAGACTCTGGGAAATTACATGTTAACTTGTAGATTTTTGTCTGATAGACAAATGATTCCTCTACAGCAAAAATGGTATCTCCAAATGGCTAGTTTTATTGCCCTGTAGGACATCAACTAGTTGTGTCTTTCACCTTGCAAATTTATTTAGCATGTCTTTCCTGGTTGGTGTTGTTCGGTCACCAAGTCGTGTCTGACTCTTTGCAACCTCATGGATTGCAGCACACCAGGCTTCCTTATCCTTTATCATCTCCCGGAATTTGCCCAAGTTCATGTCCACCGAATCGATAGTGCCATCCAACCATCTTATCCTCTGTCGCTTACTTCTCCTCCTGCCCTCAATGTCTCCTAGCATCAGGGTTATTTTTTTCCAGTGAGTCAGCTCTTTGCATCAGGTTGTCAAAGTATTGGAGCTTCAGCATCAGTCATTCCGATGAGTATTCAGGGTTTATTTCCTTTAGGATTGACTGATTTGATCTCCTTAAAGTCCAAAGGACTCTCAAGACTCTTCTCCAGCGCCATAGTTCGAAGCACCAATTCTTCTGCACGCTGCCTTCAATATGGTCCAGCTCTCACATCTATACATGACTACTTGGAAAGACCATGCCTTGACTATACGAACATTTGTTGGCAAAGTATGTCTTTGCTTTTTAACACACTGTCTAGGTTTGTCACAGCTTTCCTGTAAAGAAGCAATTGTCTTTCCTGGGTGACCTTATAAATCTCCATCCTTCAAATGGTCTTTGGAACAGCTTTACTGTCTGCCAGTTCCCTTTGTTGTTGTTCAGTCGCTCAGTCATGTCCAACGCTTTGTGACCCTATGGACTGTAGCCCGCCAGGCTCCTCTGTCCATGGGATTCTCCAGGCAAGAATACTGGAGTAGGTTGCCATTTCCTTCGCCAGGGATCTTCCTGACCTACCAGTTCCCTTATTGGTAAGTTAAACAAATCTCTCCCACACACACATATCTGGGAGCCATATTTTAACTTTGGGCAAGTAGCTAATAAATATTTTCCTTACTCGTTAATTTCTTCTTTGTAGTCAACATCATGTGGGAAAAGACATTTTCTTTGACAAAAGATTTGCTCAGTTTCCACAGCTTATGGGGTTTATTTTTTCTGCTTATACCTTGCAATAATCTTTAATATTGAACATATGAATTTTATTTTATTTACTTACTTATTTGGCTACACCGGGTCTTAGCTGAGGCACATGTTATCTTTGATCTTTGACATATGCAAGATCTTCAGTTGCAGCATGCGGGATCTAGTTCCCTGACCAGGGATCAGACCCAGGGCCCCTGCATTGGGAGTGTGGAATCCTAGCTACTGGGTCACCAGGGAAGTCCCAAACAGAGGAGTTTTAAATGCTCATGAAACATGCCGGTAGAGAAGTCAAGAAAGTTTTAAGCTTAGAGTTCAGCAAAGAGGCCTGGACCGACAATATAAGTTTGGGAGTTATTTGCATCATCAAGAAAATATTTAAAGTCATGAGGATAAACAGGGGTGAAGGAGTGGGGAAAAGAATGAGAGAAGAAATAAAGAGCAACACAGAATAGTTGATGTGATACAGTATTGAATTGGAACTCCAGTATTTAGAGACTCCAGTATTTAGAGACAGAGGATGAAGAGGTAGCAAAGGAGACTGAAGAGGGAACAGAGATATCAGAGAACAAAACAGTATAGTGTCTGAGAAACCAGAGGGCTGGGTCAAATGCTGCTGCTGAGAGGCTGTGTCAGATAAGGAGTCAGTTCAGTTGCTCAGTCGTGTCCGACTCTGCAACCCCATGGACTGCAGCATGCCAGGTTTCCTTGTCCATCACTAACTTCCAGAGTTTGCTTGAACTAATGTCCATCAAGCCGGTGATGCCATCCAACCATCTCATCCTCTGTTGTTCCCTTCTCTTCCTGTCTTCAATCTTCCCCAGCATCAGGGTCTTTGCTAATGAGTCAGTTCTTTGCATCAGGTGGCCAAAGGATTGGAATTTCAACTTCAGCATCAGTCCTTCCAATGAATGTTCAGGACTAATTTCCTTTAGGATTGACTAGTTGGATCTCCTTGCAGATAAGAAGTAGAATGCATATGTTAGATTATGGCAAAATGGGAGACAGTCATGACTTTAAAGACGTCACAGTGTGGAGAGATGAAAACTGAAGTCTGGCTGGATTTGAATGGGTTGAACAGAAGTTAAAGACACAAAGGCAGGGATTTCCTGGCAGTCCAGTGCTTAGGGCTTTATGCTTCCTTTGCAGGGGACACAGGTTTGATCTCTGGATTGGGAACTAAGATCCTGTATGCTGTGTGGCACAGCCCCACCCCCGCCACCCCAAAAAGGAAGGCTACTTGAGACTTCTGGAAATGATTTAGACTCTACAAACCTTAATTATATCCCTAGCAAAACCCCGATGATTTCACCAATGTGAAATCCAACAAAAATGGATGCCTGCTACACACCCCACTGTGCTATGCTATAGAATTATTGAGAGCAATGCTTGAGGAAGCATCAACTCAAGTGGAATGTGGGTTCTAGGTCCTGACCGCCTGCGCTCCAATCCCAGCCCTTTCACTAACCAGCTCAAGGACCTTGGGCAACTACCACAGCTCTGAATCTCAGTTTCCTTGTTTATAAACGGGCGTGGAATGTAGTATCTACTTCACTAGACTGTTGTAATGATAAAAAGTATTTAGTATAAGCCTGCACATGGTAAGTACTGAATAAATGTTTGTTGTTGTTTAGTTGCTAAGTTGTGTCTGACTCTTGCGACCCCATGGACTATAGCCCGTCAGGCTCCTCTGTCTATGGGATTTCCCAGGCAAGAATACTGGAGGGGGTTGCCACCTTTATTATTACATTTTCCAATAGTTAAAAAAGATTTATAAATATAAGGTATTAAATGTCATGATCAAAGCAGGCATTGGGGTTATGAGAGCTCAGAGGTTGCTTGGCCTAGTATGGGCCCAAGAAAGATCCCCATTGCCACGATTCTTGATCTCTGTCTAGACTATATATATATATATATATAGTATTAAAATACATATATATGTTGTTTTTTTTTTCCTCATGATGATCCTATGAGGATATACTGCAAAGATATCAAGGCTTAAAAAGAATCAGAGAAAAGATACTGCAGTTTATTATGGAATCCAGAAATCTTTCTTAAATAATTTTTCTTGTATTTTAAAAAACTGTAAAGGCCTGGGAATTTGTAGCTTTGAGATCATATTAATATATATCTTTTCTTCAATACTTGATGAAATTTCTTAACTTGCACTTAACTGCCATGAGTGAGAGAGACAGAGATAAAGACTTTGATAAGGCCTTGTTGCAGTTTTCTGGCTCCTTTCCCCAGTGGCTGTTTGTGTGTTGTTACTATAGATTCCTACCTTAACAAGAAAGGAATGATAGTAAACCAGTCTAATCAAGTTTCTCCTTGCTTAAAACCTATCAGTGTTTCTCCACAGTAAAGCCCTCAACAAGTCCTGGCTTAAGATAATTTCTACTAATTTTTTTCACTCTTAAATGTCCCCTTATGAAAAGTTTTCCATTTAGTCTCTTCTTTTGAAACATGGTCCCACTGAGTTTTAAGAATTCTGTGATCTTAAGTTTCACACAGAATGTAGTTTACGGGCCAGCAACGCTGTTATCACCTGAGAGCTTGTTAAAAATGCAGAATCTGAAGCCCTACCCAGACCTACTGAATCAGAAATTGCATTTTGACAAGCTGTCTCTGCACATTAAAATTTAAGAGGTGCTGGTACAAAAGAGGTAAAAGGAACTTAGGAGAACTACAGGAGAATTTTTCTGTGCAAAAACTCCGAGGTATTTTGCACAGAAGCAGAGCAAATTAAAACTAAACCTACCATGGAAATGTTTTCCAAAAGCAGATATTTTTCAAAATCAATTTGTAAGTTCAAAGTATAATTTGTGACATTTGGTATACTCATACTAGTGACTTTCTACAGAGTTTAAGCTCCTTTTTAAGTATTCAACTTTTTTCAGAGAGCTAGCCTTTCATATTGATAAGTAGGAATGAAAGGGAAACATTATTTTAGACTTTGTCATGGGACAAAGTCACCTATAAGAACATGAGTCAAATAGAAGTCAAATGGCTTCTCTTGCCATATATTCTTTCTTTCCTCCCAGAATCAATGGTAGCCACTTAAAAACATCTTTTTCTATTTCTAAAAAAACTCATCTTTCTCTGCTTGTAGACAACTTAACATTTTCTAGGATTTGTTCTTGTACTATTCTACACAATCAAGAGTTTGATAATTTACCTTTCTACATCTTCAGTTCAGTTCAATTGCTCAGTCATGTCCAACTCTTTGTGACCCCATGGACAGCAGCACACCAGGCTTTCCTGTTCATCATAAACTCCCAGAGCCTACTCAAACTCATCTGCATCAAGTCGGTGATGCCATCCAACCATCTTATCCTCTGTTGTCCCCTTCTCCTCCTGCCTTCCATCTTTCCCAGCACCAGGGTCTTTGCTAATGAGTTAGTTCTTCGCATCAGGTGGTCCAAGTATTGGAGTTTCAGCTTCAGCATGAGTCCTTCCAATGAATATTCAGGACTAATTTCCTTTAGGATGGACTGGTTGGATCTCCTTGCAGTCCAAGGGACTCTCAAGAGTCTTCTCCAACACCACAGTTCAAAAGCATCAATTCTTCAGTGCTCAGCATTCTTTATGGTTCAAGTCTCACTTTCATACATGACTACTGGAAAAACTGTAGCTTTGACTAGAGGNAGTCCAAGGGACTCTCTAGAGTCTTCTCCAACACCACAGTTCAAAAGCATCAATTCTTCAGTGCTCAGCATTCTTTATGGTTCAAGTCTCACTTTCATACATGACTACTGGAAAAACTGTAGCTTTGACTAGAGGGACCTACAGACCTTTGTCGGCAAAGTAATGTCTGCTTTTTACAACATCTTGGTTTCAAAGAATTCTTTGTATCCATTGCTACCTGCAACTCTGTCAGGTTTGCAAGTACATTTCAGTTTCATTTATAGGAAACAATATGTCAATTTTAAGCAATTTTAGGGGTGGGCTCAGAAAGATGTTGAGAAGTTCATCACTGTGAGTGTAACTTCTGGTGCTTGAGCATATTTGGAATGTGATGAACTGTGGAAAGTAGTGGGAGCTCAAAGTACAACTCTATCCATTATAGCTGGCATCTTCCTTTATCTTACTGGGAAATGGCCAACAGTGGAAACCAGGAGAGTTAGGATCGGAAAAAGGAGCCCCCAGTCCTTGATAATTGTTGAGGTGTGATGGGCTAGGGATCAGGACACCTATTAAAGCTGTTAAAAATTTTATAGTGAGGCACTTCCAATGGTCTTAAAATTTCAGTTATTTCCCCCAAATCAGGATGCATTAAAGGTGAGTGTTTTGTTCTGGTATAACTAGGTTATATTGTGCTCATCCTTGTGAAGTACTGTTCTGGTGTCATTTACTGAGCATGCTATACCAAAGAAGCCAGTAATCTTGACTCCTAGTCCTCTCTCTCCTGATAGTATCAAGAACATGAATTTTAGAATCAAGAAATCTTAGTATAGACCCTAAGGAAGGCTCAT
Source organism: Neotragus pygmaeus (assembly GCA_006410875.1). Classification (NCBI taxonomy): domain Eukaryota; kingdom Metazoa; phylum Chordata; class Mammalia; order Artiodactyla; family Bovidae; genus Neotragus; species Neotragus pygmaeus. The sequence continues at coordinate 975,430 of SJYV01010133.1, forward strand.
TTTTCTCATTTGTGAGGTGGGCTGNATGGCATTATTCAGTATCTCATTCAGAGTAAAAGCCAGAGTCCTTGCAATGTCCTCAGGGCATAAATCCCCAGGTGATCCAGTCCCTACTTCCCACCTAAGCCCATCTCTTCCAGCCCTCACCTCCCCTCATTTGGCTCCAGCCACACTAGTCTTCCGGCTGTTCCAGCATACACAAGCCCATCTCAAGCTTTTTGCACCTGCCTTTCCCTCTACCATGAAAGTTCTCTCCCTCCCTTAGGTCTCTGGCTAAAGGACATCAGCTTCTGATGAGGCTTTCTTTGTTCAGTTCAGTTGCTCAGTCATGTCCAACTCGTTGCAACCCCATGGACTGCAGAACGCCAGGCTTCCCTGTCTATCACCAACTCTGGGAGTTTACTCAAACTCATGTCCACTGAGTCAGTGATGCCATCCAACCATCTCATCCTCTGTTGTCCCCTTCTTCTCCTGCCTTCAATCTTTCCCAACATCAGGGTCTTCTCCAATGAGTCAGCTCTTCCCATGAGGTGGACAAAGTATTGGAGTTTCAGCTTCAGCATCAATCCTTCCAATGAATATTCAGGACTGACCTCCTTTAGGATGGACTGGTTGGATCTCCTTGCAGTCCAAGGGACTCTCAAGAGTCTTCTCCAACACCACAGTTCAAAAGCTTCAATTCTTCGGAGCTCAGCTTTTACAGTCCAACTCTCACATCCATACATGACTACTGGAAAAACCATAGCCTTGACTAGATGGACCTTTGTTGGCAAAGTAATGTCTCTGCTTTTTAATATGCTGTCTAGGTTGGTCATAACTTTTCTTCCAAGGAGCAAGCATCTTTTAACTTTATGGCTGCAGTCACTATCTGCAGTGATTTTGGAGCCCAGAAAAATAAAATCTGATACTGTTTCCACTGTTTCTCTATCTATTTGCCATGAAGTGATGGGACTGGATGCCATGATCTTAGTTTCTTTGTTAACACCATAGAACAGAAACACTATCCCTTCATTTAAACCCTCTCTTCCATTTTCATTTTTTCCCCAGGGCAAATAGTATGATCTGTATGCTTTCTATCCATCCATCCATTCATCTATCCTCCCTCTCCAACTAAAATGTCATAAAGGGTATTTTTGTCTCTTTTTGTTGTATCTTCCAGAAATAAAACATGAAGCAAAGACTCAGTAAACAGTTGTTGAATATGTGAATTCTACATTACTAAAAAAGTCAGTTCCTTAAAAACAAAACATGGTCTAAAGTAGGAACTTGATGTTTGAACTAATGAGGAAATGGAAGAGTAGGAGCAGAGGTGAATTGAGAGACTAGAATTAATATATCTACACTATTGATTGCTGTTGTTTTCTATTCACTATGTTGTGTCCAACTCTTTTGCGACCCCATGGACTGTAGCCCGACAGACTCCTCCATCCGTGAGGATTCTCCAGGCAAAAATACTGGAGTGGGTTGCCATTTCCTTCTCCAGGGGATCTTCCTGACCCAGGTATCAAACCCATGTCTCCTGCATTGGCAAGTGGATTCTTTACCACCAAGGCATCAGGAAAGCCCACACTATTGATACTACATATGAAACAGATAAATAATGAGAACCTACTGTTCAGCACAGGGAACTCTGCTCAATGCTCTGTGGTGACCTAAATGGGAAGGAAATCCAAAAAAGAGGGGAGATATGTATACATATATAAATAGCTGACTGATTTTGTTGTATAGTAGAAATTAACACAACATTGTAAAGCAATTATACTCCATTAAAAATTTTTTTAAAGACAGGCCTGCCACACATCTAATTTTATATAAACTGATTAACATAAAAGTGCATGCTTTACTATTTGGGGACCAGACATAACAGTTAAAAGTAATTTATTCAGGTGTGCACAGCAAAAGAAAAGTAATACCTTACGTATTAAAACTATAGTCCAGTCCTTGACTTTATGTGGCAGTGTCCCTGCATGTTCTTAGCCCCGCCAAGTCAGAATTCATCCACATTCCCTTGCTTCCTTCAAAGGCTCTGACCAATGAGGCTTCAAGTTAATAAACCCCAAATTTATTTTTAAAAGAAATTCCACAGAAGTCTTGAAAGCCTTTACCTTGTTTACTCAGATGTATAAAAAGTAAATACACAGGGGAAGAGAGATCATTATCTGCCATTTAAAATACACGCTGAAGCAGTCCTGCAGCTAGGGGATGCTGAAGGGATGGACCAAGAGAAGCTTCGAGTCCACAGTCCCCAGCGCTGCTCAGCCACCAGCCAGGGCAGCTGCAGACAACCGCCTTGGGGACCAGATACACAAACGGAAGACATCTCCACAGTGGCTGGGTGGCTACCCCACGCGGGGTGGAAGGACTGGTTGGGGGAGAACCAGAACAACTATGCAAACGGCTTGGCATGAACAGCAGAACTGCAGCTCATTCATTTTGCAAGTGTGACTCCAGTCCTGCGGCTCACACACCCACACAGCCGGCCAGGCCGCAGCGAGTCTCCCCTCCCCTTGCTGCCATTTGGGTAAGTAAGCAGGTGCGGTGCTTCGTTCACACTTGGATCAGCTTTCTAGGAATCCTGTCAGTGGCACATAGATGGGCAGGAGTGCGCCCCAGCGGTTAGGAACGTGGACCTGCACGTCGAGCTGCCAGGGCTTAAGCCTTGCCTCCGTGACTCTGTGTCCCTACGGATATGGCCCAACCCTTTCTAAGACTCCGTTTCCTCATCTCTAAACAGTCCGCTTACGATTCTTAGATAATGCAGGAAAAGCATCTAATGTAGTGCCTTGGCACACAAGACCTTAATACATATTATAGTAACTATTATCACAATACTAGCTATTATCGTATTCTTGACTTTCAAAAAATCACTGGGATTTCTCAGGTGGTGTAGCGGTTAGGACAATGCGGGGAGCACAGGTTTGATCCCCGGTCAGAGAATCAAGATTTCACAGGCTGCACGGCATAGCCAAAATAATAATAATAGTAATAATCACATTTCAAAACTAATCACCTGTCTTCCTCTTGAGTTTAGACAGGGGTATACCATTTATTGTCTCTCTGTTGTTTGGGAAAACTGCCACTCGTCAGATGCTGAGACCAGGGTTTTCCAGGTATGGCTAGCAAATATAAACTCATTTAAAGACTTTCTCCTCAACCCTATCCCTGAATAAAAAATATATATTATTTGGTATTGGAGAGCATAAAAGAAATGTTAGGCAAATGTGACTATGTGCAGTATTTAAATAGGAAGATCATGTGACATTTTAAAATATACAGGTAGGCAGGTATGTGTGGGTGTAACTAGGTACTTTTCTACCAAATTTTTAGCTGATAGAAATCACTGATTAATCCAATACCCTATAATGCCTCAGTGCTTGAAAAAATGAAATAAAACCTTTCGTTTTTTTTCATTTCTCCTTGTCACACTAATCAAGGACAGACTTTAGAAGCACTGAGTGAATTTTACCAAATTATACAAGAGTTAGTCTCACAGGTGGAGATTTGGATCAGTACTTTGGGGAGGGAGCAGGTATTTGTATTCTGCAAAAGCTCCCCGTGAATCCCTAACGCCAATATCTATGGTTGGGAAATACCAGTCCAGAATCTTCCTTTTGACAAGATTTTTTTGCCTTAAAAACCCTGTTAACATCTCTTGATCTTATAGCCTGCTTCTTAAGCAGGACTTGCAACTCAAAATCCAGCAAAGAGGCAGGGCCAAGTCACTATACAGCCCTTAAAATCAGTACAGATTGGACTTCCCTGGTGGTCCAGGAGTTAAGAATCCGTCTGCCATGCAGGGGACACAGGTTCGATCCCTGGTCTGGGAAGATGGCACGTGCTGCAGAGCAACTAAGCCTGTGTGCCACAAGTACCGAGCTCAAGCTCTAGAGCCCGCGCTCCACAACAAGACAAGCCACGTCTAGGAGAAGCCCAAGGACTGCCACTAGACTAGCCCCTGCTCGCCACAGCTAGAGCCAGCAGCAACGCATGCAGCCGTGAAGACCCAGCACAGCCAAACCACAATAAATGCAAGCAGCTCAAACTCCTCAAGGCCTTGCCCAGCAACAAAGGAGCTCCAGGAGATGGGGAAGCGGGGTGAAACTGTATTTGTTCAGTGGAACCAAGTGAATGCTCTTCCTTTAGATTGATGCTGCCCGACAGAGCTTTCTGCCCATGGTAACGTTCTGTATCTGCATCTTCCCATAAGGGAGTCACACGAACATCTGAAGTGTGGCTCACGGCTTCTGGACAGCACAGCTCTGGACAGAAGCTGGACTCAGCCTGCTTGTAGCCTTCCCAATGCCTTGCTATCTGAGGTCTCCGTGTCATTACCTCATTCAGGACTTATCTCTCGAGAAGTTACCTTGTTCCCAGCACGTGGGAGGTGCTGGGGACAGAGCAGGGAATACATATATACCCCTTTTCTCATGGTGCTCACATTCTTATTAATAACAACTGGCCTCATAACTACCACTCATTTGAGATACTTCCTCAAAGAATTGCTGGGTCAAATGTGTTTTTTAAAGTTGTGTTATTTTGCAGACATAGAGAACATAATTGTGGTTGCCAAGAGAGGCAGGTAGGAGAGGCATGGAGTGGGAGTTTGGGGTTAGCAGATGCAAACTATTATATATAGGATGGATAAACAAGGTCCTACTGTAGAGCACAAGGGACTATAGTCAATACTCTGTGATAAACCATAATGGAAAAGAATATGAAAAAGAATGTATATGTATATGCATAACTGAATCACTTTCTGTACAGGAGAAATTAACACAACATTGTGAATCAATTATATTTCAATAAAATGCAATAAATAAACAAGTAAATAAAATTGTGCTATTTTGGAGTAAAAAAGGAAACGGTCATAGTTTGAGAAATAATACAGTTCAACCAACGTATTGAAGAAATGAGAGGACATCCAGAGTCTCCACAAGCAAGACAGGAGAACTCATGAAACTTTGCGAGAAGAGCAACATAACCTCAATAACAGAGGAACCTGTGCAGACGTTATTTCTGAGGAAGGTCATAAGGTCACCTAGGGCCATCTGAATGACCAGACAGCCTATTAAGACGCAGGGGCCACGGCAGGAGGACCGAGGAATTCCCAATGAGAACACATGTAACCATTGCCACTGAAGATGGCATCAGGAGAGAACCAAATTTGTGTTTGGAAATGTAGTAGTTTTAAGCAACTGTCATAAATACTGTAACTACTTGATGATAAAAAGTTTTCAAGGGATTAAGATAGAAAACTAAATGATCAAAAAATGAGTGACAGATTCCTTTCAAAAAAGCCATCACCAACAGTAAAGGAGGAGCCCTGGGTAAGCCCATTGCTCCTCACGCCAGGCTCTTCCCACGGCTCCATGCAGGCAGCCAGGCCTGGTCATCTGCCATCAGCAGTGTCGAGGTGCTCAGAACTGCAGGTGCTCAACAGAGCCTCGGGGCAGGTCAAACCCAGAGCAGCTCAACTCTGGTCAATGGCAAATACTACCAGAAAGGATGAAAACTGGGTGCCCGGGTGGAGGGTTCTCGCTGAGAAGAGGAGAGAAGGGTTTTCAGAGTTGCTGCACTGGGATCATTACTAATAATTAAAGCCAGAACTCAGTTCATTCATCAGCCACCTTACCTAGTTCTGGGGGCAGAACAGTCAGGCGGTTCCCTTGAATGTGGAGCTCCTTAAGCTGAGTAAGCTCCCCGGTTTCCTTAGGCAGCGAGATCAGGTCGTTATCCCTAAGGCTGAGCTAAACAGAAGAGAAACAAGGAGGTGTCAAAACAATTTTCACACAAAGAGGCCCTTGGCAGAGGCCCTCTCCTCGCCCTTGCCCTCTCTTCCTCGAAGGCTCAATCCTTCCAATTTATTTACAAGAGTCTGCAGACAAGCCACGAACGGTCTTGGGGAGCAGGGGCTTTTATTCCTGCAAAATAAACCGTACTCTGGCTCAAATTGCCTTGATTCCACTCCTACAAGGGCTGTAGGAGTGAATTGATTTTCTAAGAATTTAGATAAATTACTTACTATCTGCAACTTTGTGAGTTTCCCGATATCTGGCGGCAGGATTTCAAAATCGTTGTCACTTAGATAGAGTGCACGCAGGGTGGCTGCAAATTAAACAGCGATATATAAACAGGGTGGCATGGAACCCAACCATTTGAGGTCTGATCAATACGTGGGAGTCAGCTTTGATTAATAACCCTGGCGTGGTGAAAAGCCTGTGACACACCTAGGGCTCGCAATAATAACCAGCAGGTCAAACTTAGATTTACTGGCTTATTGTGTAGCTGGTGTGTTCAGGAAAATATCTATATCCAAAGGACTGGTATAATTAACAACTCATGGGCACTGGCAGCTTCTGGCACGGAGTTTCAATTCGCTTTTCAGAAAAGATAGCTATTTTTCTTCAATTACTTCTGATTCACCTGTATGGCTCAATTTGCATCCAGAATGAAACCAAGAAAACCACTGTGTCATTTATATCAACGCTCAGGGCAAAAGGGCTCAGTTGTGTAAAGAGAACTAGGTCAGAAAAGAAAGAACCAAAAGGCTTTCTCGTGATGGAGGTCAGAATCATAGTTCATTGCTTCCATCATCAGACTAAGTATTATTACTTGTTCCTATAGCCTTAACCACAAAAATAAATGATGATGAAGGAGTTAAAATAGTGCAGTGGAATTTAAAAACAAGAGAAAACCCTAACTTAAGCAGAAATCTGTTCACATTATACAAGGATATCAGTCCCTAAACCACTGACGGGTAAAACCCTAAGGCATCATTTTATCCTTAACCAAAAGGAGAGAGTATAATTAGATGTAGTTTGATTTGTTTACATGTATTCAACTACATTCTAACGTCTTAAAATTCAACAGAATTGTATGTTAATAGACTTAAGAAAAGCAATTTCTCCCATGGTCCAAGAAAACATGTTAAAGTTGGTTTCATGGGCCTGACAAAGTCTGGGATAAAGAATACATGCTGTGCTTAGTCTCTCAATTGTGTGTGACTCTTTGTGACCCCACAGACTGTAGCCCACCAGGCTCCTTTGTCCATGCGGATTCTCCAGGCAAGAAAACTGGAGTGGGTTGCCATGTCCTCCTCCAGGGGATCTTCCCAACCCAGGGATCGAACCCAGGTCTCCTCTACTGCAGGTGATTCTTTACCATCTGAGCCAACAGGGAAGCCCAAGAATATTGGAGTGTGTAGCCTAACCCTTCTTTGGGGGATCTTCCAGACCTAGGAATCGGACTGGGGTCTCCTGCATTGCAGGCAGATTCTTTACCAGCTGAGCTACCAGGGAAGCCCTGATAAAGAATATATGGAAGGTTAAAAAAAAAAAAAGAAAGAAAGAAAGAAACTTTATAGAGACTAACTCAGAAAAATCAGAATCTCTGGATGCCAGCTATGTCACTATTTGGAAAAACAGAACATTCACCTACAGACAACAACTCTCTCCTAAATATTTTATGAGTTCTCAGAAAATCACTTTTTCCTATTTTTCACAAGCATCTGTAGCAAGAAATGTGTTTGCATATAAGAGGAAAAAGTGTGTTCATCTATGACTGGTGAGTTCTTAGTGTCTGATGACATGCTATAGATGAAACAGATTATATCAATAAGAATACTTTTTAAAAGTCTTATAACAAGAATCCTGGCTAGAAATGTTTAAAATTATGTTAGCAGTTTATTAATATATACTTTTATAAGTAACTCATTGGAATATCTTTGGGCAAAAAGACTGCTAAGTCGCTTCAGTCGTGTCTGACTCTGTGGGACCCCATAGAAGGCAGCCCAGCAGGCTCCCCTGTCCCTGGGATTCTCCAGGCAAGAACACTGGAGTGGGTTGCCATTTCCTTCTCCAATGCATGAAAGTGAAAAGTGAAAGTGAAGATGCTCAGTCGTGTCTGACTCCTAGCGACCCCATGGACTGCAGCCTACCAGGCTCCTCCGTCCATGGGATTTTCCAGGCAAGAGTACTGGAGTGGGGTGCCACTGCCTTCTCCGGGGCAAAAAGCTTACAAAGCATTAATAGCAACACATGAGAAAGTCACACACTATACATATGCATGCTGCTGCTGGTGCTGCTAAGCCGCTTCAGTCATGTCCGACTCTGTGCGACCCCATAGACGGCAGCCCACCAGGCTCCTCTGTCCCTGGGATTCTCCAGGCAAGAACACTGGAGTGGGTTGCCATTTCCTTCTCCAATGCATGAAAGTGAAAAGTGAAAGTGAAGATGCTCAGTCGTGTCTGACTCCTAGCGACCCCATGGACTGCAGCCTACCAGGCTCCTCCGTCCATGGGATTTTCCAGGCAAGAGTACTGGAGTGGGGTGCCACTGCCTTCTCCGGGGCAAAAAGCTTACAAAGCATTAATAGCAACACATGAGAAAGTCACACACTATACATATGCATGCTGCTGCTGGTGCTGCTAAGCCGCTTCAGTCATGTCCGACTCTGTGCGACCCCATAGACGGCAGCCCACCAGGCTCCTCTGTCCCTGGGATTCTCCAGGCAAGAACACTGGAGTGGGTTGCCATTTCCTTCTCCAATGCATGAAAGTGAAAAGTGAAAGTGAAGTTGCTCAGTCATGTCTGACCCTCAGCGACCCCATGGACTGCAGCCTTCCAGGCTCCTCCATCCATGGGATTTTCCAGGCAAGAGTACTGGAGTGGAGTGCCATCACCTTCTCCAATACATATACATATATAATTTTTTTTTGCATGTTCTTTAAAAAGACAGTCAAGCTCTCTAGCTAAATGTGAGATGATCTCATTTAGGCAAACTTTCTATCATAAAGTTAATATGACATTACCAAGTCCAATTCAGTGCAATGGTGTTAGATCACAATTTATCAAATATACATACTGCTGAGCTCTGAGGGAATATTCAAAGGAATCTGAAGTAAAAAATATAAATGTATGTCCAATAATTTCTCTTGGAGTTTGGGACCTGGCAAATAAATTTCCCTTTCAGAATGCAGAGGACCATTTTAAGGAGATTTATAGGATTAAAAGTTTCTTACTCAGGTAGAAGAAGTTTCCAGGAAGAGAATTTTCATTCAAGTTGTTGTAAGTCAAATCAAGGACCTCCAGAGCTGGAAGCGATCCAAATCCTCGAGGCAGAGTATTTAGTCTATTCATTCTGTTGTTGGGGGTAAAAATATCAGATGTCACACACAAAACATGTACGTATTATACAGACTACTCAGATCCCCTCTGTGTGCCGAGTCTCAGAGTCACCTGTGAGAGGCTCAAAGCTGAAAACCCAGCCATAATCCCATTCACTTTATGTTATTTTTACCAGCCTAGTAACTCTAGCCAGGTGATTTCCAAGTCCATGAAACATTTGAAAATGCCTTAGCTGTCACTTTCTCCAATGGTGGTGCTCCAACATTGTTTTACACAGAAAATAAACACATCGCAAAATATCTTTCCTTCTAGAGAAAAACTTCTTTATAAGTGTAGCAAGGATAAGACCTCAGAAAATATATGTGAAGTCTCATAGTTTTCAGACTTTTGCTTTATTTGATTTTGCTTATTCCTCCCAATGGGAGACAGACCAAAAAAAAATCACTTTTTTTTGTTTTATTTTGCAACTACTGATAGTAGTTCAGCACCATCTCCAATTAGAATCAAGTTTGCCAGGGACCAGGGATGGGGAGGGAGGAGAGGAATGGGGAATTTTTAATGGGTATAGAGTTTTAGTATGGCAAGATGAGAAACTTCTAGACATAGGCTGCAAAACAATGGGAATACATTTAATGCTTCTGAATTACAGAAACAGAAATACGGTACACTTTAAGTTACACGTACTTTATATCACAATTGAAAAAAATTTAATATATACGTAAAAACTGAAAGTGTTAGTTGCTCAGTCATGTCTGATTCTTCGTGACTCCATGGCTGAGGCTCCTCTGTCCCTGAGATTCTCCAGGCAAGAATACTGGAGTGGGTTGCTATTCTCTTCTCAAGGGGATCTTCCCGACCCAGAGATGGAACCTGGGTCTCTTGCATCACAGGGGGATTCTTTACCATCTGAGCCACCAGGGAAGCAAGCCCTTAAACACATACACACACACATCTCCAATGAAAGCTAAAGCAAGCTAAGAAAAATATTTTTCTATTATGTTCCACTTGTAAGACTCTTTTTTTAATGTTATTCTCTTTGAATACACTTAAAATATGATTTTAAAAATTTGTTTAATAATATAGACTGACATACTGAAAGGTGGGGGGTGGTGCTCTGACACCAGTCATAATTCTAGATACCAATCCTTCTCACATGACACACAATCCTATCCAAACCCACCAAACAGGCCTCACAGGAAACAGCCGAGAGCAGAGAGAAACCCAGGGAAAAAGTGATGCCCACCTCTCGATGGGTATGCAGCCTTCGGTTGACTTTACAGTTAGCAAGTTAACCTCCAGTATAATGTGCTGAACTGCTGCTGCTGCTGTGCTCAACTCTCTGCAATCCCATGGACTGGAGCCCAGCAGGCTCCTCTGTCTATGGGATCTTACAGAGAAGATTACTGGAGTGGGTTGCCATTTCCTTCTCCAGGGCATCTTCCCAACCCAGGGGTTGAATCTACGTCTCTTACATCTCCTGCACTGGCAGGTGGGTTTTTTTTTTTTTCCTCCTGTGCCACCTGAGGAGCCCTAATAACTGGTATTTTCTGTGAATTCACAATGTGTGAAGCACACCTGTGTCAAGCGTTTCATGGGGTCTCCAAAACGGAAATGCAGGCAGGACAGTACTTATAATGGTCTCTGGAACATGGCAATGGAGTGTCAGGTTAACACAGGTTTAGCACCAAGGGCCTCTGACTCTCCTGATGAGAATGACAGGTATCTAAGATCCCCCAGCACTCCTGGAGGCCTCGCACCCTTGATTCCTGGACCCCCACGTGAGGATGCTGAGTAAACTGAAGGAAAGAAATCAGAGACAGTGAAAAAGGCATGGAAGTATACAGTATGTGCTTCCTTCCTTAAATCTTGCTCTGAGTTACCCATTTTTGAAAATGACCAATGCAAGTTTTTCTTTCCAAACCCAGAAGTACACTTTTGAAACATAAGATGCAAGAAATCCACTTTCAGACTTTCTTAGCGGGAAGAAGCGTCTCACCAAAAAGACAGATCTCGTCCACTCTGTAGCCTAGAGCAAGCCCGAGCCTGTCCACCTGTGCATGTCAAGCATCTACTAAACTGAAGGTTCTTTTTATTCCCTGAGCAAGAAACCAATCCCCGCCCCGCCCCAAAGTGTCAGGGACTCAGCAGAGGCCCCTGCAGTCGGCAGCGGTGACAGCACTGGGCCTGNAAGACTTCAAAATCAACTTCCGGCTGAACATGAAGCTTGGATTACATGTGGCCTAACTGCTCTGCTGTATGTTTGTTTTTTTTTAATTGTCTGTTTATTCTGAGTCCTCCTTCATGCCTTGCCTTAACCAGGGCTGCACAATTCTTCATGCCATTTGAGGGGAAAAGTACCATTTACAGAAACCTATCTTAATCCCTCTCCCAGAGAACTAGGAATCGGGTTCAAACTCTGACAATCCCATCCATATAGCTAGGTAATTAAATCCAGAGAGTGTTACACAATCAATAAATCAGCAAGAGCCAAAAATGCAAACAGCTCCCAAGTCGACAAAGAGGCAACTCAAACGTGTTCGATTGAAAAGGAAAGTTTACAACTCTGTCCTGAAGCACCTTGAACTCAACCAAACAAAACCTAGGCCCCTTCCCTCCTCCCCAAAGTTGTCTCTATACCATATCTATACATCTATATCTATATATGCTGTATCTATATATCTATATCTATTTCAGCTCCATTGTCCCATCCATACCGCCTCACTTGTATCTGCTTTTCATATAAAATCCCTCCCCACCTTCACTGTTGCTACCCTGGTTCACCAGGAACGCTAACCTGGTGGGTTTCATCCAACTTCTCTTCCATGTGGTCTTTCATACGAGTATCATCTTACCCGCCACTTCCCAGTGACAACTCCCTAGTGGTCAGCAGGTTAAGACCAGAGCTCCTTTATCTGACACACAAGGGCCTCCATTAGCACTCAACTCCCTGCCGCAATGGACATTTACTTATTTACAGGCTCTTTCCCCACCTGTGATACAGGCTCCCTGAGGGCTGGATGGCCAGCACCTGAACAGAGAGCTCAAGAAACACTCATCGAATGCACAGCAGACCCCGTGCTTCTCTGCCTGGCCTCATCTCCTGCCTCGCCTCCTCCCGCCTTACACTTTACGCTCAGGACACCACGAAACTTGCAACGCCTGGAACAGGTGGTGCTCTAGGCTTTTTATCTTTCCTCAGTTTATTTTAATTGGAGGATAATTGCCTTACAATGTTGTGCTGGTTTCTGCCATACATCAACACAAATCAGTCATCACTATATATACGTCCCCTCCCTCTTGAGCCTCTCTTCCACCCAAACCCCTATTCCACCCCTCTAGATCACCACAGGGCATGGAGTGAGCTCCCCGTGTTATACAGCAGCTGCCTACTAGCTACCCATTTCACATGTGGTCGTGTTTATATGTCAAAGCCACTTTCTCGATTCGTCCTGCCCTCTCCTTCCCCTGTTGTGTCCCCAAGTCCATTTTCTATGTTGTTGTCTCTATTCTTCCTCTGCAAATATGTTCATCGGTACCATTTTTCTAGATTTCGTACATATGTTAATACATATTTTTCTCTTTCTGACTTATAACAAGCTCTAGGTTCATCCACCTCAGTATAACTGATTCACATTTGTTCCTTTTTTATGGCTGAGTAATATTCCATTGTATGTACATACTGAGCTTTTAAATAAGTCCTTCTCACAATCAGAGGCGTCGTCCATCTACCTTTCAGTCATCTCAGTCTCAGAGTCTCAGCTCTAATGCTACCCCTTGTAGGAATCCTTCCACGAATCTCACCTATATGCTAACATGCTCCTGGCCCCTTTCTCCCACTGTCACCTGACAGCCTCCCACTGGCCAGCGATCCAGCTGCACACTTCCCTGCTCACTGACAGCTGCTCTGCCCCCATCCTTAAGGCTGCGACATTCATCACTGATCTTCAGACGAGCAAGGCTCTCATGTAGAAAAGGCACTTACATAGTCCCAAGATAAATGAATCTATAAATAAAACAATGATGATGATAAATGTGCCAGGTGCTATTCCTAGCACCATTTTTTAGGTGAAAGAATGTTTATTCAGGCAGACATACATCCCACAGACAAGAGTGTGGGCCATCCATCTCAGAAGTCAAGAGGCACCAGGGTATGGGGTTATCAGTTTTTACTGGGGTGGGTAATTTCATACACCAATGAACGGGAGAAACATCCCAACTATTTTGGGTAAGGGGCATGGACTTCCAGAAATGGGGCCACCAGCCACTTTTTGACCTTTTATGGTCCACCTAGGAACTATCATGGCACCTATGTGTGTGTCATTTATATGATGTGTTACAATGAGCGCTTACTGAGGCTCGAGGTCTAATAAATGTCAACTTGACCGCCATCTCGGACCTAGGTGATTCTCTTGTACCTTATATATATCAACTCACTTAGCAAATGATGAAGAATTTAATAGTAAGAATACATGTCTAGTATTGGGTTGGCGAAAAAGTTCATTTGGGCCAACCCATTACATGTGTCTTGTTTTAGCTTCCTTCTTAAATGCAAATGAAATATTAGGACTTAATCTTTCAAAACAGAGATATAAACAGAGGAGCCTTTTTTTTCTGGTTTGCCAGATGGGTACAGACTCCATATATGTCAGAGAAAGCTGTCTGATATCAGGTGACTTTTCCCCTCTTCTAAACCCTACTTCCTCTCAGACATTATGAGAAAAGAATGCTTACAGGTCTTACAAAGACTGTCTCTGAACCGGAATGAATAGCAAATGAGGAGAGCCTAACCAGACTCCCAGTGGAAAAACATGAACTAAAAATCAATCCAAGAATGATTTTTGTTTTTCACAACTGGTTCCTAATAAATTGACAAGTACCTTGCCAGCTCCTATAGCCACTCCATGTAAATCACTAACAGTGTTTATGACTAAAATTTAATGATATATTACTTTACATGGAGGATGAGGCTTGGAGCAGGCAGTATCCTTTAACAGCTCAACAATGAAGCTGGAATTTGGAACTGCAAGTTCTGGGGGGTGCGTATGGTGTCTGATGGCAGTGGGGTTCTCTGCTCAGCCACTAACCTGAGGACCAATCAGGAGCAAGCCACTTAACCTCTTGAAAAAGGCTTGGCTTCCTTCCACACAGTAAAATCCGCAATGCCTGCCCTTCCCCATTCCCAGTTAAGAGGGTCAAACACTGGTATGAGGACTCTGAAAACTGTAAAGCAATATAAGAACACAAGGTATTACTATTATTCACTGCAACCTGGTTCTGTAACCTCAGCTGAATCAAAACTTCTCTCTTCATCTTTGTATAAAGACAGATACAGGACTGATAACTTCTCAAATATAAAAAGGAAAAACTGTTAAGAATCAATGAAGCAGTGTTAGGAAACATATCCTCCCCTCCATAGAAGGAAGGTGCTTTAGACACTATTTCTACTCAGAGAAAAAAAAATCAACCATATTACAACTGGCCTGCACAGTTCTACCTAGCTATGCAAATGGGTTCCTTCTCGGGCAACATAACGGAAATAAAATTTTATTGGAAACAAAATACAGTAAAAATAAACTCCCTTATTATACCAACAATTAGCTTCTCAATTAGCACACAGATAAGATTTGCGCTAATGTCGGCCATTGAAAAGATGTATTAAAACAATAAAACGGCAAACCCCTCCCTCGCTCCCGCCCACATCCCGGCTTCCCGCTCCTCCTCCTCTTGTTTCCCTCCCCCTCCAGGAGACTCACCCCAGGTTCAGGTGTTTGAGTTTCTGCAGACTGCTGATCTGCGTGGGCAGCTCCTCAATCTGGTTATTAAAAAAGTTAAGCACTTCCAGATTCTTCAGTTCTGCTATGTTTGGTGGCACAGCTGTGGAAATAGAAACGCTGAGTGTGAGTGCAGGAACCTCGCCCCTGGCAGCGAGCGCCAGTGCCTTCCTTTCAAATGTGAGAGATGAAACTCCAGCACAATCACCTTATTCACATGTATCTCTCTTACGTAATTTCTGTAGGGAGTTTCTTAGGTAGCAGCTCACCACTGGGTTCACATGGAAATGTTTCCTCCAAGTGCAGAAGAGAAACTCTGTGCCATCAACAGTCTCTAAGCGAACATTACAGAGCATTCTATACTTCTTCTTCTAAATTTTCTTCCCTTCCAGTTTTATTGAGATATAATCAACATACAGTTCTATGTAAGTTTCAGGTGTACATCCTAAGTATTTGACTTACATCATGATTATCACAATAAGGTTACTGAACATCTATCATCTCATAAAAATACAAAAGCAATGTTTTTCCTTGTGACGAGAACTCTTAGGATTTACCCTCCTAGATGTAAAATTATATATTTTTTAAATCATGTAATGTCTATTGAGTCCAGTTGTTTTCTTCCTTCTACTTCCCTCACATCTCCAAAAGAAAGTCAGCAAACTCCAAAATCCCTTCCTGAGTAGTGTATCATCAAGCTGTTTAAATAATCTGCTATCTGAAGAGCTGTTCTCCTAACACTTGACTAAATCACAATGATGTTTAAATTCAATCTTAAGTCTTAAAACAGTCAACCTACCAAGTTTCCGATTTTTGCCTTTACATCTCAATCAACACACACACACACACACACACACACACACACACCCTTGGATCAGATTAGCAACTGATCACCGCATAGTTATTATGCAGGCATATGAAAAACCAGTTCATTAGCAAGAAGGGGACATGAGTGTGCCTATCAAAGGTTAAAGAAAGCAACTGGGGAGCTGAAAGCATTCCCCTTCCCTACAGTATATACTTGCAAATACAAATTTTAAAAAGCCAAAGGCATCTTTACCTAAAAAATACTAAGTCTCACTTGGCAGCAGCAGGACATTCAATATATTGCACTTCATGTATCCCATCTGCTGATTCAGTCTCCCCACAAACCTGTTACTGGCCAAACAGCTCATTCATGGTTCATGTAAGCTCTTAATACCAAAATATTCAGGTAATTGAAACTATGGACAAGGGTCTTGGGTACCACAGAAGAAACTGTTAGGTCTTACGTCAGTACATTCTCTTCCCATCTCAACATCCTCCTTCAGGGGTGCCCCAGAAAACCAGAGAAACCTGGGGACTCGTTGCTGAAAACCAAGGCCAAGGTGTGTATAACATTCCAGACAGACACCTCAGGCTTTTTGTTTGTTTGATTCCCTAATTTATTTGTCTGCACCAGGTCTTAGTTGCAACATGCAGGATCTCTAGTTGTAGCTTGTGGGATCTAGTCCCTCAATCAGGAATCGAACCTGGGAAAGCTGCACTGGGAGTGTGGAGTCTTAGCCACTGGACCGCCAGGGAAGTTCCCAGACACCTGAAATATGTAAGAAGACAGCCACACCAAGAACCCCAGTGGAAAACTCCCAGGAGAACAGAAGTAAGGAGGCAGGCACAGAGCTCATTACAGCTGAGTCATCCTTTTCAGCTTTATAAAATGTCTAAGGTATCGATGACTTGATTACTTTTAGAGCCTTGGTACAAGTTCAGAGACACACGTTTGCCAGAGGAAGGGACTGTGGAGAAGAGGAACTATTCTGAACGAAGACAGCTGGGAAGAAGTAGTGGTCCAGATGGAAAATGAGCAAGGCGTGGATGAGTTGACTGAAGAGGCTGGTTGTGGGGATGGAAATGAAAAGGTCGGCTTTAATGGGATCACTGAGGCAACTAGGAATTCCTCCAGCACCTCACTCCCCAGTACCAAGAGGAATGCAGACAAGCCCTACCTGTAGGATCTGGCTACAAAAGCACATGCTTAGGTGTGTCCTCCATAACATACTTTCCCAGGAATGGATCGTAATCACTTTGCATAAATGACCTCAAGGAAATTCATCAGACTGTGCCTGCTGGATTTAGAAGTGTTCATTTACTTCTTCTCTCTACCTGGACCCTGGAGTGTGTCAAGTGCAAATCGACAAAGGACTACAGCCCTGCTCAGAGACCTCACTCTTTGCCTGCTCACCCTCCAGCTACCACTAAGCTTCTCTCCCCACATTCATCTGATTAGCTTGAAGAGCAATAAAGAAAGTTAAGGCAACCAGGAGAAAATGATGATCTCAATTTAACCACAAACCAAGAATAATGCAGCCAGAATTACTGCCGCTTTCCCGAAGCTACTTTGCCAATGCAATTAAATGCTGGTCCGAAGGTATCGCCTTTTTTGACAGGATGAGAGATTATTTCACTCTCCTTGCTAAATCAGTCCAATTTAAAACCACACGTTATGCTAAATGTGATTCAGGACTTTGTTCTGTGGACACAAACAATAACCCCACATTCAATTTACCCAGCCTCTCCCAGATTTTTGGTGTGCATGTGAATCGTTTGCTAAAGACTCCATTCAAGCGAGAAGGGGAAAAAGATTTTTTACAGCTAATATTCTTCCTAAACTACAGAATCCTCCCCCTCACCACCCCCACTGTAGTTAAAAGCAAAGGAAATTAACCTTCAGACCTGTCTGGATGGGATGACGTCCACACTTTCAACTAGCATTTAGAGAATGATTATTTTGTGCACAGAAGCATAAACTTAGAGCACTGAACATTTCAATACTTTCGAGATAAAGTAAGAGAGGCAGACTATTTAAAGAAAGTAAGTCACGGGACCTCTTTGGTGGTCCAATGGTTAAGAACCTGCCTTGCAGTGCAGGGGATGCAGGTTTGATCCCTGAACAGGGAACTAAGATCTCACATGCCACCCATGTGCTGCAACTAGACAGTCCACGAGCTGCAACCAAAAAAGATCTCATATGATGCAACGAAGGTCCTAGGCAGATAAATACTTTAAAAGAGAGGGGAAAAAATTTTAATTAAAAAAATTAAAAAGTTACAAAAAGGTGGGTGATCAGAGTCAATCACCAGAGACAGGTCTGGTGGCTGGAAAGCAAACTGATCCTAAAAAAACTGTCCATAAAAAAAAATAATAATAATATCAACGAGTTAACAATATGAGTAACAGTTGTGCAGTGGCTAAATCATATACATAGATCCATGAACAATTTACGAAAATCTATTATGAAAAGGGAGCAGCAATGTGTCACAGATCAGAATATTCTTTTGGAATTTTCAAAACAGCTACATGACGCACCAGCTAGAAGCAGCATTTTAGAAGATAACTAAGCAGTGAACATCAATACATTTCTTATTATGCATCTGAAATGTTCCTTCTTCATCCATCTGTCCAGTTTCTGACCCCTCTCCACCCCCACCAGTGGTACACACGGAGTCTACAGACAAGGAGCCGTGTCCACAGAAGAAACTGAGGCTGTATGATGCATGAACCCAGGAGGCCTAGCTCACTCGTCTTGGGCTAGCTCTGCACTTTCCTAACCAGCTTTGAACTCGCTATGTGTCCTTAACTCATAACCTCTCTGAGCCTCCATTCCCTTCAGTTTAAATTAAGAAGGCTGGATTATGACCATTTTTCCATTCCCTTCCACCCAGCTTTAGTATTCTGTGATTCTGAGAAGAGGTGATTGCAAAAATCAATGATATGGATTTAAATAATGCAAGAAATGGGGCCCTCAATTAGGAAGCTCAGTCATGTAGAACTTTGCCTGTGACAGAGAATTTAGTATCGTTTGCTGTCTAACTAATATCGTTGGCTGCCTCGATTCTGAGGCTTCAGTTGCTAGAGAAACTCACAGGGGTGCCCAGGCTCTTGCATGCCATGATTAGCTCTGGTTGCAAAAACAGAGAATGCTGGGGCGCTCTCGGCCCAGAGCTTCTGCTGTGTTTTGAAAAAGGGGACAAAGATGGGGTCATGTCATCCCAGGAACTCTGCCCAGAGACTAACCTCGGAGCATCTTCTGGCATTTCTAATTATTCAAGCTAACAAGCTCAGGAAGACCCTCTTTTCCTTCAAATCCTCTTCAATCTAATGAACTAAAAATTGTTCCAGAGGTTTTAAAGCCACCAGCCCCTGGATGGTTCTAGGACAAGAAACCAAAAGTGCCTGGGGACACTCAAGAGGGGAGCAAGACAAAAAGGGTCTCCCCTGATTTCCATGAACATCTCTTTACAAAGCTCCCTGGGGCAGGAAGCACTGGACGGACAGCTGCAGCTCTAAGAACCCACTGGTCAGCTTCAGTTCTGAATGACAGCCTGACCCCTAACAGGACATGTGTCTGTCCATGTAAGTTACACACACAACAGGCATAGCCACCAGCACTGCACAGATGATGAAACATGTTCACAAAATCAGTGTTACACTCAGGAACATGCTTTCCCCACTAGCTAACAACAGCTTACCCTCTCTCCAACATCAGACCCTAAATCAACTACTGTTGTAGCAACTGGAACTTCACTCTAAGAGCAATTTTCTTCCAGGATAAAATTAACCATTGCACAATCAGTAACTTATTTTCTTGAAGGCTTTCAGGAGTTTATTCACACAATAATAAATGGCAGGAGATGCTGTGGGGCTGGGAGGGCGAGTATGCAGTCACTAGTTACATGTGGCTCCTTAAGTCTAGAGTTGGAATGTAAGATGGTGCAGCCTCTATGGAAAAGTGTGGCGGTTCCTCAACCCAGCAGTTCCACTTCTAGGCATTTAATTGAAGGCAACAAAGTCATTATGTCAAAGCAGTACCTAAACCCTCAAGGTCACAGCAGCATTATTCACAACAGCCAAGATATGGAAACAACCTAGGTGTCTGTTGACAGATGAATAAAGAAAATGTGATACATACACACTCACTCTCTCACTCTCTCTCACACACAGACACACAAATACAATTTGGCTATAAAAAAGGAAGGAAATCCTGCCATTTGCAACAACACAGATGGACCTCGAGGGAATCATGCTAAGTGAAGAAAGTCACACAGAGACAAATACTGCATGACCTCATTTATAGTGAAATCTATTAATATTAAAAAAAAAAAAACCAAACAGAACAACACAACACACCAAAAAACATATTGAAAAAGAGATGAGATATGTTGTCACCAGAGGTCTGGAGGTGGTGGGGTGGGGAGTGAGGGAACGGGAGGAGGGTATTACAGAGGAGCCTGGTGGGCTATGGTCCACGGGGCCGCAAAGAGTTGGCAAGACTGAAGCAACTTAGCACGCGTGCACACTAAAAAAGAAAGGAAAATAGTAAGTAGTAAACTTAAAAGTTGAGATTAGCTGACATGAAATACAATTAGTAATTCAGTTGCCTGGTCACAGCAGCCACATTTAGAGACCCTGACAGTCACTTGTAGCTGCCATGCTGGACAGCAAGAATACAGAATATTCCAATCTCTGCACCGAGGCATTTGGACTCTGACACCTAATTTAAAAAAGAAAGAAAGAAATGGATTTACAAAACAGAAACACAGATATCGAAAACAAGCTTATGATCACCAAAGAGGAAATGTGGGGAAGGGGAGATAAATCAGGAACTTGGGATGAGAACACACACACACACACACACACACACACACACACACACACACAAGTATATATAAGACAGGCAACCAACAAGGACCTACTGTATAGCACAGGGAACTTTACTCAATATTATGTAATGACCTCTATGAGAAAGGAATCTGAAACAAAGAATGCATATATGTATGTGTGTAACTGCATCACTTTGCTGTACACATGAAACTAATACACTAAATCAACTACAATCCAATAAAAATTTGAAAACAAACAAACAAATCAGTGAGCCTCAAAGCCTCAATCAAGTACATCAGAATTCCAGGAGGGTTTGTTAAAATACAGATTTGGGGGCATACCGTAGTTTCTGATTTAATACTTTGGGGTGGGGCCCAGGAATCTGCCCTTCCAACAAGTTTCCAAAGTCAGTGATACTGCTAGTCTGGGGCCCCCTATTTTGGTTCAGAAAGCATTCTTTAAGTTTTTGTTTTTGTTTTTTTCTTAATGTGGAACATTTTAAAGTCTTTACTGAATTTGTTACAAGATTGCTTCTGTTTTATGTCTTCTTTTTTCTTTTTCGGCAGCGAGGCACATGGGATCTCAGTCCCCTGACCAGGGAGTGAATCTGCACCCCCAGCACCAGAAGGCGAAGTCTTAACCACTGGACCACCAGGGAAGCCCCCCAGAAAACTTTTAAGTCAGCACGGATGCGAAAATCACGAGTCCAATACATATGTCCTCGGCTGCACCCAATCGTGTAGAACAAGATCATAACAATCTGATCCCAATTAGAACTCCTCTGCCAGCCCAGTGGGCTACTGACAGTGGGGGCAGATGAAATGGGAAAAGTGAAAGTGTTAGTTGCTCAGTCGTGTGCGACTCTTTGCAATCCCATGAACTGTATAGCCCACCAGGCTCCTCTGTCCATGGGATTCACCAGGCAAGAATACTGGAGTGGGTAGCCACTTCTGTCTCCAGGGGATTTTCCCAACCCAGGGATAGAACCTGGGTCTCCTGCAGGGCAGGCAGATTCTTTACCATCTGAGCCACCAGGGAAGCCCAAAACGAAAGGCATTTTCCATGGAGAAAGCACACAAACTGGGGGCTGCAATCAGTTTCCCATCAGCATCTGTTTCCCCACTTAGATCACTCCCGGGAAATCAGCGCGGGGGTTGGACAACCAGGGGAGAAGAGCAGCAGGGCCCCTTGTCCACAGAACCTTGCTACGTGGCAGCAACTTCACGGTGCCCCAGGGTGGCCATGTGACGAGGCGTCACTCACTGTCCTTCTGGCCTGAGGGTCACTGTAGGATGCCAGGCGGCAGCGATGGCAGAGCAGCCCAGCCGCACAGCCGATCCGGGGGCTTTTCAAGCAAGAGCATCTTGTAGCCCCCGAGGCAAAGAAACAAAACTGTGAAGGGTGACAGCTCTGGGTGCAGCAGGCACCACGCAAAACATAAGGACGGGCGCTCGCCTGTGCGCAGCCCACGGAAGGGCCGGGGAGGTGGGGTCACACATTGGTCTTTAGAACCATCTGGTTGGTGCTGAAAACAGGGTCCCCTTCAGCTACGAAAGAGGAAGAGACCAGGCATCAGCGGCTGCTGGGAGCCGGAAACGGCTGGATCACATGGAGTTTCTTTTGTCAGCATGGGCGGGAAGTCTACCCACCCAATTCCCCCTTCTGGCTCTTTCTGCAGCACACTGCTTTCGGCTCTGGTGATTCCTGCAAAGGAGAAGCGCGAGGGCCTGGGCTTGAAAACCAGGGGTCCCTGCCCCACATGCCTCCTCGAAGCCCCAAGTTAGGGGCTGAGCCGTTGATGCCTTTATGGGGAACCACTGATAGGCTGCCAGCTACCCCAGGGACAAGAAGAGGGAGCCTCAGAGCGAGGACTCAGTGGGAGCCAACAGTGAGGCCGAGACAGGACACAACCCAGAGGCGGGCACACACCCTGCGGTGCAAGGGGTGAAGCACTACTGCCTTGGGCCCATTTCCAGGGACACCCCTGACCAGACAAAGCCCAAAGATCCCACAGGGAACAGGGTAAAGCAAAATAAATCAGACAGCACTGCTTCCCCAAACCTGACACGTTTACACTAAAAATGGGAGATTTGTGTCTGTTGTCCTAACAAACAGAAACGCCCGTGCAAATTTTTTAGACGTTTCTCCTGCTGTATAAAATTTCTTTAACAGAGAAGCTTAAGGGATGGTAGAGGATATTCAAATGAAGCCAGTTATGCTGATTTTTTTTAATATTTTTTTTTTTACAACTTTTATTTATGTTTAAAAAGTTTTTGGCAGGTGGGGTCTTAGTTCCCTGACCAGGGATTGAACCTGTGACCCTACAGTGGAAGGCAGAGTCTGAACCACTGGACCATCAAGGAAGTCACTGCTGATTCTTAAGTTACACTCCTACAATGAATTTATCAGAAAAAAATGACCAAAAATATCCAAATACATGAAAATGAGTGAGACTATCTGTTATATAGTCACTGGGAGGAGAAAGACCATTTGAGAAGAAATCACGAAAGCAAACGCTGCTTTGTCCCAATATTTGACGAGTATAATCCTGAACAACCACCATCCCTCTTCACCCTGGTGGGAAGATGCCGAAGTAACAGAAGCCATATGAGATACCAAACTATGAGAATATGAATCGGGGCATTCCCGATCAGAGTGAAAGGAGAGCCAAACTATGAGAATATGAATCGGGGCATTCCTGGTCAGAGTGAAGGGAAAGTCCTTTCAATCCTTAGCTACAACAGCTAGAAGGCATTAGTCTATTCATAGTGCAGAGGTGATGTCTAGACTAATTATATAGATGTCAATTCTATCAACAAATTAGGAATCTTTGTTCTGAAAGCCATTCTAATGATCACATGTAAAGAAGAATCTCCTCACTCTGGTAAATAATTATGCTCTTCAGAATTTTATATTGAGGGGGAAAAAAAAAGGTCATTTGTACCTATAGTGATTAATGACTTTTGTTTTCTGGTCAAAAACAGGAGGTGGATAATGAACTAATTATCCTAACATAAGAACTTGAAGTTCAAAAGTATACTGATGATAACCAGTTTTCCAGATTTTATGAGATTTCCCCGAAAGCAGCAATTAAAATAGTGAATTACAGTAGTTACAGGTTATTTTAAAACATAAAAGTTTATGGAACAGTAGAGCAAACTCTCATTTAACAGGATCTGCAAGTTCCTCAAGGTGAAAATGAAAGCGCAAAAGAGCTAAGTAGCCACCTGACAAAGGCCAAGGTCCCCCAAATATCTTTAGCAGTGTAAGCGACAAAAGCGATGCTGCTTGCAGTTCATCAGCGGCACTTACTGAGCACACACACCTGGAAGGACACACTTAAGTGTATTCCATCACGGGCTTCCTTCAGATCCTGCAGCTCACAGTGGTAAAGAATCTGCCTGCCAATGCAGGAGACACGGGCCGTGAGGACCCCACATGCCGTGGAGCAACCGAGACGTGCGCTACAACTCTTGAGCCCAGAGGCAGCAACTCCTGAAACTGGGGAGCCTAGGGCCTGTGTGCCGCCACAAGAGACGCAGCCGCAAGGAGGAGCCCACGTATCTCCAGAGAGCAGCCCCCGCTCACTTCAACGAGAGAAAAGCCCTGGCAGCAACAGAGACCCAGCACAGCCATAAGAGAATAAAAGAAGTTCTCATCACAAGAAAACAATTTTTTTTAAAAATCTGCAGCTTAAGTCGTTTTACTAACCAAAAACATTCCTCACGTAATTTACTGCAAAGAAAAAAAAAAAAAAGGCTCAACTCTTTTAGCAGCAATGAGAATAATCAATTACCCAAAAATCAGGCGAAGTTACAAGCAAGCTGTAAGGCATCTTTTATAGTGTAAAGTCTAACATGCAAAAATATCTGTCCCTGGGGTATGAAAAGTGTGTACACACAATCAAACAAATCTTCTAAAAAGCTGACAAGCATGGATTTCTGCTCCTCTGAGGATGTCAAACTTAGTTATGTCTGAATTTCCAATCAACTTCCCAAAAGGAACCAAACAAGGTCCATGTGGTCTTAGTCCTTACAGACCCAGAATTGTTTTACTAACACACCCTGGAAATCACACTCCAGTGAGAACAGAATACAGCATCCACCAGCAGGACATCCACAAATAGCTTTTGTCTGAGAGCCACGTCAGAGCAGAGACACTGAGAGGAAAGGCAGGGACCCTCCATCACCTGGGAGAAAGTGACACCCAGTGAAGGACAAGAAAAGGATGGAGAGCCTTCCTCCAGGAAAGATGCCCAAGAAGTCTGGAAACACGGCAAAGAGCAAGAAAGAAAAGAACACTGAATACATTTCAATCAATCAATGCAGAAAGCATGCTCAGCTCAGTGAAAATGAGCTATTTAGGGTCTGAAATTTTTAAAAAATATCATTATAATGGAGTACACACACATACTCAATCCAAGATTATTAAGAGGGAGACAGTGGACAAATACAATTCACATACAAACACACATCACGTTTTGCCGACAGCTCACGTCTTTTCTTTTATAGTGACATATATACACTACCATGTGTAAAACAGATAGCCAATGGGGAGCTGCTGTGTAAGCACAGGGAGCTCAGCTTGGTGCTCTGTGATGACTTAAAGGGGTGGGAGGCCGGTGGCGGGGGCATGGTGGCAGAATGCTCAAGCAAGAAGGAGGGGATATATGTATACATTAAGGCTGATTCTCATTGCTGTCCAGCAGAAACCAACACAACATCGTAAAGCAACTATCCTCAAATAAATAAATAATAAAGGTACTTCTGGGAAAAAAAAAAAATTACTCCAGCAAATGGATAAACAATAAGGTCCTACTGTATAGCCCAGGGAACTATGTTCAATACCCTGTGATTAATCATAATGGGAAGAAAAGAAAATGAAAAAGATTTTTACATATGTATGTATAACTCTGTTGTACAGCAGAAATTAACACAACATTGTAAATCAACCGTACACCAATTAAAAGAAAAGAATGACTTCAGCAAGACATCATCTGCATGAAGTTGCTTCTCTTCCTTCCCTATCTCATGTCTTGGTGCTGATGATGGAGTACATGAGGCAGGGGGAAGTGGGTGGAGGAAAATGCCCAGTGCTAGAAAAATCCACCCTGGACCTTGTTTAACTACTATTCTAATGATAACTATGCCTTCAACCGTAGCGATGCTCCCTGCTCATCCATTTGAGCAAGTGAAGATGCAGGGCCAATGTCTGGTCCACCGAGCTCCGGGACTCCCTGGAGCAGGGCGTTACCTGTACACGGACATCGACAGAGGAGGCAGCAGGGGAAAGGGGAACACAGAGGCTCAAAGCCACGCGAAGCCCCCAGCTCCAGCTGCATGTCCTCAGCCACGTGAAGCCAGCTTCTTGCCCCAGACACAGAGCAGGGCATCCAAAGCCACCCTTTCCTTTGCACTCAGGTCATGGTTTCTGGGAGGTCTGGTCCTTCAAGGCTAAAAAGCTGTGAATAACCTCACCCTTTATTTTCTACATAGTTGGCTGCAAAGGAGGGCTTCGAAGAGAAAGGTAAGAATTCATCTCCCCTTTTGGAAGGATGACCAAGATAGAGAAGAGCAGGCATTTCCACTAAGCATCAGGTGCCTGGAGTGGATGCTACACAGGCAGGAAGAAACTGCTAAAGGAACAGCATGAGGTTAGACAGGATGGGGACTTTCCTGGTAGTCCAGTGGTTAAGACTTCGCCTTCCAATGCAGGGTATATAGGTTCGATCCTTGGTCAGGGAGCTAAGACCCTACACGTCTTGGGGCCAAAAACCAAAACATAAAACAGAAGCAATATTGTAACAAGTTCAATAAAGACTTTAAAAATGGTCCACATCAAAAAAAAAAAAAAAATCTAAAGACATAGCTATCATAAAACAAATGAGCTTCACGTTAACTTAAAAAAAAAAAAGCACCTTATCAAAGTCTTGTACTTATTTCCAGGAATCATCACCAGTGTATCCACACTGCAAATATACTGTTATCTTTCCCCAACTCCAAGGTTTCCAAATCTGAGCTGCATGTGCCCCTAAAAAATTTATGAATGGTTTCAACAGATCTACAAACCTGTTGAAATTTTAAGGATTATGTGTAGTTTTCTAGGAATCATGGACACAGCTTTCACTCTGTTCTTCAAAAAGGTAAGTTATGAAAATGTTAAGAACTGCTCTAAAAGAGTGCCTTTTCCCAAGCATCACATCTTTTAGAATATCTCCTCCTCCCCTGCATGACACACATGTATACATACACTGTCTAGGAGAGTCAACAGATGATTTACACAGAAATTTTTGCTAGTAGATCAATTCCATTTCAGGGTTCTGTTGTAATAGTAAATGATAGCCAGGACATAGAAGCAACCGAAATAACCATCAGCAGAGAAATGGATAAAGATGTGGTACATATATACAATGCAATACTACTCAGCCATTTAAAAAAAAATGAAATAATGCCATTTGCAGTAACACAGATGAAGCTAGTGGCTTCCTGGGTGGCTCAGCTGGTAAAGAATCCGTCTGCAATGCGGGAGACCCCTGTTCAATTCCGGGTTGGGAAGATCCCCTGGAGAAGGGATAGGCTACCCACTCTAGTATTCCTGGGTTTCCCCAGGGGCTCACACAGTTAAGAATTAACCTGCAGTGTGCGCGGCCTGGGTTCGATCGCTGGGTTGGGAAGATCCCCGGGAGGAGGGCATGGCAACCCACTCCAGTATTCTTCCCTGGAGAACCCCATGGACAGAGGAGT
This sequence comes from Neotragus pygmaeus, assembly GCA_006410875.1. Classification (NCBI taxonomy): domain Eukaryota; kingdom Metazoa; phylum Chordata; class Mammalia; order Artiodactyla; family Bovidae; genus Neotragus; species Neotragus pygmaeus. The sequence continues at coordinate 1,002,709 of SJYV01010133.1, forward strand.
CGGGCAGGCTACCGTCCATGGGGTCACAGAGAGTCGGATACAACTGAGCGATCCAGCACAACACAGATGAACCTGGAGGCTGTCACACTTAGTGAAGTAAATCAGACAGAGGACAAAGGTATATCACTTACATGTGGAATCTAAAAAAAAAAAAAAATCACATAAATCATATGAAACAAAAATAGAGTCACAGATGTAGAAAACAAACTAGCTACCAGGGAGAATGGGGGTGGGGATAAACTGGGAGATTTGAACTGACACACACACTACTATGTATGAAATGCAAAAAGCAGGCAACTAATAAAGACCCACTACACAGCACAGGGAACTCTAGTCAATACTCTGTAATGACGAACGTGGGAAAAGAATTAGAAAAAGAACGGATACATACATAGTATAAACCCACTNCTACCAGGGAGAATGGGGGTGGGGATAAACTGGGAGATTTGAACTGACACACACACTACTATGTATGAAATGCAAAAAGCAGGCAACTAATAAAGACCCACTACACAGCACAGGGAACTCTAGTCAATACTCTGTAATGACGAACGTGGGAAAAGAATTAGAAAAAGAACGGATACATACATAGTATAAACCCACTTTGGTGTACACCTGAAGCTAACAGAACCCTGCTAATCAACTATACGCCAACAAAATTTAAAACATAAAAAAGTGTTAAAAAACAGTTAAAGAAACCCCATCCAAGATGAACTCCCCACAGTGGGCGAGTCATGGTGTGGAAAGTGACAGGTTCAACCTGCGCACACATGAGGATCGCCACAGCCTGCCATCTTTCTGAAATTCCCTTAAGTGAAGTCACTCCTTTTAAAAACGTACTGTGGAAGAATTAACACCTACCCTTACTTCGCTTCCTTTGAGCACAGGACAAGACTCCAAGAAGAGAGATTCTAGAGTAGGTGCATTCAGGATGGAAGGGCTGACATGAAAGGGACCAAGGATGACAAGTGTCTGAGCAGAGGACACAACTGTATCGAAACCACTTCCCCAACTTCACATGCTGGCCTTGGGTTGTGCTGGTTCTGGACTATGGGATCAACAGATGCTTCCACGTGACAATCCCACATGCTTCCTTAACTAAAACCGCCAAAAAACAAACTCCCAACTATAGGCAATTTTTTAAATGGTACCTAACCAGTGGCACCACTGGAAAGACACTGTTCGATTAACAGCTGTCTGACTCACTATTATGTATACATTTTTTCAAATCCAATCTTTCAAATGATGGCACAGGAACAAATTGATGAATGTGCACTAATTAGAAAAATAAGCTATTGATCAAAGCCTCTGGTTTATAAATACATTCATACTCTGTTAAAATGCAAACAGCAAGTTGTTTTGATATTGTCACAAGATAAATTCATGACACAGAGACAATTTATTTTGCATATTCTCCCTCATAGTTTAATTTCATACAAGCCATGCACTAGAACTTTTGCATAAGGCATGACAAGTAATCTATGAAAGAGGAAATAACTAGAGACTTGGCAACAGAAAGGTGTTAGAAGACTGGTGAAGGTCATTCTTATAAGTTGGGACAGTTAATTTTTCTCATTCATCTCAACAATCAATTATGTCTGTAGAAAAGGGTTTCCATTTATTATGCTTTTTAAAAACCTGCTTAATTTTCTTCATAATTGGGCCTGCATATTATGAGATTGCAATATTTTAATGCAAAACATCCTCCCTAATTCCTTTACAATAACACTTTCAGTAGAGAGCCTATCAATATATACATCTGCATAAAATCTTGAAACATTACATTCATTTTAATGTGTTGACAAAAGAAATTGTTGAAATCACTAAAGAAAATACCCTGGCATTTACTTCTCCACTATAATTTTTAATTCACATATAAGTTAAAGCTAGTAAGAAATAGTCTGTTAAAAAAAAAGAAACAACTTTTGCTATAACACTTTAGGTTTACTGCCTGTCCAGCCATTTCCGACACATTAGATGACAAGAAATGGTCCCAGTTAAGGCTTGAAACGGCCAGCAAAGCTGCTAATATCTCAAGAAAACGTTTCACATGACAGTTAAAAGTTTCAAGTGTAAAACTAAGCAATCACATACTGAGACTCACACTTATGAAAGGTTTACATAGAACCCGCTGATCAATGTTTGCACACAGCAAAAAGACGTTCTTTGCATTTCTTGCAGAAAATGATCAGGGTTTAGTCCTTATCCTGCATAGGTCACAAAATGGAAAATACTGTTGTCATATCTGAAGTACTGGGTTTTGCTATTTCTTTCTAAAATTAAGAAAAGCATCATGTTAAAAAAAATTAAAACTCAGATTGCTTTATCATTTATGCAAAATATGAGTCATTTCATAATGCATAGTATTCCTCCTTACATGATGGCATTCAGTAAAAGAACCAATATAAATGGGCACAAAATGCATATTTTCCTGAATATTACACAGTTGTTTTTTTTTTTTAATTAAATCTGGCTCCATACATATATACTTTAACTTTCTTCCAAGGGAGAAAAAAATTTTATGTATACTCCATACAAAAAAATACATAAAAGGCAACAGAATTCTTTCACTTTAAAGAGACTGGAAGGAAAGTTTCTAATATGAGAAAGAAACCATAATAAACACTAAACATGATACGTGAAACTGAACGCATATTTTAAGTTTGGGAGTCAAAAGAAAAATAACATACCTCCTTATGGAAGGATCAACATTAATTGTGGCAAAACTGGCCTATGTAAATGGCAGCAACAACATACCCTGAGAGAAGCTTGCAAAAAAATTTCAACCTCTGACAACACCGATTTGGTTTTTAATCTTCTAGCATGAGATGAGGAAGAAGGGGGTGGGAAAAAAAGTATCCCAACGGTGACCTCTAGTGGACAAGTTTTAAAACAGTTCTCTCAGAATTTCCTCTTTAAGACTGAAAAGTAGAAAAACATTTACAAAGCTAATACTCCCAAAGACCATAAGAACCAGGGATTAGATAAGATGCAGACTGCAAAAGACTCAGCTAACACTGGCTTATAAGGAGGGGTCACCACAAAGGCAGGCAGGCAGAGACACGGGAAGACTATCTTTGAAACGAATGTTGTATCCCCTTCTTAGAGACCCTGACAGCAAGCCAGCGCTGAGTCTATCATCTCAGACAGCTGGGACTCACGACCTACCATCCCATTTATCAACTGGCATTAACTCAAGGGTCTACTTCATGTTCTGCCTGCTTTTGGCACTTTTGTGGGGTGGTATGTACAATACCTAAGCATACGACAGCATTCCTAATTTCAAGAAACGTATCCAACAATTTAATTGTTTAAAAATACTAGTAAATCATTTGTGATCTTACATATATGAAACAGAGCTTCCCTGGTGCCACTAGTGGTCAAGAACCAACCCGTCAATGCAGGAGACACGAGAGACTCGGATTTGACGCCTGGGTGGGGAAGATCCCCCAGAGAAGGGCATGGCAACCCACTGCAGTATTCTTGCCTGGAGAATCCCACGGACAGAGGAGCCTGGTGGGCTACAGTCTGAAAGGGTGCAGAGTTGGACACGACTGAAGTGACTTAGCAGGCCCACATGCACACATAAAACTAAGTGAAAGAGTAACAAGAGGACCAAACCAGGAGACCTAGAATAGCAGTAGCAGGTCTTCATTTCCTTTTGGAGAAGTCAACTCAGCTGAGCCCCCCGGGTTTACCAGGTGGAGAAAAGCATCCACGGCTGGCCACGAGCCCAGCTTCCCAACGGTGCCTCCTGGGGTGTCCCTGAGGAGCCAGACACACCACGGAGGCCATGCAAGTTTGGTCTCAGACCACCCACCACAACAAAGCAACTACTGCAATAAACTGAGTCACACACACTTTCTGGCTACTCAGTGCCTGTAGGGGTTGTGTTTACACTCTACAGCTGTCTATTAAGCGTGCAAAGTATTATGTCAAAAAAACTGTACACATCTTAATTAAAAAGCACAAAGCTTAAAAAAAAAATGCCAACCATCATCTGAGCCTTCAACCAGTTGTCACCTTTTCGCTCGTGGAGGGTTTGAAATATTGCGAGAATAACCAAAGTGACAGAGACACGAGGTGAGCAAATGCTGCTGGAAAAAATGGTCCAGTAGCTTTGCTCAACTCAGCGTTGCCACAGACCTTCAATTTCCCCCAATTCAATTCCACTACAGGTCTGCCTGTACCATGTTAGTACATCATTCCTTCCCTGTGAAAAGGCCACGTAAAGGGGAAAGACAGCAATTCCTAGGACATGAGGCTCTGTTTCTCATTGCTCGGCACATTGAAAGCAGCCTACAAGCAGTTAAGGAACAGAAGCGTGCAGTGGTTACATTCACGCAGATCCACACACTGACTCATCCTGGAGAAACTGTCAGATTCCTCCACTGACCACTTCACCCAGACCCCCCGTTTCCCACCCTGGTCTTGCCATTACTGCCTTTACATGAGGGCTTCCCGGGAAGTGGGCTCTGCAACGGGCAGTAAAGAGGAATAAAAGATGGTCTCAGCCTTCAACCAAGCTTAAGATATCTTTGTAGAGGACGGACAGGAAGTGACAGGAGGACAAGGAAGAGCCCTGCTGGTGCCAAGAATCTGAATATGAGACTTGCCTGGCGGTCCAGTGGTTAAGACTCCACCTTCCAATGCAGGGAGTACAGGTTCAATTCCTAGTGAGGTCACTAAGATCCCACATGTCTTGTGACCAGAAAACCAAACATAAAACAGAAGCAATATTGTAACAAATTCAACAAAGACTTTTCAAAAATGGTCCACATTAAAAAAAAAAAAAAAAGAGGCTCTGAACAATAGTATTTGGCAGAGAGATATCTCCAGTTTGCAAGGCGGTCAAGAGGAAGATGGGCGGGGGGTGGGGCAGGCAGGGGAGGAAGGGAGGNTATCCTGTGGCCTTCAGGAACAGATGTTTCTTTTGAACATCTGGCAGCTCTAGTCCTGAAGCATCAACTAAGAGGGACATGGTTTTGTCTAGTGGCTTAGACTACTGCCCAGATACAGCCTCGGAGGAAACCTTGTGTGCACGTGAGACACACACACACACACATTTATAAACCACAAGCACGGAGCTATAAATATACATGAGTCACCCAGTAGAACAAGAGAAGCAATAAGGAAATGTTGAAGCTATATTTCTCTGAACACTTCTATTTCTGAAACTATCGCTTTAAATAATGGCTTGAGTTTGGGGTATTATCGTCAACAAGGGCAACAGAACTGGATGATTCAAGGTCTGTTGAGCCATGTTTGTCTAAGACTGATGTGCTGTGCCTTGCGCGGATCCTTAGCAATGAGCACCAGTATTCTGTGATCCACTGTTGTCCAGGCTGCCTACTGGCCTGATGACTTTAGGCAACTATGAATAGTCACCCCCATATCTTTTCTGAAGTGCAGATTTTAATCACCATTAACATTTGAGTACACACTGAAAGGTTTCCCTTCAGCACACCACTTCACATAGTCCTATACTTAAACATCAGCTACTATGGTCTGGCTGACTCCAAGGCTCATGCTCGTATTTCATATATAGCACTGCTTTTATTTTTATTTTTCCCCATACACAGCACTGGGCTTCCAAGGTGGCACTAGTGGTAAAGAACCTGCCTGCCAATTTAGGAGATGCCTGAATCGTGGGTTCAATCCCTGGGTCAGGCAGATCCCTTGGAAAAGAAAATGGCAAACTGCTCCCATTTTCTTGCCTGGAAAACTTCATTCACAGAGGAATCTGGGGGGCTATTGTCCACAGGGCTGCAAAAAGTCAAACACAACGGAGCACACGTAGGACACACACTACCTTTGATGGAGTTATTTTAAAACATATTTCTCCACGATAACAGACCACTTTCCCTGAAACAGTTAACATTTTAACATTTTAGGTACAGCTGTAAGCAAAGAGGTCTTCCTGTATGCTAATTCCAAAATATCTTCCTGCATATTAATTCCCCCCAGTAAGCAACTGAAATATCAGGAAGAATTTTAGACCACTCACAGATTCGAATATTTTTCTGTACATTCTTCCCCTTAGTTTATTTAACCAACACTGCAGCCAGTGTTCCTTCCTGGTAATGTCTCTGTTTACACTTCATTTAGAGTTTCTCTTGGAAGCTTCTGCCCAGAAAGAGATTACATTTCCCCTAACCTCCCCTTCCTCTAAGCAAGACCAAGCAGCTGAGTTGTACTCCGTGAAATGTGAGTGGGAAAGTTATAGCCCACTTTCAAGCCTGACCCATATAAACCCTTTTATGTGGTTCTCTATTTTCTTTCCCCACCCAACTTTCAGCTAAATGTTAATGTCTGGGGTCATTTTGAAAGTCCCATATTGCAGACACAGATCTCCATTGCCTGGGTCCCTGAACTACTGGATGGAGCACAATCTTCCCCAACAATTGACTGGACTTTATGTGAGCAAGAAATAAATGTCTAGTTGGCCCCTTTGTCTACAAAAGTTTAAGCCGAAGATCTGGGAATATTTTGCATTTTTGTATACATTTGAATCTCACATAGATCATATTTGAAATAGTTTTCATAAAAAGATTTACATGCATGGTTGCAATTATATGCTCATTACATGAGAGCTGTCTTCAAGCTACTTAACATGTCCCTAAGGTACTTATTTCCTGTGTTGCAGACACAGGTCATTCTCTACATCTCTAGAATCAAAGAACTTTTAACAAAAGCATGGGGTGGGGTGGGGTGAGACAGTTCTTCAGTCACTGTTAAGATTTCTGGACTGTTCAATCAAAATTACTAAGATCTAGCCTCGGCCATTCTTACTCTGCATAACAGGATATATCGGAAAGCACTGTAATTGTCTTGAAAACAGATGCTAATATAGGAAAGCAAACACACACACATATACTTCTACTGCTTTCTATTTCATGCATTTTTATTTATGTAATGACCATAAAAAAAGACACACAATACCTCACTCATCCTCTTCAAGTCGTTCCTGAACAATTAGTAGAATGTTAACCATTAGGGGTAAACGATGTACTCTCTAAGTAACAATGTGTGTCTTAAAATAACCCCACTCAAATAGTAGAGTGCATTAAGAGCGTGAGACCTGGGGCTCAAGAACAGAGTTTGAATAATGTTGCTGCCACCTACTACATGACCTTGGCCAAATATTTAATCTCTCAGAGTCTCAGATCTATTTTGCTGCAAACTAAAATAACTTAATCATTAGGTCACTGTGAGGTTTAAATTAAATAGTACTGCCAAAGTGTCTCATAAAATTCCCAGTATTATAGTACGCCCTTAATAGATGTGATAACTATTATCCAAATGGTGTGAATATTATAAGTATAGATGTAGTATCATACACACCACAAAAGAGCATCCTAGTATTTGTTTTTCATCGGCAAAACCAAAAAGCTTAAAGGGAAGAAAAATCACCTTCCCCAAAATGGAAGTAGAATCCAAAAGAATACAAAGGAATGCCCAAGAAATGTTCAAACTAGAAATATGCAATCTTGTTACATGGCCTGTGGTTTACTTTGAAATATGTCAGTATAATCAGGTAACATTATATTGGCACCTTCATTTTTGAAACCATCAACTGGCGTTCTACCTGAAGGGCCACACTTTCCTACAAGGTAAGTGTAGGTAAGATACAACTGTTAACAGTTTGCTAATTAGCATCCTAGAAGACAAAATGGATTTTCATTGAAAGATCAGTGGTTCATCATTAAACATCATGAATATAGAAATGGGTTCTCCTTAGAAGAAAATAAAGGCATTTTAGTTGTGTGGATGTGGTAGTTGTATGTGTTGGCTAAAATTCCAAGACAAAAAAATTAAAAAAAAAAAAATTTAGAGACATTCTCCACCCTTGTAAGAAAAAGGTATAAGAAACCTCTTCCTCCCAGGTACATAGCCTTCACCCTTGCAGAGTGGAGTCTGTGGCTTGATCCCTAATCAATTCTGTATCTAGCTAGCCATTAGCTTAGGATAATTCTAACCACAGAGTGACTATCACTTGGGATGCAGAATCCTGCCTCAAAAATATTGCTGGTCTGCCTGAGTGAAATTTTCTTGCAAGGGCAGAAGACTGAATCTTCACTGAGGTGAGAAAATGGAGAGGGGGAAAAATCTCGTGCATCCTTTACTATTGAATGTAACATTTACACCATAAATGTATCCACATGTAGAAGAATTTGATTAGACACTTGCTTTCATCCTCACCTGGTGCCATGGTGACGGGCAGTAGCTAGATACCAAGGAGAATCTCACAACTCTATGTGGCAAGCTGGCTAAGGTCAGTTTGCAATGGAGTGGGACACTATGGGCCCCACACCTGTCCCCACAGTGTCCTCTGACTGCCTTTTGTCTGTGAAAAAACACTTTAGCCAAAGAGTAAGTTTAAGCAGAGGAATGAGAAAATGCAAAAGCAAAGCAAAGCAGTCAGACAGGGCAAAACAACAGTTTAGTCAGTAAGCATAGTCAAGAACCTTTAGTTCCTTCTCAAGGGCGACAGAGAATATTCTGGGCCACATCCTATGAGCTGTCTCACACTGAAACCCCCACCAGGTGGAAGAAGTTAACTACATGATGACTCCACCATAGCCATGACATAAACTGGCACAACTCCGAGAACTGGCCTAAAGGAAGTAGGAGCAAACGGACCCTGGAACTGAAGATTAACCATACTTAAAAGGGTGCTAATCAGATCACCGCATGACCAATTTCAAGATGACTGTCAGAGCTGACTGTGCTCTTTCTGCATGGAGCCCCCTCCCTCAGCCTATAAAAGCTCTTGGCTCCTGATTGTCAGTTGGGGGGGTTGACCTCTGGACAGACGTCCATCCATCTCCTCTATCTAGTTGCTGGCCTCCGAAATAAAGCAAATTTTCCCTCCCACCAACCTGGTGGCTTTAGATTGGTGAGCGGTAGATCCCACTTTGAGTCACAAGTTCACAATATGACTTTTAACACTTTCTTTAAGTCCACTGGTCAATAGCCAAGGATGTCATAATAATTATCTACTCCTACCCCCATGTGGCTACCCATTTACTAAAGTGAAATACATCAAGCAACATGGCATAGTAGTTCAGAGTTCAAGCCCTGCCCCTTACTTGCCACGTGATAATTAGCAAATTGTTCACCTTCCTATGCCTACTGTTGCTGCTAAGTCGCTTCAGTCGTGTCCAACTCTGTGCAACCCCACAGACAGCAGCCCACTAGGCACCCCCGTCCCTGGGATTCTCCAGGCAAGAACACTGGAGTGGGTGTTACATGGAGTGGGCCATTTCCTTCTCCAATGCATGGAAGTGAAAGTGAAGTCGCTCAGTCGTGTTCAACCCTCAGCAACCCCATGGACTGCAGCCTTCTAGGCTCCTCTGTCCATGGGATTTTCCAGGCAAGAGTATTGGAGTGGGGTGCCATTGCCTTCTCCGTCCTATGCCTGAGTTCCTACATCAATCAACCTAATAAAAGTACTTATTTTGTGCACTACAATGATGATTAAATTAGGTATTTATGAAGCCCTTCTGTGTCTGCCACATCTTAAATTCTAGCTGTCATTTTCTTCCAAATCCCCTTCCAAAAACTTAGTGTGGTCTAGTAACCATGTTGGCTGTCAGTGTTTCTCAATTAAGGCTACTTTTAATGGCATCATGTCACGAGTTTTACTTGTGTCTTGAAAAGCTTCCAACTTCAACTCAGTCACATGCCTTCACTGAGTCCATCATTTAGAGGCATCTGTCATTCTGTTCAGTGTGTATGTGTTTCAGCTTGGAAGCTGGAGACGCTGTGATTTCCCTGCTTTTCTCTTTGGTACAGACACAGCCAACTCACTTTTTTTCCTTCTGAAATTGCCTTTTCATTTTGATGTGCTCTATAAAAATCACTATAATCATGGGATGACCCCCCACTTTTACGGTTGAGCAGACTTCCTGCGCTTGATGAAAAGAACAAAAATAAGTCTCCCTGGCCTCCCCACCCCCACCCTGGACTTGAGAGGTGGTAGATTTCAAGAAAAGAGGGGAGAAGGGGAGAGAATGTAGAGTGAGAGGGCATGATAAAGGGGCCTTCCCTCTCCTCCCTTGGACCATCATTTCATGAATCAGCAAGTTCTCTTTCCTTTTGAGAAGACTCTTTGATTTTGTTGTTTTAACCTCAAAGTTTGGGACTACTGGGGTTTGATATTTGTATGGCTTTACTCGGTAGTCTTTTTGAGCCTTGAATTGGAAATCTGGAATAAATACTGTGTTACCTGTTTTATTGCAACTTAAAAAGATTTATAAAAGTTGTACTCATAGTAGAAAAATTCTAAAACTACAGAATAGAGTGAATGTAAACAATCACCGAATTATGAACTTATTTTTAAAGGTTTTTTTTTTTTCCTTCATTTACTTGACTAGGAAAGGGAAACTAGCGTTTATTGTACTTCATGAATATGGTGAACACAGACGAGCCTCACATTTTCTTGAAATAGATATTAATGTTATCCCATTTATAGATGTTAATATTGAATTCTGAGGGGTTAATCTGCAGAGACATAAGCTATCATCACAGAGGTTTCATACATACTTCCAGCCCCCAGCCATACCAGCATACCAAGCAGCTTCCAGGATGTCATTCACTAACCTGTGTTCAGAAGCATCCATCCTCCTGATGTTGACTGACCCTGTGACAGGTTTTCAAGCTTCTCCTCTTCCACCGGAATCCTGAAGAATCTGACAAAGTCAACCTCTCACTGTGGCTTCTATCTCCAGGGTTCTTAACAGTCCAGGACATTTTCAAAAACTGACGGCTCAAGGCAGACGCTATGTGTCCTAATCACAGGCTTTTCTGCCATATTCCATCCCAAGAGGCACAAAAGCATAGCTTGAAAACCCATAGGAAAAGACAGATGTTCTAAACATACATCAGCTGAAAGAATGCCAGCAGCATTTCAGATGGTGCCCTGAGAAGGGCTATTGAAAATACTTGTTAGGAATGTCAAACTTCTTTTTTTTTTCCCCCCATTTCAACTTTTTTTAAAAAATTTTACTTTATTTTAATTTACAATACTGTATTGGTTTTACCATACATCAACATGAATCTGCCACGGGTGTACATGAGTTCCCAATCCTTCTTAAAGTGATAAAAATGCAGGTTTGAAGTTTGTCAGAGAGAACTAGATTTTTAAAGTTATGAGAATTGTTAAGAATAAAGTTTTTTTTAATTTAAATATTTATTTGAATTGGAGTCTAATTACTTTATAATATTGTAGTGGTTTTTGCCACACATTGACATGAATCAGCCATGGGTGTACATGTNGCTTGAAAACCCATAGGAAAAGACAGATGTTCTAAACATACATCAGCTGAAAGAATGCCAGCAGCATTTCAGATGGTGCCCTGAGAAGGGCTATTGAAAATACTTGTTAGGAATGTCAAACTTCTTTTTTTTTTCCCCCTCATTTCAACTTTTTTTTGCTTGTGTGCACCTGTGGTGGATTCGTGTCGATGTATGGCAAACCCAATAGAGTATTGTAAAGTTAAATTTAAAAATAAATAAATTTATAAAAAAAAAAAGCAATACAGCAGAAATTAATACAACATTGTAAATCAATTATACTTCAATAAAATAAATTTTTTAAAAAGGTAAAAAAAAAAAATTTTACTTTATTTTAATTTACAATACTGTATTGGTTTTACCATACATCAACATGAATCTGCCACGGGTGTACATGAGTTCCCAATCCTTCTTAAAGTGATAAAAATGCAGGTTTGAAGTTTGTCAGAGAGAACTAGATTTTTAAAGTTATGAGAATTGTTAAGAATAAAGTTTTTTTTAATTTAAATATTTATTTGAATTGGAGTCTAATTACTTTATAATATTGTAGTGGTTTTTGCCACACATTGACATGAATCAGCCATGGGTGTACATGTGTCCCCATCCTGAATCCCCCTCTCACCCCCCTCCCTATCCCATCCTTCTAGGTTTTCCCAGCTTTGAGTGCCCTGCTTCATGCATCAAACTTGGTGATCTAGTTCATATGTGATAATATACATGTTTCAATGCTGTTCTATCAAATCGTCCCACCCTTGCCTTCTTCCACAGAGTCCAAAAGTCTGTTCTTTATATCTGTGTCTCTTTTGCTATCTCCCACATAGGGTCATCGTTACCATCTTTCTAAATTCCATATATGTGCGTTAACATACTGGTGTTTTTCTTTCTGACTTACTTCACTCTGCATAATAGGCTCCAGTTTCATCCACCTAATTAGAACTGATTCAAATGCATTCTTTTTAATAGCTGAATAATATTCCACTATGTATATGTGGGAGAAAGATGTTTTTAAGTGACAAGCTTTCTACACATAATCATGGACAGGAACTGGTACTTCAGCTTCTGAGTAGCTAACCTAAATCCTCACAGATATTTTCAATACAATGAACCCTCTGAGCTCCAATTTGTCAGAATTGAGAAAGACAGCAGGATGTGTTCACTTGAGTTTGTTCTGGAAGAATACGAAAGTATATGCACTTGTAGTGAATAACTGCAAGTTTAAATCTTTTTGAAAGCTTTCAGTTGTTTTCTTCTGTAGATAAACATTCATCACAGAAACATTAAATAGATAAAAAATAAAGAGAAAAATAAAATTTACCTGAGACTCCCTCCAAAGAGTTGGGTAAACCACTGTTTACAATGACACACTTCAACACAAGTTTTATCCTTTGGGGCTTTCTACTACCTCCTTTGTCTACTATAGTACTCATTCATTAAGTCATTCAAGACACATATATTTCGTAGTTATAATGTACAGATACTGTGCTAGGTCCTGAAAGGATAACCACCTCATAACAGACTAAGAAAGACAGTCCATTAAACAAACAGGTACAAATAAGAATATAAAGCTGGGCTAAGTTGTTCTGTTTATCTTCATATCTTCATTTTCAGATATTTGTTTTAATGAATGAATGACCTTTTAATCAATGAATAGATAAAATGTGTTAAAGGACAAACAGAAGTAACTCATGGAAGCACTAAGGGGAGAAGACATAGACGTGGCCAGCAGGGGTTTTCAGGGTCATAACAGGTTTACCGACTACAGATTGAGGTATAATTACTCTGGCAGCTAAAGTACCATATGCGAAGGTCAGATGGAAAACAGCATGGTACATGGAGATAAATGCAAGTGACTAGCTACCCAACTTTGCAACCCATTAGGTCTGATTTCAAAGAACCTGGAACATCCCTAAGGTCCATAGGCTCACATAACATGATTCCCTTTGTAATAAACATGATGGTAATTTTCACTGAATTAAGCATCTACTATTTCAGTCCTCTATTAGATCCCGAACATGCATTTTCATTTGCCAAGGAAGACCATTTGATGATAATGTTACTCAAGATCACGCAAACCTAGCTTGACTTTAGAAGCCATGTTCTTTCTATGACATTGCTTATGAATGAGGCCTTGCCTGTCCACTCGGGTCTCAGGTTAACGCGGTAGTTTCCTTTTTCAGGGGCTGCAGCCCTATCCTAATGTGGGGAGTCTGACTGAGGTGCTGACACTCCATATGTCTTACTAGCCTCCTCCCTACAATGGTTGGACCTGTGGACTCGGTCACTGGCTGGAGTCCTGTTTCTTCAGGGATGGGTTTCTGGCAACAAGGCTATTCACTGGTTACCGTCCAGACCAATACTTCTGGCCCCACTCACCACAGAAACTCTAGGTGGAGTTAGTTCACCCAGCATGACCTACTTTCCACACCTTCTCCATAATACAAGCTGATGAGAGATGTTTCAACCTACTGTGGGCCAACAGAACATTAAGCACCTGAAATTCATTGTTGAACTTGAATGATACTCATCCTCCCTGGACCCTCAGGCAAGCCTACATCAGCTCATAGTCTAAAGCGTGAAGAAATATTCCTCTGGTAGACTGTCATAGCTGAAAAGGCCTTGTGCAAAGGACATGCAAAGTAGCAACTAACGGGTGGTATACGCAGTACCCTGGGTTCTTGCAGGAACCTCACCCAATACAGGTTTATGAAATTACATCTGTGGCCATAAGAAGTTTGAAAAAGTAGTGATTGGCAAGGTTGAGCCTCAACAGTCTCAGGTGGGAGCAGTTCACCCTATAGGCATCATTTATTTACAATGTGCATGAAAATCACCTGGGGCTCTTGGTACAGCAAGAATTCTAACTCAGCACATCTGAAGTGGAGCCTGAGGCATTTCCAGCAAGCTCCTCTAATACACTGAAAGCCACTGATCCTCAGATGACGCTTTGCATTGCAAGCTCACAGACCTCTTCATACGGATTTTAAAAGCAGAAAATAGTTCACTTACTTGGATTGAAAGCATGCATGTAGGTGGCATCAGAACATCCCAGCCAAGATGTGCAATCTTATCAGAAAAGCCATCATTCATAGAAGAAAAAGATCAAGTCAACACTGAGTCTCTAAACATGAGGGAGATGGAGCCTGGGGTTGAGGGGTCGGGAAACAATTTCAGAAAGCAAGAGAGGGAAACAACCGGCAGCGGTCACAGAAACAGCAACAATCTTGTTCAACTGAATAAATAACCCACGTTTCAAAAACAAACTAGTGGGTAACCTGGGACATTTGAAGTCAGGCCTGGGAACGCCAGACCCAAGAAACGAGACTCACAGGCAAACTTCAAAGTCTTAAACCACAAGCAACAGGAAAGAAAGCAGCGAATACAAACCAAGTTCACCAAGGCTAGCAAGGGTCACACGTGTCCAGCAGGCAACAAACTATAGATTCCGGGATGTGGGAGGTGAAGCTACCTGCTCATCTTCAGCTTCCAAAAGGGACTGAGAGAGGGAATCCAAGGGTCCTAGTCCCAGAGGAAACAGCGTGTCCAGAAGGAATCCAGGAAGGAAGAAGAGCAACGACTGGAAAAGTCAGCAAGGGCTCAGCTCTGCTGCCCGCATCAAATCCACCCTAAAGCTACATCGTGCTGAGCCAATGAAAGGCCTGCTTTCTTTTCTACCCGCGTGGGGCAGAATCACTTCTGAGTTAAGTGGCCCTAGCTCTGAAAATCGGCAAACAGTATGAGGCAGAAGGCATGCTGGTAGAATCCTGAGCTGCAAAGTGAGATTCCTGATCAGCAGTATTAGTATCACCAGGGAGCCTGTTAGGAAATGTAAATTTTCAGCTCCGCTCCAAACCTACCAGTCAGAAACTACTACGGGGGTGGGCCCTCCAGCGTGTAGTCCTACAACCCCTCCAGTTGATTCTGATATACAATGTCTGGCGTAATNAGGGAATTATAGAATTACACACACATCTGTGCAGATTTCCCTGTATTACTGAAAATCCCAAGTTCACACCAATAGATCAATTTCAACACAACCCCATATGGTTCATTCTAGTGTTCTCCCTTTCCTGTTGGTAGTTCCCTCTCTAACAGTGAGAACTCTGGCTTCCATCATCTTTAAGCTACTTACATAGGCAGTCAGTACCCCTACATGTAACTGCACGAAGCACAGTTATCTCACATCTGGGTGTCAACAGCTCTATGCTGACCTGCAGGGACACAGAGTCAAGGTCAAGATGAGTAGGCAAGCTCGAGATGTGTCATGTTCTGTTCAACGTGGCAGAGACCTTGGAGGCTCTAGGACCAGCTTGCTCACACATCCAGGGATATGCAGGTCACTGACTGCAAACTGCTGACCAGCTGCACACAGAAGATGGTGCTAGAGATTTCAGTCCACGCATTCTCAACACTAGGACTACTCAGATATGTCTTGAAAGTTCACATCTGGAGACAAAGTATGTCCTAAGCAACTAAGAAACAACCCTGAGGCAGGGAAGGGTGGTGGACTGTGCCAGTAAACCCCTGGGGCCCCTGATGGTCACCTGTGCTTTCTTATCCCTGCTAAGCTCTGTCCTATGCCTTTATAAACTCCCTGGGTGAGTGAGCTCTGTGGAACCTTCTGGGTTCTTTTAACTATGCAACCTATGTATTAATGTAGTAATCCATCACCCCACACCCTTTCTTCCTACCTGGACACCTATCCAACTCAGCCTCCTCACCTGCTTGCCTACTTTCCTCAACCTGATCCTGCTTGGGCTCAGACCTCTCAAGCCAGGCTCTCTACCCTGCAGAGATGCTCTCCTTACTGCACTCATGGTTCCAAACCTGGCTCTGGACCACCATGCCCATCCCCACCCTCCTACCCCCAAACCCTGAATGTGTCTCTTTTTCTGTTGCACTTACTGACTTTAGGACTGAATCTTTAGGGAATGAAGAAGAGAAAGGCAAAGCAAAGGAGCAATTTTACAATTTTAAAAGCATTACCATGATCACCTCTAACATGTGAAGCTAGATTTTAGACACTGCACAGCATCTTGCACACATCTATATTTATAAGAGTTAAGATTGCTCCTGTCCACTTGATATAGCATTTCATTATCTCTCAGGCATATAGTCTGATATGAAAACAAGAGCGGCCTTCACATAAAACCAGAAGTAAGAGATTGATAGATATGTAAGTTGAGACAGTAGCCAGAGTCATATGAGAACAAACTGGAAATAACAGGAGTTACACAAGAGTTCCTCTCACTTATACATGGGCAGTACAGAGTTTCTGGTTTCTTGCTGCCCAGCCATTCCCAATGTGTGAATCCCACCTCATAGTCCAAAGAGGCTGCCTGAGCTTAGCCATCATGTCTATATTCCCCTTAGGAAGATGGAAAGGGTAAAAGACCCTTCTAAGAAATTGCACTTCCACTTATAATACAGTGATGCCTAAATGCAAAAGAGGTGGATTACAAGTGACCACATGAGAGATAAAATTAGGGGTTTTAAAACCAACAAAGATGGTGCAAACCAAAACTGGCAGACAATCACACTAAGCAAATACTTCATTTGAGTGTCACAGAAACAATTCTGCTTACCAAAAAAAGACCCTGATAATTCAATATCCTGCCTTAATTTTTCCTAAAATATCACGACTACCTTAAATAAGAAGAAAAAACTTTGCTCTTCTCCCAGCTAACATTCATAATGAAAGATTTAATAAGAGAAAGTCGAGTTTTTTCAACCCTTTCATTGTCTTTTCTATTACACAAGCATTTAGCAGGAGAGAAAATGAAGTTTGGAAGTTGTTTTTTTTTTTTT